>CAJNDS010000015.1:0-210000 GCA_905221605.1 Symbiodinium natans
ATCAGTTAAAAGGAAGCGGAAGAAGAGAAGGGAAAGGGAAGTGAGAGAGGAAAGATAACAAGGATGCTATGTTTCCCGAAGCGTGCTGCAAGGAATAGAAGAGACAGGAAGCAAGGAGACGGAATCACAAAATAAGGCGCAAAGCTGTACATATCATCTCTCCCTTGTCTCTCCCTATTCCCTTTCGAACTAGAAAAAACCATTCTTGCTTTTCGCAGATAGGTTCCCTCTCTCCTCTTCAGGAAATCCCCTTTCCCTTATGTTGCTTTTTGAAGCGAATAAGAAAAATAGCAGATAAGAAGAGAGGAAAGGGTCCCTATCTCTTATGTTGCTTTTCCTTCTTGTGGGGTGTCCCTGTTTCTCTTGAAGATGCAGAAAACGATTGAAAAGGACACCCGTTCCATCGCCCATGTGTATGGAAAGAGAGAGAATCATGAGCATCAGCTGGGCTTGCTGCCAATCCAACATGGGCGTCCCTTTTAATCGCAGTCTGTGTCCTTTTTTCTCGCTTGAAGATGCAAAAAACGATCCAAAAGCACATCTGTTGGAGGAAGAGAGAAGGAGAGAGGAGAGATACCAAGGATTGCATATTTAATGGGAAGAGCAAGGAAGAGAATAGAAGACAGATGAATAGAGAAGATGGCGCTCTTCTTTATCTATTCTCTCTCCCTTGTTTCTCCCTTCCCTCTTTCTTTTCGAAATGAGAAAACAAAAAGGAAGAACTATGAGAAGGAGAAGAGTAAGGAAAGGAACAGAAGAGATAGGCCGAGAGGATGAATATGATGGAGTATTATGGAAAGGCTCACGCGCAAGGAGTCACCCTCTGCTTACCTTTTCACTGCTTTATCATATGAGTTCCTTTCTTGTGTTTTATCAGTCAAAAGGAAGCGGAAGAAGAGAAGGGAAAGGGAAGTGAGAGAGGAAAGATAACAAGGATGCTATGTTTCCCGAAGCGTGCTGCAAGGAATAGAAGAGACAGGAAGCAAGGAGACGGAATCACAAAATAAGGCGCAAAGCTGTACATATCATCTCTCCCTTGTCTCTCCCTATTCCCTTTCGAACTAGAAAAAACCATTCTTGCTTTTCACAGATAGGTTCCCTCTCTCCTCTTCAGGAAATCCCCTTTCCCTTATGTTGCTTTTTGAAGCGAATAAGAAAAATAGCAGATAAGAATAGAGGAAAGGGTCAATTTCCCTCCCTATCTCTTATGTTGCTTTTCCTTCTTGTGGGGTGTCCCTGTTTCTCTTGAAGATGCAGAAAACGATTGAAAAGGACCCCCGTTCCATCGCCCATGTGTAGGGAAAGAGAGAGAATCATGAGCATCAGCTGGGCTTGCTGCCAATCCAACATGGGCGTCCCTTTTAATCGCAGTCTGTGTCCTTTTTTCTCGCTTTAAGATGCAGAAAACGATCCAAAAGCACATCTGTTGGAGGAAGAGAGAAGGAGAGAGGAGAGATACCAAGGATTGCATATTTAATGGGAAGAGCAAGGAAGAGAATAGAAGACAGATGAATAGAGAAGAGGGAGAGAAAAAACAAGGCGCAGAGAAGATGGCACTCTTCTTTATCTATTCTCTCTCCCTTGTTTCTCCCTTCCCTCTTTCTTTTCGAAATGAGAAAAACAAAAAGGAAGAACTATGAGAAGGAGAAGAGTAAGGAAAGGAACAGAAGAGATAGGCCGAGAGGATGAATATGATGGAGTATTATGGAAAGGCTCACGCGCAAGGAGTCACCCTCTGCTTACCTTTGCACTGCTTTATCATATGAGTTCCTTTCTTGTGTTTTATCAGCAGAAGAGAAGGGAAAAGCAAAATTGAGCCCAACATTTTAGGACCAGGGCTTGCGATCTGACTCTTTGGAGCAAAAATCGATTCCAAAATCTTAGGGACCAGGGCTTGCGATGTTACTCTTTGGAGCAAGAAATGAGCCCAAAATCTTAAAGACCGTGGCTTGCGATTTCACCTTTTGGAGCAAATACTGGGCCCAAAATCTTAGGGACCAGGGCTTGCAATTTGACTCCGTGGAGCACAAATCGACCCCGAAATCTTAGGGACCAGGGCTTGCGATTTGACTCTGTGGAGCACAAATCGACCCCGAAAACTTAGGGACCAGGGCTTGCGAATTGACTCTTTGGAGCAAAAATCGACCCAAAAATCTACGGGACCAGGGCTTGCGATTTTACTCTTTGGCGCAAAAACTGGGCCCCAAATCTTAGGGACCAGGGCTTGCGATGTCACTCTTTGGAGCAAAATTGAACCCAAAGTCTTAGGGACCAGGGCTTGCGATTTGACTCTTTGGAGCAAAAACTGTGCCCAAAATCTTAGGGAGCAGGGCTTGCGATTTGACTCTTTGGAGCAAAAATTGAACCCAAAATCTTAGGGACCAGGGCTTGCGATTTGACTCTTCGGAGCAAAAACTGGGCCCAAAATCTTAGGGACCGGGGCTTGCGATTTGACTCTTTGAACCAAAAACTGGGCCCAAAATCTTAGGGACAAGGGCTTGCGATGTCACTCTTTGGAGCAAAAAATGAACCCAAAATCTTAGGGACCAGGGCTTGCGATTTGACTCTTTGGAGCAAAAACTGTGCCCCAATCTTAGGGACCAGGGCTTGCGATGTCACTCTTTGGAGCAAAAAATGAACCCAAAATCTTAGGGACCAGGGCTTGCGATTTGACTCTTCGGAGCAAAAACTGGGCCCAAGATCTTAGGGACCAGGGCTTGCGATGTCACTCTTTGGAGCAACAATGAACCCAAAATCTTAGGGACCAGGGCCTGCGATTTGACTCTTTGGAGCAAAAATTGAACCCAAAATCTTAGCGACCAGGGCTTGCGATTTGACTCTTTGAAGCAAAAACTGGGCCCAAGATCTTAGGGACCAGGGCTTGCGATGTCACTCTTTGAAGCAAAAAATGAACCCAAAATCTTAGGGACCAGGGCTTGCGATTTGACTCTTTGGAGCAAAAACTGGGCCCCAAATCTTAGGGACCAGGGCTTGCGATGTCACTCTTTGGAGCAAAAAACGAACCCAAAATCTTAAGGACCAGGGCTTGCGATGTCACTCTTTGGAGCAAAAATTGAACCCAAAATCTTAGGGACCAGGACTTGCGATGTCACTCTTTGGAGCAAAAACTGTGCCCCAAATCTTAGGGACCAGGGCTTGCGATGTCACTCTTTGGAGCAAAAAATGAACCCAAAATCTTAGGGACCAGGGCTTGCGATGTTACTCTTTGGAGCAAAAACTGGGCCCCAAATCTTAGGGACCAGGGCTTGCGATGTCACTCTTTGGAGCAAAAAATGAACCCAAAATCTTAGGGACCAGGACTTGCGATGTCACTCTTTGGAGCAAAAACTGGGCCCCCAATCTTAGGGACCAGAGCTTGCGATGTCACTCTTTGGAGCAAAAATTGAACCCAAAATCTTAAGGACCAGGGCTTGCGATTTGACTCTTCGGAGCAAAAACTGGGCCCCAAATCTTAGGGACCAGGGCTTGCGATGTTACTCTTTGGAGCAAAGATTGAATCCAAAATCTTAGGGACCAGGGCTTGCGATTTGACCCTTTGGAGCAAAAACTGGGCCCAAAATCTTAGGGACCAGGGCTTGCGATTTGACTCTTTGGAGCAACTGGGCCCAAGATCTTAGGGACCAGGGCTTGCGATGTCACTCTTTTGGGCAAGAAATGAGCCCAAAATCTTAGGGAGCAGGGCTTGCGATTTGACCCTTTGGAGCAAAAACTGTGCCCCAAATCTTAGGGACCAGGGCTTGCGGTTTGACTCTGTGGAGCAAAAATTGAACCCGAAATCTTCGGGACCAGGGCTTGCGATTTGACTCTTCGGAGCAAGAAATGAGCCCAAAATCTTAGGGACCAGGGCTTGCTTTGGAGCAAAAAACTGAGTCCAAAATCTTAGGGACCAGGGCTTGCGATTTGACTCTTTGGAGCAAAAACTGGGCCCCAAATAATAGGGACCAGGGCTTGCGATGTTACTCTTTGGGGCAAGAAATGAGCCCAAAATCTTAGGGACCAGGACTTGCGATGTTACTCTTTGGGGCAAGAAATGAGCTCAAAATCTTAGGGACCAGGGCTTGCGATGTCACTTTTTGGAGCAAAAACTGTGCCCTAGTATTGGGGGGAGGAGGGCTCGTGATTTAGTATTGGTGATTTAGTATTGGGAGGAGGCCCGGGCTCGTAAATTAGTATTGGGGGGAGGCCCGGCTCGTGATTTAGTATTGCGGGAGGCCCGGGCTCGTGATTTAGTATTGAGGGGAGGCCCGGGCTCGTGATTTAGTATTGGGGGGAGGCCCGGCCTCGTAATTTGGAGGCCCGGGCTCGTGATTTAGCCCGGGCTCGTGATTTAGTATTGGGGGGAGGCCCGGGCTCGTGATTTAGTATTGCGGGAAGGCCCGGGCTCGTAATTTAGTATTGGGGGGGGGCCCGGGCTCGTGATTTAGTATTGGGGGGAGGCCCGGGCTCGTGGTTTAGT
Organism: Symbiodinium natans; assembly: GCA_905221605.1. Taxonomy (NCBI): domain Eukaryota; class Dinophyceae; order Suessiales; family Symbiodiniaceae; genus Symbiodinium; species Symbiodinium natans. Next base: position 4,478 of record CAJNDS010000015.1, read on the forward strand.
ATTGGGGGGAGGAGGATGCCCCAGCCCCCACCCCCCATTTGGAAATAAATGAATTAATTGAATTAATTGAAATAATTGAATTAATTCAATTAATTCAATTAATTGATTTATTTCCAAAGGGGAGGTGGAATTAATTGAATTAATTGAATTAATTCAATTATTTCAATTAATTCAAGTAATTCATTTATTTCCAAATGGGGGGGATTCCCCAGCCCCCACCCCCCCCTTTAATGAATTAATTGAATTAATTGAATTAATTGAATTAATTGAATTAATTGAATTAATTGAATTAATTGAATTAATTCAACTAATTCAATTAATTCATTTATTTCCAAAGGGGAGGTGGAATTAATTGAATTAATTGAATTAATTGAACTAATCCAATTATTTCAATTCATTCAATTAATTCAATTAATTCATTTATTTCCAAATGGGGGGGATTCCCCAGCCCCCACCCCCCCCCCTTTGGAAATAAATGAATTAATTGAATTAATTGAATTAATTGAATTAATTGAATTAATTGAATTAATTGAATTAATTGAATTTCAATTAATTCAATTAATTCATGTATTTCCAAAGGGGAGGTGGAATTAATTGAATTAATTGAATTAATTCAATTATTTCAATTAATTCAAATAATTCAATTAATTCAATTAATTCATTTATTTCCAAAGAGGGGGGAGGGGTGGGGGCTGGGGAATCCCCCCATTTGGAAATAATTGAATTAATTGAATTAATTGAATTAATTGAATTAATTGAATTAATTGAATTAATTGAATTAATTGAATTAATTGAATTAATTGAATTAATTGAATTAATTGAATCAATTCAATTAATTCAATTAATTCAATCAATTCAATTAATTCAATTAATTCCACCCCCCCCCTTTGGAAATAAATGAATTAATTGAATTAATTTAATTAATTCAATTAATTCAATTAATTCAATTAATTCAACTAATTCAATTAATTCAATTAATTCATTTATTTCCAAAGGGGGGGGGTGGGGGCTGGGGAATCCCCCCCATTTGGAAATGAATGAACTAATTGAACGAAATTATTTAAACTATCGCGGCTCGATTTGGCCAAATTTTGCCGGGCAGCCTGCGGGCAAAATTTGGCCAAATCGGGCTGCTTTTCGTATGCCATGAGAAATGCGCGGCTCGATTTGGCCAAATTTTGCCCGGAGGCTGCAGGGCAAAATTTGGCCAAATCGAGCCGCGCATTTCTCAGCGCGTACGACGAGCAGCCCGATTTGGCCAAATCTTGCCCGCAGACTTCCCGGCAAAATTTGGCCAAACCGAGCCGCGATAGTTTAAATAATTTCGGGCCTCCAGAAAGGCGCGGCTCGATTTGGCCAGATTTTGCCGAACAGTCTGCGGGCAAAATTTGGCCAAATCGGGCTGCTCGTCGAACGCGATGAGAAATGCGCGGCTCGATTTGGCCAAATTTTGCCGGGCAGCCTCCGGGCAAAATTTGGCCAAATCGGGCCGCGCCTTTCTGAAGGCCCGAAATTTTTAAACTATCGCGGCTCGATTTGGCCAAATTTTGCCGGGCAGCTTCCGGGCAAAATTTGGCCAAATCGGGCTGCCCTTCGTATGCGATGAGAAATGCGTGGCTCGATTTGGCCAAATTTTGCCAGGAGGCTGCCCGGCAAAATTTGGCCAAATCGAGCCGCGATAGTTTAAATAATTTCGGGCCTCCAGAAAGGCGCGGCTCGATTTGGCCAGATTTTGCCGGGCAGTCTGCGGGCAAAATTTGGCCAAATCGAGCTGGGGGGGTGGGGTCTGGGGAATCCCCCCCATTTGGAAATAAATGAATTAATTGAATTAATTGAATTAATTGAATTAATTCAATTAATTAAATTAATTCAATTAATTCCACCCCCCCTTTGGAAATAAATGAATTAATTGAATTAATTGAATTAATTGAATTAATTGAATTAATTGAATTAATTCAATTAGTTCAATTAATTCAATTTATTCAATTAATTCAATTAATTCATTTATTTCCAAAGGGGGGGGAGGGGTGGGGGCTGGGGAATCCCCCCCATTTGGAAATAAATGAATTAATTGAATTAATTGAATTAATCGAAATAATTCAACTAATTGAATTAATTCAATTAATTAATTTATTTCCAAAGGGGAGGTGGAATTAATGGAATTAATTGAATTAATTCCAATTAATTCAATTAATTCAATTAATTCAATTAATTCAATTAATTCCATTCATTCAATTAATTCAATTAATTCAATTAATTCAATTAATTCAATTAATTCAATTAATTCAATTAATTCAATTAATTCATTTCATTCAATTAATTCAATTAATTCAATTAATTCAATTAATTCAATTAATTCAATTGATTCTTTTATTTCCAAAGGGGGGGGTTCAATTAATTCAATTAATTCAATTTATTCAACTAGTTCAATTAATTCCACCCCCCCTTTGGAAATAAATCAATTAATTGAATTAATTCATTAAATTCATTAAATTCCAGGGGGAAAGTGGAAATTAAGGAATTTAATGAATTAAATTCTGTCTGTGCAACCCTACAGGACCTAAAATAGGGTCTATTTGGAACATGGCTCTTGTGAATAAGTATACGTTTTTGGGCCTGTTTTCCTCTTGTAAATACGATTCCCAGCTTCCAAATAGACCCTATTTAAGCTGCACACAGGGGAGGAGGGGGTGGGGGGGGTGGGGGGGGTGGGGGGGGGGGGGGGGGGGGTGGGGGGGGGGGGGGGGGGGGGGGGGGGGGGGGTGGGGGGGTGGGGGTGGGGGGGGGGGGGGAGGAGGGGGGCTGGGCGCAGGGGTGAGGGTGGGGGTTGGGGGGTGGGGGGTGGGGGGTCCCCGGGGTGTTAGAATACACTGTTCCCTCTAGAGCCCTGGCAGTATTCACTGCCTGATCTGACCAAAGCTGTCGTCACTGCTTTGGCTCAAGTGCTGAAACAAGTGTGACTGATGAATTGCTCACTGCTGTGAATGTTGTGATACCTGAAAGTGTATCCCAAACTGCTCCATTGAACTTTTCATGGTAGCGGAGCACACTGGTGAGAACCAGGTGCCCGAAACTGTTTGAATGGCTTCACTAGGTTCTGCCCCTGAACTAAGAGGTCTCGGAGGTGAAGTGAAACTGTTTCCCCCACCGTCATTTGATGGGTCACTGGATAAGTATGAGGATTGGAGCTGGCAAATGAAGAAGTACATAGGACTGTACAAGCCCGAAGCAAAGCTGCTCATGGATGCATGCGAGGTTCTAACTGAAGCTGTCACAGACGAACATGTGATCGACTGGAATCTGTCAGACAAGAAGACACTGAGAATGGCTTCGAGGTATGGCGAAGACTGCATCAGCAGTTTTCACTGCCTAACCGGTCCCAAGGACTGAATCTCCTCACCGAGATTCTGGATTTCAAACTGAGGCCTGACAACTTCGAAAATGATCTGGCTGATTTCATTGTACTGAAGAATCGCCATGAGAAGGCGACTGGTGCCTTGGTTCAGGATGATTTACTGATCACGTTGTTCATTCGCAAGACGCAAGGAGCACTGCAACAGCATCTCAGACTGAATGTCTCGCAGATACACACATGGAAAGATTTACTGGCAACGATTCAGTCATACTACAAGAGTAGGCACTTAGTTTCAAGTACTGCAGGTACTGCAAGGAATGATGGTCCAGTGCCGATGGATATCGGAGCACTGAAAGGTTGGTACAAAGGAAACTGGAAAGGAAAAGGAAAGAAAGGAAACTGGAAAGGAAAAGGAAAGGGCAAAGGCAAAGGAAAGGAAAGAAAGGTTTCGGAACTGCGAAAGGATGGAAAGGAAAAGGAAGTGACAAAGGAAACTGGAAAGGAAAAGGAAAAGGAAAGAGCAAAGGAAAAGGAAAAGGAAATGGAAACGGATGTTTTATCTGTGGCTCGCAGGGCCACTGGAGCAAAGAATGCCCTCAAGCGAAAAATGTAGGAGCTGTCACTGAAGAATGGAATGAAGAAGAATGGAACGAAGAAGAGTGGAACGCCGACTGGAATGAGTACGAATGGTATGTTGGCGCAATAGGTGAGTATGAAGACTGGAGCTCATGGGATGAAGGCTGGTATGATGACTGGTCTGAAGGATCCTACTGGCAAGACGAATGGCAAGGACACTGGCATGAGCCAGCGCAGAGTTCCACAGCTGCGACAACTGCAGCGTCAACGGTCACGGTGACTGAGGTCACTGATGCTAAGGAGCCTGCTGGCACAGCTGCCGCTGTGTTCACTGAGGAACCCACCGAAGTGGATTCTCCGCGAGTTTCGAGGACTGCTGGGAGTTCTCGCACTGCTAGACCTGGCATTGTTCGCAATTTGTTCATAGCCTCACTGTTCTTGATAGCGACAATGACCACTGGTCAACCTGTACTTCCGAATGAGTTACCCCGAAATGTTTCATCAGAAACTGCAGTTGAGCAGACAACAACACCTGTAGACAAGCTCACTGAGTTTCATCTGCAAGCTGGTGTAACTGACAGAAGCTGGATCTTGTTTGATTCTGGTGCTTCTGCTCACTGTTGTCCTGAGTGGTTTGCTGATGATTACCCACTGCTTCCCCTGAATGATGATGCTCCGGCACTGCGAAGTATATCGGGTAAAACCCTGGAAATACTGGGTCGAAGAATCGTTCAGCTCGACTGCAATGGTCATTCACTGTGCATCAATTTCTATGTGTGCAAGTCCATACCGTTCCCACTGGTTAGTGTGTCCAGATTACTGCTGCAAGGCTTCTGGACTGTCATGAGCAAAGATTTCATGGCATTGCTGACTGTGAATCAGGATCCTGTCCCGATAGTTCGGCAAGGTACACTGGTTTACCTCAATCCGACTGTGGTTCCATACCACTGTGCTGAGGATGCCAAGCGATGTGTGAAAGATCTGCCGAAACTGTTACAGGAGAGCTTGAGCGAAGATGACATGGACATGCCACTGTCTGGAGTGTGTGATGTGCAAGACTGCAGCATTGATCATGTCTCCAAGATTTATGAATTGTTGGCTACTGCAGTAGACTGTTGGGAGTTAGATGAGCGAAATTTGACATTGACGCGACATCATCACCGATGGCGCATGGGACTGTTCTCCCCAGAGCAGTGTCGTGATCTGCCTGTCCCACTGTCAAGATTCACTGGCGAAAGAGTAACCACCAAACTGTATGGAAGTGGAGTTTCGCCTGTCGAAGTGAGGGATGCTGATTTCCTCAAACTGGCAGACAAGACTGCACAGGACACTGTCCGCTGGAAAGGTAAGTGTGTTTTCAAACTGCGTTACAAACCTGAGTCGCGGCATCAGGGCAAACAGAGCCCCCGACTGCCCGAAGGCAAAACGAAATTCTTTGGTGGTGGTAAAACTGACCGCGTTCCGCCGCGCACTGGCGTGACAACCGCCCCGAACGCCCCTGGTCCCGCGGTCACTGCGTTTTCCCGCCCGCCCACCCCTTCTGCCACTGTTCCCGCCCGCCCGCCCCGCTCTAGGCCTGTTTCGAGCCGAGGAGGCGAGACTGCGGAGGCTGATGCCTGCCTTTCGCGACTGCGAAGCCTAGTGTATCATGGGCCCGAAATGCAGGCTGAACTGGTTCGGCTCTTCAACAGTCCTGATCCTCTAACTGGTCAATCCAGAACGAGTGATTACTGGCTGAAGCTGCCAAGGTACTGGATTCGCATGTTACACTCGCCTAGGAGCTGCGCCTTTCATCCTGAGGACTGCGCTACGGCCTTAGATGTGGAGAGAGTGTCAACTGACCAGCTGTGGGCTGATCGTTACACTTACTTCACGACGTCGACTGATGAGTCTCGTATCGACACTGGTTTTCAGGATTTGTGGTCTGACATGATTGAAGCTGATGGAAGTGTCACGAAGTGTGAAGAACCGAGAGCTGATCTGGGTCATACCTGGACTGGCTACTGTCTGTTCGTTCCACTGGAAAGAGCACCAAACCTTGAGGTTCAGGAAATGATTCGAGAGACTGCCTACAAGGCTAAACCTCTCAAAGTTCCTAAGGAACCCACTGAGGCAGAAAGACGTGTCCATGAACTGACACATCTGCCGTTCAGAGATTGGTGCCCACACTGCGTTCAGGCGAAAGGTCGTCACGGACCTTCACTGAAGCAAGTGGATCGACAGCCTGTGATCCAAGTGGATTACTGTTATGTCAGCACGCACAAGTCGCTTCCCTTGAGAACCGTGTTGACTGCCACAGACGTGCAAACTGGCTTTGGCATGGCTGTTGTTGTACCTGACAAGCAAACTGCCAAGAAAGGTGGTGCGTACGCAATGGCTGAGCTGAAGAAGTTTGTGTTTGAAACTGGCAGGACATTTGGTATCCTTCAGTACGACAAGGAAAATCCACTGAAGGACCTAGTTCTGTCGACTGTTAAAGAGCTTGGTGGCATGAGCACACGCGCTGCGCCCACTGCTCACAAGCAGGCGATGGGCAGCGTAGGCCAGATGCAGAGGACGCTGTACGCACAGCTGAGAACTGTCCTTCTGCAGCTTCAAGAAAGCACTGGCGTTGAAGTGACATCTGATCATGCACTGTTCCCGTGGGCAGTGAAGCATGCTCAGTTTTTGCTGAACCGCTATCTTGAACATGCGGATGGCCACACAAGCTACTGGCGTCGTTGGCAGAGAGACTACAATTCAGGACTGTGTTGCTTTGGCGAAGTTGTGCAAGCAAAGTTGACTGGACCGCACGCTGCGCGCAAAGCATTCCCGTCCTGGGTAACTGGCATGTGGCTTGGTCGAGATACTGAAGCAGACGAAGTGATCATCGGAACTGAACATGGAGTCACCAAAGTGAGGACTGTCCGTCGACTGCAACCCTCACTGAAATGGCAAAAGCAGATTGTTCAAATGTTCCGCGCACTGCCTTGGGATCCAAAAGGTGAAGGCAAAGATGCGATCACTGAGTTTGTTTTGCCGCAAAATCTCACAGCCACTGGCAGAGTGAAAGAACCGCCTGGACTGGCTAGAGAGCCAATGGATGATGTGTTGGAAACACAGCCGCAAACTGCGTCTGAAGAACGTGAAGCTGAAGTCGAACCCTTGAGTTCGCCCACTGGTTCCAAGAGATCAGCTGAAGAAGGAGGCGCTGAGCCTAAGGCAAAACTGGCGCGCCCTGATCCTGAAGCTGACGCTGAGCCACTGGGCAAAGCGCAAAGAATTGCCGCTATAACTGAAGCCTATCAGCATGACTGGTCCTGGGTTGCTTCCGCGACAAGTGCAACTGAGGTTCGCAACAAAGATGGGTCGTCTGTTTCCGTCGAAGTGAACTGTGATGAAGAAGAAGCTGTTGCCGAGGCGAAACTGGCAAACCCCATCATTTGGGATGCCACTGAAGAGTTTCCTGAAGAAGCACAGGCAACTGGCATGGACTTCGAAGTGTATACAGAAGTGCCCGTAGAGAACTGCTCAAGTGAGCAAGTGAAGGGTGCCATTGGCGTGAAATGGGTCAAGCGCTGGAAGTCTGACATAGAACTGCGAATGCGTCTCGTAGTTCAAGGCACACCGTCGTTGGTGACACTGCGTGTGTTGCTGATTTTGGCCCTTGCCCGAAACTGGACGATCACGCTTGCTGATGTGTCAACTGCGTTTTTACACGCAGCAATGACTGACGAAGTGTTCGTCTGGCCGCCAGCTGAGTACTACCCTGACAGGAAAGTACTCTGGCGACTGAATAAGGCAATGTACGGGCTGCGTCAAGCGCCTAAACTGTGGCAAGACCATTTTGCCGCTACGATGCAGAAACTGAAGTTCAAGCGCTGCAAGTCCGATGGCAATCTTTACTGTCATGAAAGTGGTTCACTGTTTGTCTTGGCATATGTTGACGATCTACTGATCATTGGAGATGACAAGCTCCAACGGCAGTTTCTTGAAGAACTGCAGAAAGAGCTGATCGTGAAGATCACTGGTGAGTTGGTCGAAGGGACTGAGCACACGTTTCTTGGTCGCCGCTTGCGTCACTGCGGTGATAGCATTGATGTGTGCATGTCTCCGTCGTATGTTGACAAACTGCTTGAAATGTACAACCTGTCGAAGTGCAATCCTGTTGCCACGACTGGGTCGTCATCCTTGAGACAGTTGATGCCTGAGCCACTGGATAAAGAAGGCCATGAGAAGTATCGCACTGCGGTTGGCAAACTGTGGTTTGCGTTTGTAAGGCCTGATGTTGCATACGCGGTGAAGGAACTGTCACGCGACGTGACTGCTCCCACCACTGAGTCGGTTGGAAAGTTGAAACACCTGTTGAGGTACTTGTCTGGTACCAAACTGTCGGTGTTGAAGCTGAGACCGACGCACCAGCTGTCTGGAGCCACTGTCCCTGTGGATGTAAATGCGTATGTTGACAGTGACTGGGCTGGATGCAACAAGACACGCAAGTCGACTTCTGGTTCGACTGTGAATGTCCTTGGTTGTAATGTTCAAAGCACTGCACGCACGCAATCAACAATCGCACTGTCAAGTGGTGAAGCTGAATTGTATGCAATTGGTCAAGGCACGAGCGAGGCACTGTTCGTTCGCGCGCTGTTGCTGGAGAGTGGACTGACCCGCAAGGTCAATGTTCACGTGTACACTGATTCCACTGCAGGCAAATCTATGGCGACGCGTTTCGGCGCTGGCAAGCGCACTAAGCATGTGGAACTGAGGTTCCTTTATATGCAAGACCTGGTGAAAGCTGGACTGATCAAGGTCCTGAAGGTAGGAACACTGAACAACCCTGCCGATTTGCTCACCAAATATGTCAGCGTTGAAACACTGTCATCACTGAAAGGACGCTTAGGCGTTCATAGTAACCTGTTCTAACTGTTTGCGTGCCCCCTTTGTGTGCGCCCGCGTACTGATGCTCGTGATGATGCGCCGCGGTTGATGCACTGTTTGGGGTTGGTTGCAGGACTGTTTTGGTTTGCTGGACGCCTCGTGCCATAGGCACTGCGGATTTACAACACTGCAGCATAAACATAAGCAACACTGCTGTGCTGTGTGCGTTGTGTGTCACTGTCTTGTTCACTGTGCATGTACAAACAGACAAACAAGCACTGCTCCCAAGGAGCACTGGCAAGCAAAGCACTGCTTGTGCTGAGTGTCACTGTGCAGTTGTGCATGTACTGTTGTGCAGAAAGAAGAGACTGAGAGGAGAGAACCACGTTCACTGTTTTCGTCGATTCGAAACGATTTTTCACTGTTTTCTTCGAAGTTGGAAAACTGTCTTTTACATGTGTCATGTGTAGAAAGAAAACTGTACATAGAAGTTTGGGCTGCACTGCTTTGCATGTTGTGTTTTTGAGCGACTCAAAAGTCACTGCCTAACTGCCCTCTGCTTCCTCACTGTTCTGTAGACTGCCGCCATGTCGAATGCCATCGCAAATGTGGCAAGACTGGCCACTGATGAGCCAATGCTCCAGATCACTGAGCTCGAGCAAAGAGCTGTGACGACTCACAATGGCAGACTGGCCACTGAGTTGAATGGAGCCACACAGCGCATGTCACTGGCAAGTCAGGTGCCTGAAGTGACAATGGCGAACTGGCCCTTCAATGTCAGTGAGAGGCCACTGGATCATATCCAGGTTGAACGGCCGCCGGTACTGTTCCATGGAGGAACTGTCAGGTGGTACTGGGTGTCAAATGCTGAGTATCCAACTGTCGAAGGCTACCCCAACCACTGGCAAAGCTTCGCTGATCTGCGACTGCTGCTCGCAAAGGAACTGGCCAAACTGCGCGATCTGGTGCAGAGAGCGGCAGATGAGAAGGAGCTACTGGAGTGCACTGTGCAGGAAGTGCTCACATCATGTGGAATGCACTGCTTCTTCGCTGCGCAGACTGATGGGACTGAGAGGATCAGACTGCCTCCAGCTGTCCTCAACCTCCTGTATGACTGCACTGATCTGCTGATGGATGCTGTTCCAGAAACTGTGGATCTCTTTCCATTTGTCAACTGGAGCAGCGAGTATACGAGGGAGGAAGCTGCACTGTTTGGCAGACTGACAAGTGAGAATGGTCACCCAACGAGTGTCTTGGAGACACTGGTGGCCAAGCTGCTGGATCTGCCTACGCACTGATGATGCGGAGACATTGCTCACGACTGGGCAATTCTCACTGCATGGGATTTACGCTGGACAGTTCAATCTGTCGATGAGTGCTCGAGCCGCACTGTGGCGCCGTGGACTGTGGCAGACACAGACCGAGGAGTCCACTGACACTGCTGAGCAGACGTGGACACTGGTGGCGTTTCGGTTCACCACTGTGCATTTCATCGATCTGGTCACTGAAGGCACACTGCGGTTTTTCAATCGCAGGTACAGTGATTACATCGTGACCACTGACCCCGGGCTCACTGAGGTGCCGTTCACACTGAATGCGCAAGAGCGAGTGTCCGTTCGTCGTTGGACACTGGTCGACTGGGAGCCGAAGGATCTCTTTGCTCGGTCGACTGCCGCTGACTGGCATCGCAACTGTCGCCACATCGTCATCGGGGCGACTGTTTGGACTGAGGCAACTGCCATCCAGCTGGGAGAGTTCATCACTGATGAGGACCAGCCCACTGGCACATGGAGGCCAGGATTCACTGGTGGTGACAAGGCACAGGCCACTGCTCTGACCACTGTGGTCACTGGCCTGAGGCGAGCCATTGGGACTGACCACCAAGTCTCAATCACTGTCTCGCCAGCCGAGTGAGAGACTGCAGTGAACTGCAGATAGTCGATGGGGGTATCCACTCATGCCATGTCACTGACATTCGACTGGCCTCTGAGCTGGGGACCCTTTCCGACTGAAGATGGAGAGTGACTGCAGAGTCACTGGAGCCCTGAGCCCTTGAAACTGGCTTGGTCGTTGAGTAAGCTGCAACTGCCGACTGTTCACTGGTCTTGGTGATTGTTTTGCAAGCTGCAAAGCTGAAGCAAGACCTAGCAGCACTGTACAGGCCTGCTGCTGATACTGTTCGCAATTTGCAAAAGCACTGGATGAGCCTGATTCGTTACTGCTGCTTTCGTTGAGTGTACTGCGATATGTGATGGTTTTGATTTGATAGTATACTGCTGCCGAGTTTCTCGCAACGGCCGAGACGACTGATGTGAGTCGAACACTGAAGTGTTGACTCAAGGGACTGTGTTAGAATACACTGTTCCCTCTAGAGCCCTGGCAGTATTCACTGCCTGATCTGACCAAAGCTGTCGTCACTGCTTTGGCTCAAGTGCTGAAACAAGTGTGACTGATGAATTGCTCACTGCTGTGAATGTTGTGATACCTGAAAGTGTATCCCAAACTGCTCCATTGAACTTTTCACGGGGGGGGGGGGGGGGGGGCTTTAATTTCAGCTCCGTTTTATTTAAAAAAAAGACGAACTTTCCAACAAAAAGAGGCATGCCCAGCCAGGAATCCTCACCCTTCAACTTTAAAGTCCAATTTCTAGAATGGCTTGCAAGTTGACAAGTTGGGTTGAATGTCTAGCTTCACAAAGCCTGCTTTGATCTGGGCTTCCCCTTAAACCTCAGTGTCGCTCAAGATATCAACATGTACAATGATGTGACCTGTATGCTCACTCAGCTTACTGTTATGATCAACTGGTTCTGCGCACGCATGGTCCGCTTGACCAGTGGACATGAGCCACTTGACCAGTGGCAAACACTGCAAGGGCAATGCACCGCTTGACGGCGGTGCACACTTGACCAGTGGCGCCCTTGCATACGGCACAGACTTAGGCACTTGCAAACGCACTAAGGTCCGCAGTGCAATTCGGCGACGTTGTCGATCATCAGGTTGCTGAAAGGTCAAGCGGTCAGGGTTTGGGGTTGAAGGTTGTGAGGTTAGGGTTTTGAGTTTGGGGGCTTGGGGTAGGGTTTAGGTTTTGGGCCTGGAAGGTTCTATGGCGCCGCAATGGCGCCTGGCACAACAGCTACTCCTGCACTCCTATTCTCCTTGAAGCCCCACTTCCCCAACAAGCCAGAAACTCACCTTCCCCCCGCTGCGGTGGTTCATGGTCCTGGCAGTTTAGGTTTAAAGCCTTGGGTTTTGAATAAGGATTAAGGTATATACTTATATGGTGTCCCCCAGATCTGTAGTTGGCGGTCCTGGTGGCTTTTACGTTATGGTTTTTAACACAAAATGCTTTCTGTACCAAAACTTTGTCGAGTCCTGGGTGCCAGGACCTTTATTATTCTCTTTTTTCCTTGGAACATATACAAAAAGGCTTCAGGGATAAGAGCTCTGGGGTGAAGGTTGTTTTAGAGATCATATTTTATTAAGGAACATAGGACGGATACCAAAAAATTCTGTACCCAAACCTTGTGGAGTATTGGGTGCCAGGACCTGGACCTTTGTTTATTTCTCTCTTTTCCTTGGAGGACGGATACAAAAAAAATCTGTACCAAAACCTTGTCGAGTCCTGGGTGCCAGGACCTGGACCTTTGTTTTTGTCTCACTTTTCCTTGGAGTGTTCGCAGGCCGACAGCCCAAAAGGTAAATCAAGGTTTAGGGTTTGGGGTATGGGGTTCAGGGTTTAGGGCTTTAGGGTTTAGGGTTTAGGGTCTCCTGAGAAAAGACACGGACTTAAACTAAGAAACGCAATCGTCGCAGAAAAACCGGATATAAACTTTGGTTTAACACGCTCGTCGCGATTCCGGCTTTTGTTTACCATCCCAACCCCACCAAACACCAAGCAACCACACCCACGAAACAACCATCCCAGACCGATGTAGCTTAACAAAAGAAGAAGCGAGCGGGGTGGAAATGCCCTTAAGCTCCCCTTTAAAAAGAGTCTCACTTCTCTGGTTTCGAAGAATGAAACCCAAAAAACAAAACAAGATTCGAGGGGGGTGGAATTTAGAATACATTCCCTTCTTTCTTTTCGTAAAGGGAAATGAATGTTTAGAGTCTCACTTCTCTGGTTTCGAAGAATGAAATCCAAACACAAACACAAAATGTATAACAAGATTCGAGGGGGGTGGAATTTAGAACACACTCCCTTCTTTCGCTTCGTAAAGGGAAATGTATGTTTAGAGTCTCACTTCTCTGGTTTCGAATAATGAAATCCCAAAAAAATACAAAATTTAACAAGAGTCGAGGGGGGTGGAATTTAGAATAAAGTCCTTTCTCTCTCTTTTCAAATGGAAGTTAGAGTCTCACTTCTCTAGTTTCGAAGAACGAAATCCAAAAAACAAAACAAGATTCGAGGGGGGTGGAATTTAGAATAAATCCCTTCTCCCTCATATTCAAGATAAAGTAATGTTTAGAGTCGCCCTCAAGCCTCCCTTTTTTCAGCCCCCTTAAGCCCTCCCCTTCAGCCTATCTAGCCCCCGTTTAAGCCCCTTTAAACCCCCCCCGTCAAGCCCTTTAAGCCCCCTTCAAAGCCCCCCTTGAAGCCCCCTTTAAGCCACCCTTTAAGCCCCCTTAAGCCCCCCTTGAAGCCCCCTTTAAGCCCCCTCTTTGAGCCACCCCCCTTTGCCTAATTCAAAGCCCCTCGAAGCCCCCCTTTAAGCTCCCTTTAAGCCCCCCGAAGCCCCCCTTGAAGCCACCTTTCAGCCCCCTTTAAGTCCCCCTTTAATGAAATTTTACAAAAGCGAAATCGTCTATTCAATCAGGTGATCTCAGAACTGCTCAACTCAATCAAGCACAATCACAAGCACCAGCTCTGCTGCGTGATGCAATCACTCGAGCTCAATGTTTTCCGAGTTGAGCCAAAGTTGATCCAGCAATCCTCTGATGGCCAACGCATCTCTGTGTGGATACAAAGGTGATCTGACCAATCATTCTAACACCCTCGAATTCGCATTCATTGCAAATTCGCATCAGGTCAGATTCTCGAAACAATTCAAACTCCATCCAAAATTTCTATCAGCATCATTCATTCAAAAGAAGCAACAATAAGACACGACTCAACTGCTCAGGCTCAAATCCCTTTTTGCACATCGGAACTGCAATGTAAATCTGCAAGAATCCGACTCAAAAGACTGCACAATGCCATGGAAGCAACATCACGTCGTGACGAGTGGCAATGCACCACAGCTGAAGGAGTCAGCCATCGATTCTGCCAATTCCAGTCAATATATTGCTCGAGGCAATTCTGAGATCATGACGCACCCTTTCACCCATGCACTCGACCGAAGAAATTTCCAAAAGATAACGTTCACCCATTGTATTCAATGATTATATCCTAACAATTCGAAGAATAATTTCGCTAGCAACGTTTAGATCAAGTGGTCAAACCCTCGCATTCACCCAGAACCACAGCAAACGACGTCTTCCGTTCGGAACCACAATGGTCGTGCCACTGGATGGCAATGTCGGGCACCAAGTCACGATGCTTCAATGTGGTTGGCACTGCCGCCAATCTCCACTTCATTCATATCGTCGTCAATGCTGCACATCGAAAAGACATCTCTCAATGCCTTGGGGTGGCAATGGACCGCTGAAGCCCATCTGAAAGCCAATCGGGTTCGCAATGGCATCCTAGTGAATCGTCCATGCAAGGTCCAATACCGTGCAGCCTCCACCACAAAAGCCAGGTCCCGCTGCAATGGCGAAATGAAAAGCTTGCCACCACAAGCGTCGTGGCGGGCACATACGATTGGTTATGCCACATTGCTTAAGCCCTCGATGAAGCTCTGACAAGTGTGGACAAACGTATTGTTTTTCTTTCGTTCGTTCCTTCTTTTTGTTCGTTCTTTCGTTTTTAGGTATGGTACCGATGCCGAAGACTCCTTGAAACAGCGCTGCTTAATGGCAGGCTCAGGCACTCGAGCCAGCTTTTTCACAGCTGCAATCATAAAAATCTAATCTCTCTCTGCAACGATAAACTGAAATCAGCCCACTTGAAGTTTTTTCTTGCAGTGAATTTAGAAATTTGGCATGTCTGCCTTTGAGTCTGGTTCGTGGCGAAGCTCGCCCATTAGGCCCACTGGTCCGAGTCTGCGGCATTGGTCTTTTTCCGGCCAACAAAGACCTTCATGCCCCGTTTGCCAAGAACTCCTGCACTGACAGAGTCGAGTCATCGCCAGAGTCGAAATTTTGACTCTCTGAGTTACTGAGCAAACGAGCAAGCCCAGCTCCTAACCCTTCTGAGCATGACTGCCCTACACGTCTCACCCCCAACTGTGAAAGTTTTTGACTTCCTTGTAAGTGCCTTTACAGTTGATAGGAGGTCTTCTTGCACATGTGACATGAACCACGAGGTTTGCATTGCATGAGTTGAAGAGCTGGTGTTAGCAGAAGCAGGCATGGGCATAGCATGTTTGGAGCTTGGCTTGAAAGTGTTTCTTGCTTCGAGCTTGACGTGAGATGCTTGGAGTGTGCATGATGAGCAGAGAAGCACTCGAGATGCTTTAGGAGCATCCTTGAAGAAGTGCGTGTTGCTCTGAGTTTGCTCTTTAAACCTTGGCTGCCGACTCTCGCTTCGCTCGTGTCGTCGTACTGAGGTTCGAGCAGAGTGGCTGTGCACTTGTATGCTTGTTTTGCTGAAGCACTGAAGTCCTGAGAAGCATTAGAACGTTTGCATGTGTTCCTTCTTTGTTTAACAAAGTTGAGATGGAATTCACGAAAGTGAAGCTGCGCTGACTCTGCGAGAGACTTGCCGAACACCTCTGGTGTTTTGGCTCAAGCGTGGAGTGAAAAAGAGCTCTGCGTTTTTCACATGGTAGCGGAGCGTCTGAGGACGTTCCAGCAAGAGACCATGGCCGCCCAAGCTCCGGACCCTTCTCAGGTGCCGGTCTCGGACGTGAGTCCTGAAGAAGAGGCTTCGCTGTTTGGTCAAGCAGGCCAGACAACTTCGCGACCTCAGGAAGCACCGAACCCTTTGAGTCCCCTCCGGCAACTCCTGCTCAAGCGCAGGCTTCACCAGCGGGCAGTCAGGCAGGGGGAACTTTGCTCACAGCCAGCGGTGGAGGAACCGAGACTGGGTTTCAAGCCATCGTGTTGGAAATGCTACGTCAGCAGAACCAGTCTACACTTGAGCTCTTGCGTCAGCAAGGGCAGGCTACTCAACAGAACCAGCAGTTGATAGCTGCTCTCATGAGACGCATGGACTTAGAGGAGAAACGCCGAAACGAGGCGAAGAGAAGGCAGCGGAGACTGCTAAGTTGGTTGCTGAAGCTGCAGCTAAAGCCAAGACTGCCGACCCGTTTTCGGGATCTGGTGCCACAGCAGCGACGGGGTCGTCTTCGTCTACTTCTTTTAGTGGTGGGTCCACTCTTCAGAACCGAGCGGAGAAGTACCTACCGCCTTTGCCATTGCTGGAGCATCAAGGCATGAGCAAAGGACGCATGCGAGAAGTGGAAACGTGGCATGGCTATGTGGAGACTTTGAGCTCGTGGTTGGCTTTGCAAGACGAGTCTTTCGTTCGGGAGCTTCAGCTGTGTGTGAAGGTGAAACACGAGATACTCCAGAAGGATCTCAGTGTGGAAGTTGCAGCGCGGAGCGCTAAGCTGTTTTACTACCTGACCCAAGCCCTGGCAAAGTGGGAAAGGGGTCTGGAGTTGCTACGCTCTTGCTCGAAGCGACAGGCTTTGAGTGCTTGTGGGTACGAGGCCATGCGCACCATCACACAGCAGTACAGCATAGTATCCCGCATGGAAGCCGTCTTCGTGCGTGACCAGTGTTTGAAGTTGCAGCACACGTGCCAACATATTCGGCGACCTACTGACCTCATTAGGCACCTTGAAGATGAGTTTTCTCGGTCTGAGGCAAAGCTGTCGAATTTCCCTGAACTTCTTCTGTCAGAGGCTGATCGGTGCAGTATCCTTTTGCAAGCGGTGAGTACCGAGCTTCGTCAATACGTTGTCTTGCATGGGAAGAGCAACGACTGGAACTCATTGTGCAGCAGTCTGAAGTACTACGAAGAACAGCTTCGACTGTGTGAGGCTCCAGGTGGAACGTCTCGATCCCTCAGTGACACTTTGTGTGATTACTGCGGGAAACGGGGACACCAAGCCGAGAAATGCTGGCAGAAGCAAAGGGATGTGAAGGCCCGTGGTGGTGGCAGTCCGGACAAAGGCAAGGGCGACCATGGAAAGGATCGAAAGAAGCCTAAAGACAAAGGAAAAGGGGACCGAAATCCCAAAGGTGGGGGAACTCCCAAAGGTGGAGGAACGCCGCGGGGAGGTGGAACTCCTCGGAGCGAGCACGGGGACAAGAGCCCCAAAGGACGCGGAAAGGGCAAGGAGAAGTCGAAGAAGAAGAAAGGAAAAGGGAAAGGCCGTTACTTGGGTGAGCCCGAATCGGAAGCAGACTCTGGGGAAGCCACCTTGATGGCTTTGGGTTTTTCTGGAGTGCGGGAAGCTTCGGCCGAACCTTCTCTTCCTCCTCGTGTTCTGAACGCGCCTGAAGAGGTGAAGCCGGTAGGCGCCGTAGTTGGAGATTCAATGGGGGCCTTAGGCTCGAAGTTTTCTCAAAGAGGAAACCTCTCTCAGATGTGCTCGCACCTAGGGGTTAGCCCGAGGGATGTTTGGTTGGTTGATAGTGGGGCTACGTGCCACATAGTTTCCAACCAGTTTATCTCAGGATTTCGTGTGGTGAAGACACACGACAAGGCAGCCAGTCTGTTCAACGCCTCTGGAGGTTCGATCGACGTTTCGTCTGTGGTCGATATCGAAGTCTACTTCGGTGATGTTCTTTTGAGACTCGGGGAGGTGTTGGTGGCTGATGTCGGGTTTAACGTCCTCTCTCCATGGTGTGGGGCGGAATTGGGTTGGAAGACCTATCTGTCCAAAACGGGGTCCCGAATGTACAAAGGGAACAAGAAGAGTATCAAGTTGGTTGGTCACAATCGGGCCTGGTGGGCGTTTAGTGGGGGGAAGAAGTCTAAAGCCTCCTCCAAGAAAGGGGTGGAGGGGCCTAAAGACATGGAACTTGATTCACTGAAGGACGCTGTTGTGCCAGGATCTGAGGTTCCTATCCCCTCAGGACAGCGGACCGCTCCCAGGAGCATCTTGAAGAAAGGAGGAAAGAGCCTGCATAAGGTCGATGAGCTCGATGATGAGCAGTGTGGCCGACACGCTTTGTCTTCAACTCCGTTTTCGTTTCTCCTTCGAGGGTTTAGGTCTGAGATCTTCAATCCCGAAAGTCCTCTGGGAAAGCCCAAAGTTCCCTCAAGTGGTCCAGAAAGTCCTCAAGAAGAGCTTGTTTTCGACAAAAATCTTAGGAAGCAGCATGACATGTGTGGCTTGACCTTGATTAGGAAGCAGCATGACATGTTTGGCTTGAACTTGCGCTTGATTTTTGAGCTTGGATTGAATTGCTTGAGCATGTTGCTTTGGAACCTTGGGAACATACGTGCTTTGGAGCTTGCTTTGCGTGGGTGCGTCATGTTTTTCATGGGGTGTTTTTTGCTTATGCAAGGGATTGGAGCGCCTTTCGGAGGCGCACGAAGGAACAGATCCGGAGCTCTGAGTGTTTTGGTTCTAGTAGCTTTTTGCTTTTGTTGCTCGGAGAGCAATACGCTCCATGATGGGTGGCTCCCAAACCTCTGGGCCTGCGATAGAGGACCCAGTTGGTGGAGAGGCGAGTGTTTCGCCAATGGTGGGCCCGTCGCTGGAGGAGGTGACGGTCCAGGAGCCAATTGGAGAGAAAGAGGTTCCATCAGCGTCTTCCTCGGGGGAAGTTCTTTTCCGTCCTCCGGATCGGGAGGTGCCTTCGCCTACCGACTCCGAGAATTGGGGGCATTGGCGCCCCATTGCGGCGGACCCCGTGGAGATTGGAGATTCCGATGTGCCGAGGATTACTCCGGTGGACACCACGCAGCCACCATCCATTCCGGGACAACGCCTGACGGCCTTGCATCATGCTTTGCTTTTCGATATGAGGAGGAGGATTGCCGAGGCTGCCGAGCTTGGTGATGCTTGGTCTGGGCGGGCCTGATGTGAGAGGGCCCGCGGCCGATGCTCATGATGCTTGGTCTGGGCGGGCCTGATGTGAGAGGGCCCGCGGCTGATGCTCATGATGCTTGGTCTGGGCGGGCCTGATGTGAGAGGGCCCGCGGCTGTACTCATGATGCTTGGTCTGGACGGGCCTGATGTGAGCGGGCCCGATGATGCTTGGTCTGGACGGGCCTGACGTGAGAGGGCCCGCGGCTGATGCTCATGATGCGCCTGATGTGAGAGGGCCCGCGGCCGATGCTCATGATGCTTGGTCTGGGCGGGCCTGATGTGAGAGGGCCTGCTCATGATGCTTGGTCTGGGCGGGCCTGATGTGAGAGGGCCCGCGGCTGATGCTCATGATGCTTGGCCTGGACGGGCCTGACGTGAGAGGGCTCGCGGCTGATGCTCATGATGCTTGGTCTGGGCGGGCCTGATGTGAGAGCCCGCGGCCGATGCTCATGATGCTTGGTCTGGGCGGGCCTGATGTGAGAGGGCCCGCGGCTGATGCTACCCCGATTCTGGGGAACCAATGCCCCAGCTTTCCCATTATTATGGGCCCCCAGCAGACCCAAGTGCCATTTACGATTCCCTCGCCATGGCCGGGACCATAGGCGAGGCCTATGTGGTGCAACATCTGGGGTCTCCGGCGATTACGCGCCAGATCTTTGGTGGGTCTGCAACTTTGGTTCGTCCCAGCGAATATGCAGCCCCGACTCCGTGGCACTCGGTGCTTCCGCGGTTTCCGGAAGGTCCACATCCACCACAGGTACTTCCCGAACCTGTGCAAGAAGAGGGTCGCCGTCCCAAAAGGTTTCGGGAGGTGGCCACCTCCACTGTGGATCAAGACTTGGCTGCAGAAGAGCGCCTCCATCTTCTTCTCCAAGGCAAAGGCCTCTTCGAATGGGGGCTGAGGCCCCACGACGTCCTGTCAGCCATGGACAGGCTGGGCGTCGTTACCAAGGGCGCTGGAGGGCGAAACGATCGCCGAGAGCGCGAATGCTCCATAAGCGCAATGGGGTATCTTCAGCGGCTCCTCATCTGCTTGCGCGCCTTTATTAATGCAAAGGCGGGGGCACGCCCGTTGTTGGCCCTTCACGAGCCGCGTCTCTTCGAGGGACCGCGCTTTACGCGGTATCGCGACGAACGTGTCGCGTGGGGCGAGCTCACTACGAGTTTGAGGCTTCGAACGGATGCTGCATTACGGTCGAAGGAGGCCAGCAATGCCCGCAGGGCCGCGCGAGATTCGCGCAGGAGGTTGAAGCCGAAGGCCCGTGCTGGTCCTGGTGGGTCTACATCAAGCGATTCGAGCTCCACCTCCGTTTCGGCCGACGAAGACCTCCATGGCGAAGGCCCCGAAGAGGCGCTGAGATTTTGCTTGAAGTGCCGGGAGGACAATATCTCAGTCCAAGAGGCCCTTTGCCTCCCTACGCCAGAGACGGCGCCACCACCGATGGTGAAGCAAGCAGGGATGGGTGGTCGAGATCCTCCAGCTCCACCAATGGTTCCGGGAACTTCGGCTGCAACTCCGGGCCACCACGACGACGGGGACATGCCCCTGGAGCCACCTTCTCCGGCTTCAACAGCCCCACCTGGGGATTCCATCGGCCGCCTCCTTCTTGGTCTTGGACAGACGGGCACGGAGCGCTCGTTCGTTCTTCCGCCGCCGCCACCGGCGGTAAAGGCGATGCCACGCCCCGCTCCGGGGCCCTCCATGCCAACGGTTCCCGAATCGGGAGCTCCATCTTCCAGCAGCTCGGCCAATGTCCCCAGCTTCGATGCGGTGGTGGCTGCCGCAAAAGAGACGATCAAGAAAGGATGAAGGGGATTTGGAGCCGTGGGCCCGGCTTGGAATGTATCATAGCTTTCTTTTGTGTTCGGGATGGAGTCCTGGACTACGCCGACGCGGCGCACGGAGTTTCCTTTCGAGAAGAAAACAAAGATGTGAGTGCGTGGTTTCGTTTTCTTGAAACACATGTGAAGCATGAGTTGTTTGAGCTTGCTTTGCCGCTTGGATTGCTTGAGCTTGAGCTTGCTTGTGCCCGAAACCCCTTTGAAACGCACCAAATCCCGAACCTTAACTTCAACCCCAACCGAACCACCGCCAGCCTATACAGGAATGGTCTTGGGCCAGGACTGGATGTCATGGCCATCGTGGCCGTCTTGGGCTTCTGCAGTCTCTTGGGTGGTCTAGTGTTTTGGGGGTTCCACATTTTGTTTGTCGAGTTTAAAAGGTGTTCCGTTGGAGAAAAGGATCGGAAGGTCTTTAGAGTGAGGCCGCGCAGGAAGGGCTGCAGTGTTAGGATCTTCTGTGGGGACCACTGGGTCCGAGTGCCTAGCTACAAGCAGTTTGTCTTGCATAGGAAGGCCCCAAAACCCCAAACACGTACACGTTGCATGTTGAGCATGTTGTTTTGCAAGGCTTGCAGTGTGCTTGGGAGTGTTTGTGCTTGGCTTGGTGTGCTTGATCTTGTTGAAAAGGGCAATGATGAGAGCCCGCCGGCGAGCAGTCCATTAGTGTGTCATCTGCGGATGATGCACAGAGGACTGCCAGTGCCGGGACAAGGGACTAAAGCTGAGCCCTTTGATTTGGAAGCTCCTCGTGGTGGGGAGCCCGGGTCTTCGTCTTCTAGGGTCCCCGAAGGGGTTCCGTCACCGTCAAGTCCCGATTACGAGCCTTCTGAGGTTTCTGAAAGACCCCCCAAGCCTCCAGAGAATCCACCGGAACCACCGGACAGTGGAGAAGAAGGATCTTTTAGGATTCCGTTGTCCTCAACCGCCTTGTATCATCATCGTGCTCAAGGCCGACTCATGCTGTTCGTCGAAGGGTCGTGTCCCCGCGCGTCGCTTGCGTCGCCGTCTTCAAAAAGAGAATCAGACTGTTGGTCTTGATTTTTTCTTTTTCGGCAAGCTAAGAGTCCTGTTGATGACACACCTGGGTTCCAGGTATACTGTCAGTCTGCCCGCGCCGAACCTCGAAGATCCACAATTGCTTGCTAACATCAACAGAGTGCTGCGTGAGATGGGACTGGTAGGCAAAGCCGTGACGTTTCGAATGGATCAAGAAGGATCTATTATTGCTTTGGCAGAAAGACTGAGTAGGTCCCGAAACTGCCCCCACAGCGCAACCATTGTTGATGTGGTTCCAGGATATAGGCCACAAGCCAAAGGCTCGATAGAACGACAAGTTGAATCGGTACGCCAAGGCTTCTGGGCTGTGTGGTTGGACTTGGAGCGCCAAATTGCTCTAAAGAAGTTCCCTGGTCAAGATGCAGAGCTGGGAAAGTACCAGCTTCCCTTAGGGGGTCTCTTGTGGCAAGCCTGTGTGTTCTATGTGTCGAGGTGTTACAATCTGTGGTCCTCGAGCCACGGTGACTCCACCACCAGCATTGATTTGCTGCACGAGGAAATAGTTCACCGAACTAGAACGCTTTTCTTTGGTTGTGTGGTTCAGGCAAAAGTTAGCAAGTCGAAGGCGCATCTTGCTAAATACAGGGGAGCGAAAACAGTCAAGGCTGTTTACTTAGGACCCGTGAACGCACGAGGTGGAGGGATCTTCGCGGCCCCTTTTGGTAGTACGGAGATTGACGTCTTTCCGGCCGGAAGAATCGTTGATGGAGCGTGCGAGGTGGGAACTGTCGAAGGCCTCGCTGTTGCGCAGTCTTTGGTTCTTGATAGTAAAGACCCAGAACGGCCTGTCTTGTATGAACCCGAAGGTGTTGATGATGGTAATGGTCCTGAAGATGAAGTCATGGAAGGTGGTGTTGGTCCTTTAAATGAAGAAGACGAAGAGATGATTGCTGACGATACCTATGCTCCCGTAAGTGCCCCAGCGGAAGAAGGTGAGGCAGGGATCCTGCCTGATGAGGGGGAAAACATGGAGGACATGGAGATTGATTGGCTTACGAATCACCTCTTGGAGTCTTTGTACCGAGGACCTGACCTTCGAGCTACCTCACAGGAGGTGGCTGACTCGTTTACCTTGAAATTCGGAGGAAGTAGGGTCAAGTGCCAGGTACCGCGAAATGCGGTCTCTGAAACATCCGGAGAACAGTTGGATCCGAGCCTTTTGTATGCCTCAATGAAGTTGGAACTAGAGGAACTCGAGTCGTTCGGAGTAGGAAAGGTGATCTCTGAAGATGAGGCCCGGAAGTCCGCGCGTGAGAGCGGCAGGCGGGTGCTTACCAGTCGGTGGGTCAACACGGTCAAGCGTAAAGGGCTGTACCGGTCACGTCTGGTAGTAAGAGATTATGCTTCGATGGGAGGCACGACCTTGTCTGAAGGTATCTACAGCCCGACTACGAGTTTGGAGGGATTGCGGCTTCTGTTGGCACTGCTTTGTCGAAGAGGTTCAGTGTTGAGCTGTGACGTGAGCGTTGCTTTTATGCATGCAGCAGTGTCAAGGCCTGAGTACGTAGAGCTTCCGAGTAACGTGAGTATTGCGGACTCTAAAATCCCTCAAAAGGCCGGAAACAAGAAGGTGTATCTTCGATTACACAAAGCCATGAACGGACTGAGATCAGCACCGCTTTCTTGGTATAAGGAGCTGAGTTCGCACTTGGAGCAGAGCGGATTCAGTCCAAGCTTGGACCCGACGATATACCGCAGGAAGACCTCCAAGGGTCTGACGCTGGTCCTCTTTTATGTTGACGATTTGTTAATCTACTCTGAGGACCCCTCCGAAGGGAAGAAGGTTTTCGAAGATCTACAGAAACGCTACAAGCTGAAACTGACTGGTGAGCTTCATGAGAATTGTGCGGGAGAAGTATCCTTTCTAGGACGGCGAATCTTCAGGAATAAGGGAGAGAAGCGAGTCTATTTTGGACTGGACGCTAAGTATTTGGATTCCTGCTGTGAAGAGTATGGGATAACCAAACCGAACCCCAAGCTTCCGTCATTGGAGAAGCGCTACTCTGACCTCATTAAGAAAGGACAAACCGAAAAGATCAGTCCAGCTGCTCACGAGAAGTACCGTAGGACCTTAGGGCGTCTAGCATGGGCTGCCCTCTCCAGACCAGATTTGCAGTTCTGCTGCGGATTTTTGGGGCGTCATCAGTCGGCCCCTGACGAGGCAGCTGAAACATGCATGAGGGATGTTCTCAAATGGGTCAAAGGTCTTCCGCATAAGGTTCAGGTGTTTCCTTCGACTCGGGAGATCCTGGAAGACGATGCGGATCCCCAAGCGGTATCGTGCTTTACGGACGCAAGCTGGAGCCTGAATTCTGTTAGTGGTGGTGTGATTACTTGGGAAAACTGCTGTTTAAAGACGTTCAGCAGGAAGCAGTCCACCACAGCCCTTTCGAGCGCCGAGAGTGAGCTTGCGGCGCTTACTGAGATAGCCAGGGAAGGTTTGTACATTGCTCTCTTGACGGAGACCATCTTGGAGGGCATCCCGAAGGACCGGGAAACGGGGTACTACCTTCTTAAGGGGTATTCGGACTCTGAAAGCGCCGTGTCCATTTCCAAAATGGGGACATTGTTGAGGAAAGTCCGCCATATTGAGTTAAGAGCGCCATATTGAGTTAAGAGCCGCTTTTCTCCAAGAACTTGTCCAGCTTGGAAGATTCACGATTGAGCACATACCAGGTGCTGTCAACCCGGCAGATGCTCTAACAAAAAGCCCAACTAACGACAGTTTGGTCAGCTTGTGCGAGGCTTGTGGCCTCATTCCGGAACCAGTCCCCTGGAAAGAGAAAAATTCCGGAACCAGCGCTTCTGTCACGTTCAAAGAGCCCAATAAACCAGCAGATGAAGTCTGCGAACTGAACGTCCCTGTTTCTTGGCGAGCCGCAGCAGAGAAGGTAGCAAGGAACCAGGCTTCTTATGTTGTGGTTGAGCTCTGTTGTGAAGAAGGAAGCTCTTTGTCAAAAGCTTGCTCGAAGAATCCTCGTATCGCGTATTTTGGAGTGACGAAGCAAGTGGATCTGTTAAGTGAAAACGGATACCAGCTTCTCAAAGAAGTCTTTAGTGTGTTACTTCATGACGGGGTGAAGGTGTATGCGCACTTGTCTACGCCGTGTTCGGCTGGGTGCGGACTTCGTCATTTGAGATTTCGAAAAGGTGGACAGTCCTACGCCAGGTGGCGGGAGTCTCTTTTGGTCCACAAGAGGTCTTGGCGAAGGATTTGGAACCTTCTCCGTCCGTACGCGAACTGTCCGCGTCTTCTTCTTTCTCACGAGTGGCCAGCTAGGTCTGACTTGTGGAATGAAATGGTCTTTAGGTCTGTAAGTCAACGTCTTGGTCTTGCTAAGGGATGTGTCGTCGATCGCTGTTGCTTCGAGAAGGGTTCTGAAAGAGCCTGGAAGAGATGGTGGTTTTGTAGTAACTCTTCGAATTTCATCAACAGTATGGCTAGGAACCGCTGTGATGAGAGCCACCAACACATCCACCTTCAGCTCCCGGCGTCAGGTGTGTACCCTGAGCTGTTAGGAGAAGAAATGCTGAAGGGTGCGAGACGAGCTATGGAAGAAGACAGGACTTGAGGACGCAACTGTTGCAGGCATGAGGGGGTGTGAAAGTTTTTGACTTCCTTGTGAGTGCCTTTACAGTTGACAGGAGGTCTTGCACATGTGACATGAACCACGAGTTTGCATTGCATGAGTTGAGAGCTGTGCTTGAACCGTTTGTTTGGTGTTAGCAGAAGCAGGCATGGGCATAGCATGTTTGGAGCTTGGCTTGAAAGTGTTTCTTGCTTCGAGCTTGACGTGAGATGCTTGGAGTGTGCATGATGAGCAGAGAAGCACTCGAGATGCTTTAGGAGCATCCTTGAAGAAGTGCGTGTTGCTCTGAGTTTGCTCTTTAAACCTTGGCCGCCGACCCTCGCTTCGCTCGTGTCGTCGTACTGAGGTTCGAGCAGAGTGGCTGTGCACTTGTATGCTTGTTTTGCTGAAGCACTGAAGTCCTGAGAAGCATTAGGACGTTTGCATGTGTTCCTCCTTTGTTTAACAAAGTTGAGATGGAATTCACGAAAGTGAAGCTGCGCTGACTCTGCGAGAGACTTGCCGAACACCTCTGGTGTTTTGGCTCAAGCGTGGAGTGAAAAAGAGCTCTGCGTTTTTCACACCAACGGAGAGGGAATAACAACAGGGCAGCTTTGCGCAGCGGAGGTTGTGTTTAAAGGGCAACCAGTGGGGGTCGAAAGGGGGAGAGAGAAATGAAAGGTGTTTGGAAAGTTCTTTGAAAAGTTGCTGGGGGTTTTGTTGGAAAGCTTGAGCTTTTTTGGGAGGAAGGGAGTGTTTGGAAATTTTGGAAAGCTTTGCGCCTGCATAGTTGCGGTGCTTTGAAAGGCTTCTTGAGCACCTCTTACCGGAAAGTGCATTGGGTCCGTCTCTTCCCCGTTGCCGGAACTCTGCCAGTGTATTTGAAATTTGTTTCTTTACTGAACAGTGATTTGTCTTTGAAGTTTCTTAATTTTTGCGTGTGACAAGGGCCTTAAATCCAAGTTGACTCTCGGGTAAAAACTAAAGAATGATAATCATGCCAAAATTTAATAAAGGATGCCAGTTCTGGCTTGTTAAAAGAATGCAGGCAAATAGCCGTCTTTATGCATTTTAGGATCAAGTGATAAAGACATTTTAGAAGAAGGAAAATCGACGGTAGCTCTTTGTCTGTATGTGTTTTTATGAGCAAAAATCGACGGTAAGCCACTTGTGCAAAATCTAGTAGTTTTTTTTTTAGGAAAGCAAGAAAACCGCCGCACAGTTGTTATCCTTTGGCTCTTTTGGTTCAAAGCTACTTTCAAGTAGAAGCATGCCAGAAATCATACCATCCACAGCATGGCTTGTCACCCGGCCCGCTGTGAGAGGAGAGGTGTTTCAGAGCATCTCTCTACAGCGGGTCCAGAAACAGCCATGATGGTTAACCGCTTTTCGATGAATTATGATTGTGGCAAGATGCTTCTGACCTCTTCACAATGGAATTGCTGGACTCTATCAGGTTCGTCTCTCCACAGTGCACCCGTTGCCGAAAAGTGCACTCTTAAGTCTTGCTACAGTCTTCTTGGAGCTGTCGGCCTGCGAACACTCCAACTCTAACAAAAGGAAAGGGTCAGATCTTGGCACCCAGAACTCACAAGGTTTTAGTACAGAATTTTTTGGTTCTGTTCTACGTTTCTTAAAATATAATCTCTGAAACAACCTTTGCCTTGGGCTAAAGCCTTTTTGCTGTTTCCAAGAAAAAGAGAGAAATAAACAAAGGTCCAGGTTCTGGCACCCAGAACTCCAATTTTTTGGTATCCGTCCTATGTTCCTTAATAAAATATGATCTCTAAAACAACCTTCGCCCCAGAGCTCTTATCCCTGAAGCCTTTTTTGTGTATGTTTCCAAGAAAAAAGAGAATAATAAAGGTCCTAGCACCCAGAAAGCAAACTACTAAAAGGCTTCTAAAATGCCATGTTGGGTTCACACACTGACAAATAGTATGGCATGTTTCAGGTTCCGCTTCTTGTAGAATTCTTCTTCAGGCGCTCTGAGGCCTTCTTAGTCTTGTGTCTTCTATCAAAGAAGAATCCGGTCCATGATTTATATGCTTCCACGCAAGCTTGGCGCGGCAGAAAAAAGCGGGCCCCCATTTGCATAGCAGTGACGTGGCGCGGAGCGCCGAGAACCCCATGTTTTTGTTTTGGACATAATTCATATGCTTCCACGCGAGTTTGCCCGGCTTGAACAAGCGGGGGGTTGGGGGAAGCGCAGCTCTTCTCCCCATGTGCAAACACGATGCTCGCATTAGGCTTATTAAAACTTAAATCGCCACCGAAGGCCCAGCAGGTATGAAGCTTCAGACGTCTTAAACTCTGCCCGAACCCTCCACATTACGCCTCTTAAATTGCTGCCCAGAGGCCCAGCAAGTATTAGGCCTCTTAAACTAGGCCTCTTAAACTGCTTGCCTAAACCCTGCGGCTTCAGGGGGGGAGCTTTAGGGGGGGTTTAAGGGGGCTTAAAAAGAGGGGCTGAAAGGGGGGGCTTTGCCCCTTAAAACGGGCGGGGGCTTGGGGGGCTTCAAGGGGGGCTTAAAGGGGGGCTTCAAGGGGGGCTTCAAGGGGGCTTAAAGGGGGCTTTAAGGGGGGCTTAAGGGGGGGGCTTAAGGGGGGCTTAAAGAGGGGGCTTCAGGGGGGGCTTAAGTGTTAGGATTGAGCTTTACTTCCTGCACATGTACATTGTCCATTGCGTGAAGAACATGCAACACTGACAGAGAACATTGGCATGTGGACATTGCCATGTCCATGATGCATTGGCTCAAGTGGCTGGCTCAAGATTGGCTCAGCCCAAGTGACACAAAAGATTGCTGAGCGAGAGATTGCATCTGACAGTTGTATGCTTGCATTGTGGTGTGGTCAAGACCATTGATTGAACAGTCATGTGTTTGGTAGTTTACATACAGTTTGATATTGTACAGAAAGTGACCTTTGAAAATTTTCATGGTAGCGGAGCTTCGGCTTAAGAGCTGGGGCCTGCTCATTGACTACAAGTAAGGTAGGAGTGTACAAAGTTCGTTTTCGCTGTGTGGTCGCTTGAGAAGCCTGGTAGATTGTTTTGCGCATCGAGTTGAGAAAAGTAAGAAACATTGTACAAACCTTTTGCTTGGAGCATCATGTACAGATTTTGGAAGCGCCAGAGAGATTGGTGAAGCTTTTCCTTAAAGCAGTGTACTGTGGCAGAAATTGTGTGCGAAGTACAGATTGCACATGTCAGTTCTGTCAAAGCATCGCAGAGCATAGGCAGAGAGAATCTTGTTGTGACTGCTGTGTGTAGAGTGATTGCGAGTTTTGGTAGGGACGTTTGATTCGTTTGAGTTTTGGTAGGAACTTTTGGTGATTGTGAGTAGCCAAGACGACACGCATTGATGCTGAGTGAAGCTAAGGTTGTGTCTGAGATTCGTGAAGCCTGATTGACTGAGGTACGACGAATGGAGGATTGGACAAGAAGGAGAAGTAGATTGAAAGAAAAGAATGGGCAAAGGAAGTGGAGGTTTCAGTCCCCACAGAGAGCAGGAATTGCAAGGAAGTGGAGGTTCCAGCCCCCACTGAAAAGATTGGAGGTTCAAGTCCCCAACGAAAAAGGAAAAGAAAAGGATTAGGAAAGGTGAAAGGTATTGAAAGAAAGAAAGAAAGGCGAAAGAAAGCTGACAGCAAAGAATGATGGCCTGGTCACCTGGTCCCCTGGTCCTCTGGTCCCCTGGTCCTCTGGTCCCCTGGTCCTCGGGTGCCCTGCTCCTCTGGCCCTCTGGTCGCTTGGTCTTCTGGTCCTCTGGCCTTCTGGTCCCTTGGTCCTCTGGTCCTACGGTTCCTTGGTGCTCTGGTCCCGTGGTCCTCTCGTCCTCTGGTCCCATGGTTTCCCGGTCCCGTGGTCAGATTTTCTTGTTTTTATTGATGTACTTGTTTTGGACATCGTGATTATATAGCTGCTATAGTTACTATGTAGTACAGCATAAGAATTTATATGTACATATATATATGTATGTCTATATAAACATAGTATAATGTAATATATTCATATATAATATATAAATATATAATATATTATAATTTCATAATATAATATAATAGAATATAGTAAAATATAATATATAATGTAGTATCATATAATATAATATAGTATAATATAAAATATAATGTAGTATAATATATAGTATATAACAATATAGTGTAGTGTAATATATAACATGATACAATAATAAATATAATATATAGATATATATCTCATATATAATATATATATATAGTATATAATATAAAATATATATATATTATAAGATAATACTATGCTAATATATATTAAAAATTTAATATAAGATACTAATATATACTCAAATTTTAGTATATATAATACACTATAATATAATATCAGACATATCATATAATGCAATAGTATATTCCCTAATATTGCAATAACATAGAATATGATATGATATAATTTTTACGAATATAAACATAAATATACATATAATATAGCTCAATGCAATAGAATAAAATATACTATAGTAACATATAGCACAATATAATACAATATAATATGATATAAGAGAAGATACGATAACAGAATACAATTTTAGATAATATAATATCGTATAATATCATACAATATGATAAAATATTTTAAAGCATATGTATGCATGTAAGTGTATATATATATATATATATAAAGTCATATAGTCCAATTCATAGTACACAACACATATTTATATTGGTCTTTTGGAGCCGGGCAAGCTTGCTTCAAAGTGTATGAAACCCTTCCAAACCCATGATGCGAGCATTGTGTTTACAAATGGGGGGGGCTGCGCCCCCCCCAACCCCCCCGCTGTTTTTTTTAAGCCGGGCAAGCTTGCTTCAAAGCACATGAATCCCTTCAAAACCCATGGTGCCAGCATTGTTCGCAAAATCTACATTACGACACAATAAGATACAAAAAGATACAATAATACACAACTATATACAACAAAATACTTTTACCTAAAAAAGAAGGACTTACAATAATCTCCAGTAATTTACAATAACTCAATAGAAAAAAACACAATATACAAAAGCATACAATAATATACAGCAATATCCAATAATATACCATAATATACAATAGCCTACAATAATATACCAATAATATACAATAATGCATATTATATGAAGTAACCTACAAAACATGCAATAATGCACAGTCATATGCAAAAATATTGAATAATGTACAATAATATAGAATCATACAGAGTAATGTATCATAAAAGGCAATTTTCGAAAAAATACAATAATATGCAGTAATATACAAGAATATTAAACATAGACAATAATATACAATAATATACAACAATATGCAATTTATAATAAATAAAAATGCGAGATAATATAAGACAATACACTGATGTTCAAGAATGATGTTCAAGAATGCCAGAATACACAATAACATACAACAATTTACAAGAATATACAGTAATATGCAATAATATACAATAATATACAATGATAAACAAAAACATACAATAATATACAATAATATACAATAATATACAATAATATACAATAATATACAATAATTTACAATAATATACAATAACATACAATAACATACAATAATATATAAGAAGATACAGTATTTTCTGACAATCGAATACGATAATATACAGCTATACACAGTTATATCAAAAACATAGATTACTAAACAAGAGTAGGCCAGAGTATACAATAGTCTACAATATTATGGAATAATTTACAGTACTCTACAATCGTTTACAGTATGTAAAGCAGTAGATTACTAAACAACACTGGACCAGAATATACAAGAATAAGTAGTATGCATTGCTCAAATATGTGCAAAAAGATACCAGCAGAAACAACAATCTACAACAGTAAACAATAAGATACAAAAATACACAAAATACACAAAATACACAATAATACTGAATATTATTCAATAATATTAAATATGATGAAAAGTATTCAAGAATATTCAATGATGTTCAATAATTTTCAATAATATTCTTGAAGACTCAAGAATCAAGAATATTCAACAATATTCAAGAATATTGAATAATATGCAAGAATACACTAGAATATACAACAACTACAATACTAGAAGAACAGAGAAATGCTGCATTTTTCAGCAATTAGAGCCTACAAAAAGTCACAAAAGCTGTAACCTACAGCATTCCAAGCTTTGGAATACCCAGAAACGCTGTGTTTTTAAGCGTTTTGGGCTTACAAGCAACCAGAAATGCTGCATTTCATAGCAGTTAAAGCCAGGAATGGCAGGGCCAACGTTAGCAAGGCCAACCAGCCAGGGCCAACGTTAGGAAAAAAAAAACACCTCCGCCCCTCAGAAAGAAAGAGGAAAGGAAGAAATGATTGAGGGTTCCAGTCCCCAGAAAAACTGTGTACTCAGGAAAGAAGGTAGAACAGATGAAACAGACATGATTGATGTGGATCAAAGCACAGAAGCGTTGAGTGTATCTGCATGACTAAGGAGCACCAAGGTGTTGTTGAAGAAGGATTGGTCGATTGCTTGGTTGAAGTTGAGAGAGTTGATTGAAGAACCGTTGAGGGTATGTGAAGGAGTTGTGTTGGATATTAAAAGGCGCTGAAAAGGAGATGTCCAGAGAAGTGCACTTGACAAAGGAGTGATCTAAGCTGATTGGCCAAGAGAGGCCGGACAGATTGGATGGACAAGGTTGACCATTGAATTCAGCCCAGCCGTAGCTTGCATTCCCGAACACGTCGGGCCGTCCACCACGACCTAGTAGGTGTATTGCTAAAACAGCAACTCTCGAGATTGGTTGGAACTGTGTGCAGTTCCTTCGGCCGAATATTGAGACTCTGTCTCATACCGTTTACTGTGAGTGCGCACCTTTACTCAAAAGCCTTAAACATTGTTTAGCACTTGGGAGTGCTTGCGTGAGAATTTGAAAGGCATTGTGGGTGTCCATTGTCGTGTTGCTTGTGCTTCTTATTTGAGAGATGTGGCCTGTGAAGACTGGAATTGTTGGTCGAATGGTTTACTGCGTACTTTGAAACATTGGTCCCAAGCCGTTGTGTATAGTTGAGCCTCTATAGCTGCGCTAGCTGCCTTGACAGCTCAGGCATTGATATGCGAAAGCTTCCGAGGGCGGATTGGCTGCGACCTTGTAAGCGCCAGTGAAGCTCGGATTGGGCAAGTTGTTTGAAAGTTGTCGTTTCTTGGTGAGTCGAACTGTCATTGGCATGAAGCATTGGACCGTGCTGTTGCCCTTGCTTGAGCATGTGTGAGCATGATTGTCGTTGTACCTTGATTGCAGCAAGGAGTGCGTTGAGGCACGAGCTGCGTGCTTGGTTTGTGCTCGGTTGATTGATGCTATTCATTTTTTGGCCAGAGCGCGTTGGATTGACGATGGGTTGTTTCTTGACGGCTCAGACATGGTCGGCGCAGATCAGAGCATTGGAAACGTTTTGATTGTCCTGCTTGAAGCGTGATTGAAGGATCAGCGTTGGCTTGTTTGCTTGGATTGCTTACTTGTGACAGTTATTGGTCGTTTCCTTGAATTTGAGAGAAGTGCATGCTTTTATGAGTTTCGTGTTCCGTTCACTCGGGACAGCGTTGAAAGGCGCGCGTGGGCACTGCCTTGAAATTGGTCAAAGGATTATCTCCTTCTGCAGGGCTGCCAGTGCACAGCAGCTGTGCTTGAAGGAGTGAGCTGATTGATTCCTTGCCTTGCTTCGCCGTTTGCTCGATTGCAGTCAGGTCGGTTTCGCCGCTTGAAGATGGCCTTATTGCTAGGCAGTTGGATGGGTTTGGTCCTTTCCGTGGATCCTAAACCCCAAAACACGCCGAAAACCAAAAATCGGTCGATTGAAAAATCGTTTTGTCGTACAGAAGCCCTTGGCGGGTGTGCTCAAATACTAGGGTTTTGTGTACTTGGTTGTGGTTGATTTTCTCAGATGTGCTGATTGCACAGCAAGGGACGGAAACGTGACATTGTCTCTTCAAGGGACGGAGTCGTTGGTTAACCATTGTGAGTTTCAGCTGTGGATTGTTGGAAGAGTGCGTGCTTGCTGGCTTGCTTGCTTGCTTGGATTGACCAGTTGTTGAGACAGTTTATTGCTTGGTGCCTGCGCTGCAACACATTGAAGAGTCAGGTGGTGAGCGTATGCTTGCCTGTGAGTTTGATTTTGTTACAAGCGTCTGCTTGTTATTGGAGGTTCAGCTCAAGGTGGCTCAGATTGAGTCGCTGTTGATTCTTGGCTCATGGTGATGACAAGTGTTGTGCGTTTTGGTTGCCTGGTTTTGGTTGCTTTGTGCTGCGTTGTCGTTGCTACATTGGTTGGAAAACAGTTGTGCCTACAACTCCTACGATTCATGTTTGGACCTTTTGATCCTCAATTGTTTTGGTTTGGAAGCTTGCGTGTTCTGTGGCAGATTTGAGAGGTTGTTTGAGTGACTGCTTGTGTGTGAAATTGCTTGTTGACTTGATGTGCCCGGTGTGTTGGTTTTGAAGCGATTGGCAGAATCAAGGTGGGAGCCTGTTCCCATTGCTTAGCAGGCCAGATTGTTCATTCAGTCCGCCTGTGGAGCGTTTGTGCTGATTGCACACTTGTAGCAGTTGCTTTTGGTGTGTCGAGTTTGGGTTGCCTGTTTAGGTCTCTCGGCAAGATCATTGGAGGAGCGTGTTTCTCTAGTCTTGCAAGTCAGATTGAGCTCCACTTGCAAGATGTGATTGTCGCTTGACTATTGAGAGTTGAGTTGGTTGCGCGTGTTGCTGGTGTCGGTTTTGCATGTCCTGCCTACATGGTGCATGTTTCTTGCAGAAGCGGTGTGCTGTATAGCATCTTGACGAAGGTGATTGTGCTGAAAACCTGGCTTGAGCAGTTGAAGCTGGAAGTTGGTATTGCGTACGTGCTTGCTTGATTGCTTGCCTCGGTATACATTTGCGCTGTGTTCATTAGCATGCATAGTCACTTTGGTCACTGTCGGGTGACATTGCCTGAATCATTGGCGCAAGCGCACTTGTGGAGGCAGATCGGTATTGATCTTGTTTGTGCGTCTTCTTGAAGTTTTAGTGCTGCAGATTGAAGTGATGGCTTCTGTGCTGCACCTTTGCCAACAGCAACGTGTAATTGCTACACCAGTTGGTTTTGCCTTGCCCCGTTTGCTTGTTCGGTTGTCTTGTCTACATTATGGCGTGTTGGAGTGAATTGGTTTTCCTTGGTTGCTTATTGCACATTGCCAGCTATGAGAGAGGTGACGCCTCTTACTGATGGCGATTGGCCCTGACGAGCTCCTGTTTTGCCTGAGTTGGTGCATTTGGCGTCCTTGGTTGATGCGTTTGGCTTGCGTGCTTTCCTTTTGTGTTGCTGAGTCGTCCGTGTTGATTGGTCCTCTCGTTCTCCCGCCCTCCCATCCCTTTTGTTGTTCGGCTTGCGGCTGAAGCCTTAGCCGAGGGACGGAGAGGAGGAAGGAGTCAGTATTGACTCTAGGAGTCAGCGTTGGCTCCAGGTATTGCTTGAAGGCTTGAATTGTTAATCTGATTTATGCGTTGATTGAGTGGCTGATTTGCGCTATATTTGTACTTCGTTGGTCGAGCTGTCGTGTGTGGTTTGCTTTCTTTGCATCTTAGAGATTGATATCGTGCCGATTGCGCTTCTTTGCGTGAAAATTCGGTGCCAAATTTGTTGATATCACTGATGCACATTGCTCAGCTGCTTGTTGTTGTCCGCCGTCCAGGCCTTAGTTACAGTTGCTCATTGCCTGGACCCTATCTGTGCTGCATTTAGCTTTCGGTCATGTTGCTCGTTAGGATTGGACTTCCAAGAAAGTTCGCGAGAGCGTTGTGGTCTAGTGTTGGCTTTGAAGAACCTGTTTTGAATAATTGCGCTGAGCAACTTTAGGAACCGACCAAAGGGTGAATTGCCCGAAGTTGTTTCCTATTGCCGAGGAGCAATTGTACATAGGAGCCAGACCTAAGGAAACATTGGCAGGTGATTTTCCTCCATTGTTCCGTCAGGAGCAGAATTGTGCATACCTCTTCTTGTACATAGAAGAAGCGACCATTCTGATTGGCCTTGACCTAGTGTTGTTGTTTTCTTTCTTGAAACTGGCAGATGCGATTGCTGATTTGTCCTACGCCCTGATCCCTGATTGTAGCCATGGTTTTCTCCAGTACTGCGATTGTGCGTTTTCTTTGCGACGAGTACAAGTGGTAAGGACAAATGGTTGCTGTTCAGTCTGCTGGAGATGGTTTCCGCGGGATTGCCTTGAGCATTGTCCCAGGACTTCGTTTGTTCAGACTGGTTGTATTCTTGTGTAGCTTCAACAATTGGAGACACACTTTGATGATTCCACGAACTGCATGTCCACTCGGATTGGTTGACTGTGCAGATGGCAGAAGAGCGTTATTGCAGACTTTGACTTCATAGTTTGTATTGAGTACATGAATGATGATTTGTTTCCTTCAGTGCCAGTGATTGCTTTTGGTTCTTCGGATTGCCATAACAAGACCATTCGAGATGCACGAAGATGGCATTTGCATTGTGCAGTGCGAGGCATTGGCAAGTCTTCGGATTGAGTTTGTGTTGTCCAACACAGATGCTCAGAGTTTCATTGTGCAGCAGCTCATCGTCACTACCTGCGCTGCTTGCGCATTGAGTGCGCGATTCAAGTTCCTTCTTTCAAAACCGCAGCAGATTGGTTTGCGTTCTGCAGACTGATCACAAGATGAAGCATTGTTCCTTTACTTTGGCGGTGTATACTACATTGCAGTTAGCATGTGAGCTTGGTGAACAGTGGTGCTATTTCTGCAAGGTGCCGATTGTGACGAAGTGGCTTACCCATTTCTCCTTCTATAGCATGTCAGTGGCATTGTGGTTTTCTGGCGACGCGCTCATCCTCTGGAGTTCATTGCCCAGCGCTTGGCTGACAACAGCTTATTGACCTCGAGAAGCTGTTGACAGGTATGGATTGAGCTTGTGTCTGGTTCACTGCATCGTTGCAGGATTGCAGCGTCATTTCCTACAGCTGATTGCTTTGCTGCTTCTTCAGCGAGAGGTAGCCTGTTGTCAAACGCCTTTTGGTTTAGAGCGTTGCTTTACGAGAAGAAGACTGGCGAGATTGCCTGTAGTGTTGCCAACAAAAAAAGCGCCAGATGCTGTGGCAACATGCTGGATTGAGAAGGATGCACTAAGGATTGGTGTCTGATATTCCTTGCTTCTGATCTTCGCGTTGTGCGGATATTGCTTCCGCGTGATGTTTCTTCATGGCAATTGTTGAGTGCCATTGATCCTTACATCGCACACTTCGCCGATGCGATTGTGATTTCACGATTTGACGTTGCCCTTTGACAGACAGATGGTCCCCCTATGTATATTGCAGAGGACATCACCAATGATGCCTGATTGTATGACGGTCACGAAGAGCTAATATGGACACTGGTGGTGATTGGTTATTCTGCAAGCGTTGTGCATTGACCACTCTGGTCATTGAAAGCGAGACGATGGATCTTTGATTGGATTGACATATGCTTGGAAGTGTTCGCAGTTGCTTTGTCTTCGTGGTATTGGTCAGCGCTTGTGAACTCATTGCTTGTGATTCTTTATTTCCGTATTTTTCTATGTGCAAACCGAGTCATTGCATTCATTCGACCACAGTGAGATCGAATATCGCTGGTAGCCGCGAGCTTGGTGGAACGCCTCATTGGGCTCATAACCCAAAGTTGTATAGCTCACAACCCATAGTTGTGTAAGATTGGAATTCAAGTTTGACGTGGAGTCAGACGTTTATTGGCGACTGTATCAGTGCATGAGAGTTCTTTGGATGATGGAATGGTTCTATGGATCGCTTTTCTTATCTACTATTTTATTTCAGGCCGAGTTGATTGATGATATCTTCTTTGCGGTTGACACACACTGGTTTCAGGAAGCCATATATCTGGCATTGCTATCTCTACGTGGCATTGCTCGGTTCTGCAAGTTGTGAGAAGGGTCATTCTTTCGGAGTGCAAATTTGAGACTGCTTCCTTGACCCTGATTTAAAGCAGCGTATTGATCGCCGTTGCAAAACTGCGCGTGGGAACTTTCGGGATTGCATTGGATGCAACCTGGTTGGTCCTACTTGAGTGACAGCATTCTCTCAGCGTTGCTCATTGGTCAGCTGCTTCTTTTGAACCTCGTCGTACAGTATTGAGGTTTTACAAAATTAGTTTGGTTCTGTCATTGTTCTCACGCTGCAGATTTCAATTGCACGAACAGTGATTGGTTTTGTTTGCAGTCTGCTAGTGACTGCTTCATGGGATGCTTTGCGTTGTTTCCGGAAGAAGACGAATGAATGCGATTGGATTGCTTTCATTGAGATCTTCGGTACGGTGTTGGACACCGTATTGAACTTGGATCTGGAAAGTCATTGCAACTCCACCTATGTTGCAAGACCTGCCGTGTTGAGCATCTTGAGTCACATTGACCTACTCATTGTGACATCAAGCCATTTCTCAGAATGCCACACGAAGCGACGAGCCTTTGGTACAGAAAGATTGCCAAATCCAGGAATGCCTTCGGATAGATTGACTGCAACCAAAAGCTACTGCCGTCTTGACGTGAAGAAGAACTGAGCTCATTGAGCCCCGCTGGCAGAAACGCTTTCTGATTCACTGGTCTCTAGTTTCTGGTTCTATTGACTGCGAGTAAGCTGTGTTTGGATGATTGCTAAGTCATTCATTCAATGCGGTTGTTGATCTTGCAATTGTAAAGGTCATGGAACTCTAGAACAAGAAATTGGCCACAAGATGCCGGTTCCAGACCATTGTCTTTGTTTTATCAAGTAACAGATGACTGCCCTAGAACAAAATGAAGATTGACCTACAAGAAGGTCGGCAGCATCAAGAATTGTTGCACAGTTGGTTTTTGTAAAGCTGTTAGTGTGAATGATTGCTGAAGCATTCATTCAGGGACGGTGTTAGGATTGAGCTTTACGTCCTGCACATGTACATTGTCCATTGCGTGAAGAACATGCAACACTGACAGAGAACATTGGCATGTGGACATTGCCATGTCCATGATGCATTGGCTCAA
This sequence comes from Symbiodinium natans, assembly GCA_905221605.1. NCBI lineage: Eukaryota > Dinophyceae > Suessiales > Symbiodiniaceae > Symbiodinium > Symbiodinium natans. The sequence continues at coordinate 42,859 of CAJNDS010000015.1, forward strand.
GTGGCTCAAGATTGGCTCAGCCCAAGTGACACAAAAGATTGCTGAGCGAGAGATTGCATCTGACAGTTGTATGCTTGCATTGTGGTGTGGTCAAGACCATTGATTGAGCAGTCATGTGTTTGGTAGTTTACACACAGTTTGATATTGTACAGAAAGTGACCTTTGAAAATTTTCATTAAGGGGGGGCTTAAGGGGGGGCTTAAGGGGTGGCTTACGGGGGGCTTAAGGGGGGGGCTTAAGGGCTTTGACCCTTTGCCCCCCCCCCCCCGAAGGGACCCCCTTTGCAGGGACCCCTTTGAAGGGGGGCTTAAGGGGGGCTTAAAGGGGGGCTTAAAGGGGCTTAAGCCCCCCTTTGCCCAAAGGGGGGGGGCCCATTCTCCCGGCTCTGCGTATCAATATTCCAGAGAAAGAATGTGGAAATATGAAGTGCGCAAGCAAACCGTGTGCTGTGCTAACCAAAGCTGAGGCAATCAGGCGTGGTTGCACAAACCTTGCAAAGTGTGTTGTGGTTGACGCACCGTACGCCCTCCGGAGTGTTCGGAAATGTTCATGATGTTGCGCAGTGGTCGCATGTAACGTGGCTTTACGTATATAGCGTGCGATGCTCCTGAAACTTCATTTGCCGTTCCATGCGTTGCAAAGAGTTTTGCCAACACCTTGCGCTATGAGAAACACCGATTTGGTGTCAATCTCTGCATGGCTATCCGACCAAACTTCGTAGACTCCGAAGATGAGTAACTGCCTGTTACTCATGATGCTGATTTGGGCATCGTAGAATCGTAGTGCACTAAACATTGCGATGCAAGTTGGTGAAAGGCCTCTGCTTGGGTCAGTCAAGCATGCGACGCCACGTGCACAGCCTCGGTTGCTAGTGTGTGCAGCCGGAACCAACGAAGTTTCACTGGAGCATGGCAAACTCAGTGTGTTTGTTTGCTTGTTTGTTTGTTTGTTTGTTTGTTTGTTTGTTTGTTTGTTTGTTGATCTGAGATGCATCTGCCATACTGTTTTATGTTTTGCCCCGTGTAAAGTTTACCGATCAGTCGCGACTGCAGACGTTTGCATTGGTTCAAACGTTTCTCAATTGGAATGAATGAAAATTGGCTTACCTTCACAGCTTGATCGCGAGCACTGAGAACAGAAGTGTTGCGTTCGGAAGCATGTGAACATCGTTTTGCGAGCACATGCGTGCATTTGCATAAACTCGTATTTTCTGATTTGAAGGCTTTTGGTGTAACTTTGTTTGGGTACATGTGATTACATGTGTACGTTTGTCTTCATTTTTGTGGCTTGTGTACGAGCTGTGTGAAGATTTTGTCCTGCCCGGGCGGCTTGCGAATGTGATCGGAGATGTCATGTCATCGAAAGCGGTGGCTTCATTGACAGACCTTCGACTTACCTGCCTTTGCTGGAAGAAGGAAAGGCGCTGCACACGCGGCACGGTTGTTGTGTTCGGTTGCTTATCTGTCTGCATTCCAGCGTAGAATTTCGACAATTTTGTTTTTGGTGCTCACGCAGGGGTTCTGGCCCTGGCCACAGCGTGAAGGTGGTCATCGTGACGGGGATTGCACCTCCGACAAGACACAATAACGCTCGAAACGCAAGTGCAACTCACAGCTGTCAAATTGCCGAGCCTTAACAACATTAGTTTTAATTGAAAAAGAGATGGACAGAAGAATCGCATCTCCGCTGAAAAAACGTTTTGCAAGGTTTTCGGGGTTTGCGTGAAACCAAAATTGTTACTAATGGTTCATTCCGTGTTTGCTGGCTTCAGAAGTTAAAAAGCTTTTGGCAGGGCAATCGCTTTGATCCGTGTTTCGGCCAGATGCATGTTGCTGCAGCAGTCTTACCGTAACACATTCGGCTGCCAGAGAAAACTTGAAGTGGGAAGCAACAAGCGGACGTGCTTGGGATGGCCTCGCTTGCTTGGGTCTGAGAGGGGCTAGTTGCGAAATGTTTCTTTGACTCGCCGTGAGCCGGCCCAGCGAACTAAGGATCCAGCGGTTCGTGACAAGATTTTGCAAGACCCACAGGCCATGTTGGCTTCGGCCTTCTTTGTTTCCAGCATTATCATGAGCATGGATTGTTGGCCTCATGGCTGAAGACTTATGCGAACTGGCTTGTGTGGACTTAGTCATGACGGTTGATAGTTCCTGCTCAAGGTGGTGCTTGTACCAGTCGACAAAACGAAGCACAGCACACTTGTTGCAAGATTCATCGTTAGCATGGTGCAGGTGCAAAGCGCCGTCAAAAAGGCTGGCCAGGACAATGGTGGCGCTTTTAGGGTTTGCACGGGTTCAACCTTTCCCTCTGTTGTTGGTCTAGTTATCCAGTTGAGAATCCAGGATGCACTGAGCGACCCTGCGGTACAAGCTCAAATCTTGAAGGTGGCGCAGGAGAAATTTCCAGAGGCCCATGTTAACATCAGCAAAATGTGCTTTCCTTGACATTCGGCTTTTGTGCAGGCAGCGAGCGCGGCCAAAGACAAAATCCTCGAGTGGGCCAACGATCCAGAGGTGTGCTCGCAGTTTCTTAGTGGCGTTGTAGTTCCCCTTTTTCTGCACCTGTGACATGTGTCTTTCGGGTGCAGGTGCAGAAGCAAGCCTATGCGTACGCTGGAATCGCAGCCGATTATGCTTGGCAATCTGTCAGCCAGGCGCCGGATATTGTGATCCACGTGCCGTTCTGCATGTTCGAGACCCTCTGTGTTTTAAGTGCAGGGAAGATGTTTAGGGTCTCGGTTCAGATTTGCTCGAGGTGGGAAGTCTCATCGAGCAGGGACCAGCTGGTGTACGGGCCAGCACCCCTTCATGCGGATGACATGCCTAGCAACAACAGGTTGCTGTGCAGGGTCAGGACTGGCAAGCAGAAGTTTCGGATGCAGCTTGTAAGAAAGTCGTGGAGGATCTTAGAGCCGACAAACATGTATCGCTTGGGGCCTGCCTGAACGAGGTCCTGGCCTTTGTTGGTGGAGTTGGTGCGTTCGCCCAAAGCATATGGGTCCTTTTGGGAGTCTGGCGCTGAGCTGTGCAGCGATCAAAGAAACGATTGGTTTCGCATCGGAAGGCAGCATACTAAAAACTAAAAACCGAAACCCCAGTCCCGAAACCCTGAAGGCCTTAGAGTCAGCATCCTAAAACCTGCCGAGTTGCTGAATATTGCATCTGCGTCAACCCAGCCCCGCACTCAGCTCGCGCTCCGCGTTTCTTGTCCGAGTTGCTGCTTTTGCTGCTGATCGGACATGACATGTAACTCCCCCAAGCAGTCATGTTCTTGTGTCAAGTGTTATATAGGTACTTGTTGCCGTGTGTGTGCTCCTGTTCCAGCGCGAGATTCTTGTGTAGACGTGGTGTGCATTTCGGGTGCATATCGCGCCCTCGTTCAGGCAGTTCCGTGTTTATGCTTGCATCGTTTTGGGCCAATTCGCCCTCCTGTGCTCGCCAAGAACCAAGTGCTCATGTCGGAGTCCCGTGCTGGTGCTTGACACTTTCCATGCTACGAACATGCGTTCCGGGGGGAGTTTCACTTCCTGGTTTTGCAATCCTGCTCCCGTCTCAGTCCCGTGCAGAGCTGCCCTTACTTTTGGACCTGGGAGCGTGCTTTCGCGCCACAGTCCCGTGGACACTCTTTATGTTTATCATTGTCTTTTTCTCTTTCTCTTCTTTCTCTTGCTCTTTCTCTTTCTCTTTCTCTGTCGCGTGCTGCCACCACGAGTATCTTGCAGCTTGGCAAGGAGTTGACACCACTCGCAGGTCAGAACATTTGACATGTGCACATGGCAAGGAACGCAGGAATGCACCAAAGAAGGCATTCTTCCAATGGCTTCCAAGGTTGCCCAAGTACGTGGTGCACGCCTACCAGGTGAGACAATCTCTCATCTTGGAAGTTTGTTGCTTTGAGGTTTTCCTGGCTTTGAATTCTGGCCACAGAACCTAGGCAGCTGGGCTGAACTCCCACGGAAGCATGTCGACCCTCCCTTTTGCAGCTTTGCATATGTTTCATGTCCCACGTCCATTGAGAGGGTTTCCCCTGCACCGAATGAGCCCTTCGTTGAGTCTCTGCATTTATCCTGCGCAGCTTATCTTCGCCTCGACCACGATGCTTTTCGAGGCACTCTTACCGCGGGCTTCTTGTGTACTTTTCTTCACCAAGTCTTGTGCGGAGTTTTGTTGGAGGCTCCACTGTTACAGCCTTGGTGAGAACGTGGTTGCCTTTTGCTGATAAATCGGCCTGGAGGCGAAACCCGATTGGATCCAGAAGGTGCCTGGTTTGAACAGCTACCAGGATCTCCTGATCGACAAGGCCTCCCCTGCATGGTTGTTTTCTTTCATCAAGTCTGTGCCCGAATGCTTCGTCAGGCCAAGTTCTTGGCTGAGACTTATGGCCGAGGCGGGGCGAGCTTTCAGCAAGTACTGGCCAGCAACGTCTTGACGCAACGTGCCTGTTGCTTCGGGTGACTCCCTCACTTGGGTCTGAAGCTGCGCGAGGCCTCTTCTATGGCTTCCAAGGTCCCAGCCTAAGATGGTGTCAGAGGCTGGAGGTGAGGTGAGATTCTCCGGGGGTTCACCACGATCCTCCAGACTTTAGGCAGCCCGAGGATGCTTTGCCCAGTATGATGAAAGGTACGCTCTTCCTGTGCTTCGCCAGTGTCACAAACCTTGCCGAGCTTGTGTCTGATCCTCATTGGTAGCGAAGCACGACTCTACCATGCTCTGCTTCTCCGGCCACCTGTGAGTCACTGCAAGAGCGGACGCTCAGCTTCCTGGGCAACATATCTCAGCATGGAAGCTTTGAGGCTTGGATGTTGGTTTCTTTTCATGGCCTTTCTTCACATCGCAATGCACTTCGGCATTATGCGCCAGCCCCAGGCCACGGCTGACTCAAGGTGGACCATGGTGACGGGGTTAGCCGGTAACTGGTAAGTAGCTGGTAACTAGCAATTTTGTTGTTGGGGCTTGCGGCACCAAACTCCCACGCGCGCATGTGAAGACTTTGAGCTCATCTAACGAGGTGTAAACACCATGCCAAGCTTCATTGCCGATAAGGCCCCAGGAAGTTGCGAAGAAGATGCAGGAAGTCGCCTCCTTGGTTGATGGGCTCTCTCCCGTGACGGGCACAAAGAGGCAGGAAAGTGCAAATGAAACAATTCAGCCTTCTCTTGCATGGGGGAGCCGGCGATACTAGATTGACGTAGCCTTCTTTTATAAACCATCGAAATTTCTGGGAAGTCCTGTGGAAATTGCGTGGCACCTTTGCAAAGGTGAGACAGATGGTCGCCACAGGAGCTGCCTCAGCTGTCAAAGCAGTCTCCTCTGAAGCTCCTGGCATTCAGAAGGCCTGCGTGCATGGACCGGCAGTTCATTGTAGTTACGTCCTGAAAGCATACCTAGATGCAGAGGGCCCGGGTGATGTTCACAAAGCTTGAATGGTGAGACTGGCCGATTGTCACTTCTTCGGCCTCTAGCCTTAACTGTCGTGTAGAAGTGTGGGCTATCGGCCATCGGTTAGTTTTCTTTCCAACATGTAACCGTCAATGTAGCCTGTTTGCGCTACCTTGCTGCTACTTTACCGATATCCTAATCGTACGCGCTCGCAGTGATATGTTCAAGCTTAGCTTTAGGACAATGACTTCTATGCATGGCAGGACTCTTCAAAAGTGGAGAAGCCTTCTGCCCAGGCAGCAGTGCTGCCTTCAGCCATCCCACTGGCTTCAGGGTGTTGTCGTTGTCTGCTGCCAGCGGGGTGGGGGGGAGGGAGGGGCGTGGGTGGTACCTTCTTTAGAGGTTCACAAATCGCAGCATCGCAGCATTGCAGCATCGCAACATTGGCAGGGTGGTGCCGTTCCTGACGAGGACCTGCACATACATCCTCCTGCTAGACAGACCGAAGACAATGTTTTCTGGGAGATGCAGTCCGCCAAGGTTGAGAAAGCTGCAAGCACAAGCCTGTGCAGTTTTACGAGTCTGATAACAGTTTTCGTGGTCGCTTGCCTTATTTACCTGCCTTGCATTTCATTTAAAAGTCCGTGTAGCCATCATGCCTCACTTTTGAATGTATGCACTTTGTATTTTCATGTTCAAATCTCACGACCAAAATTGAAAAAACCCCCTTGCGCAGGAGCGTCCTGCCGACAAGGTTGGATCTGGCAGTTTACACGGAGAGTGCCTAGCATTCCACCTTCGAATGGAAGAACCTCTTGTATTGCCTCCTCTGTTTGGTGTGAGATTGTGGACATGTATGGACCACGTCCTAGCCTTTTGAGTCGCGTTGCTGGAACCAGTTGCGGGGCTGAACGCTGTTCCGAGTCTTGGCCTTCTGATTGGGACAGGGCCTGCTGACCAGGCTTAACACGGTGATTGAACAGCTTAGCACGCCTACCCTCGCTCCGCTTTTCAAGCCAGGAGCCGCTCCTCCAGGACCGTCGGGGCACAGGTGTAATGGTAGTCGCAGCACGTCGTCCGTATGGAGGGTTCATAGGGGCTGTGGGGAAACACGGGTCCGGTATGGTGAGGCGAGTCTAGTGAACATGTGCATCGCAAGCACGTCTTCGTCCCAACACATCCTTAAGATTCAAGACTGCCCCTTGAATGAGATGGATGCGAATGCCACAAAGACCCTAGAGACCGGGTGATCATCTCATTCGCATACGCGAATGAAGGTCAGACTGTGCGCTGACCCTCAACGCGCCCACAAGGACAAGGGAGGCACTACGCCCGCAGTAAGCACAGCACAGCGATGTCCCCAGCATCCGGGCCATGCAGAATCTTCTTTCAGAGTGCCCGGGACACTGGTTCGCTTGACCCAAGGCAGTCGCAGGCAAAGCCAGCAGGCTGGGTTGCATGAGCCTTTTCAGTTCCTGTCAAGTTTGCATGGAGTTTGAGCATCTCGAGCATGAAGAAGGCTTGATAGCTAAGCTTGATGCCCCTTGTTGCCACAATCGCTGCGCAGGCAAAGGTGGCTGTTGCTGCGTCCAGTGATGAAAGTCCTCATCATTGTCTCGACTCCGTTTACCAGTTCGTTGTCCTCGTAGAAGTTTGCTCTACTGCTGCTTGACATAGCCCTTCGTCTGGGAAGAATTGGGAAAAGTTTTGCCGATGGAGTAAGCTTGGCGGGCGCAGTTGAAGTCAAGCAGTACGTGTGGCGAAAGGTCCTGGCCTACGACACAAGTAGCACAACGGGCTGTGAATCTCTTGCTCAGCATTTGGAATAGGGTCCTGATACACGGATTGGGAGGGAGTTGCATATTGTTTGCAATGTACAGCCCATACCCCTATGGGAGCTTAATCATCTATGGGTCCCCCAAATGAAGAGTTTGAAAGTTGGAAAGAGAGACCATCTCTTGGAGCTGCCACAAAGACGGCAGATCCCAAGACGTGAGAGCCTTGCACTTCAGCGCCCCTTGACTCCTTTCCGCTGAGAAGAAACAGAGACCGTTGGGGTGGCTGTGCCGGCCGTGGCCGCAGTACTGAGAGGCATGCATGAGTATTGAGGATCTGCACTTCTTGAGTAAGGCAGCGCTTGGCTCCACAAGTACCGTAGCTGTGCTGCCACCATGCTGTCCCGTGTGCTGAACCCGGGCCGCTCGGCTGCCGCGGCGGCCAGGCGACTCCCGAGCTCTCGTGGGGTCACGACCACTCAGATTGGAGGCTACGAGGTCTTTGACCACTCTTACGATGCCGTGGTCATCGGCGCAGGTGGTGCCGGTCTTCGTGCGGCTGCCGGCCTGGTCGGCCACGGCCTGAAGACGGCATGCATCTCCAAAGTCTTCCCAACGCGCTCGCACACTGTGGCCGCACAGGGTGGGATCAACGGGGCCCTGGCCAACATGACCGAAGATGACTGGCGTTGGCATGCATATGACACCGTCAAGGGAGCCGACTGGCTCGGTGACCAAGACGCCATCCAGCACATGTGCCGGCTGGCCCCTGAAGTCATCTTGGAGCTGGAGTCCTTTGGACTGCCCTTCTCGCGCACTCCAGAAGGCAAGATCTACCAACGAGCGTTCGGTGGCCAGAGCCTGAAGTTTGGCAAGGGTGGACAGGCCTATCGATGTGCGGCTGCAGCAGACAGAACTGGCCACGCCATTTTGCACACGCTGTACGGCATGGCCTTGAAGTTTGACTGCCTTTTCTTTGTGGAGTACTTTGCCTTGGATCTGATCATGAGTGATGATGGGAAGTGCCTTGGCTGCCTGGCCATGTGCATGGAAGATGGCTCAATCCATCGTTTCGGTGCGCACTCTACCATCATCGCCACTGGTGGCTTCGGTCGTGCGTATCAATCCTGCACCTCTGCACACACCTGCACCGGCGATGGCAGTGCGATGGCTTCTCGTGCAGGTTTGCCCATGCAGGACCTTGAGTTTGTCCAGTTCCATCCTACTGGCATCTTCCCAGCTGGCTGCCTCTTGACGGAGGGCTGCCGTGGCGAAGGCGGCATTCTGCGCAACAGCGAGGGTGAGCCCTTCATGGCTCGTTATGCCCCAACTGCCAAGGACTTGGCCTCACGTGATGTTGTGAGCCGTGCCATGACGCTGGAGGTTCGTGAGGGCCGCGGTGTGGGTCCGGAGAAAGATCACATCTACCTGCACTTGGATCACCTGCCACCAGAGACGTTGGCGGAGCGATTGCCAGGAATCTCGGAAACTGCTAAGATCTTTGCTGGTGTCGACGTCACGAAGGAGCCAGCCCCTGTGCTGCCGACTGTGCATTACAACATGGGCGGAATCCCGACCAACTGGAAGACGCAGGTCATCCGCGACGCCGAGAACACGATCGTTCCGGGCTTGCTCGCTGCCGGCGAGGCTGGCAGCGCGTCTGTGCACGGAGCCAACCGTCTTGGTGCCAACTCCTTGCTGGACCTGGTGGTCTTTGGCCGTCAAGCGGCTGACACGACTGCCGAGTTGGTGAAGCCCAACAGCCCTCCGGTGACGCTTCCCAAGAATGCGGGAGAGGCCAGCATCCAGCGTATGGACAAGATGCGCTATGCCAAGGGCCCCATCCCGACAGCGGCCCTGCGCCGTGAGTTGCAGGTCAGCATGCAGAAGTATGCACCTGTGTACAGAAATGCTGACGACCTGGCAAAGGGCAAGGGTGTGGTCGCAGAAGTCATGAAGAAGTTCAAGGATGTGGGTGTCACAGATCGCAGCATGGTGTGGAACACGGATCTGATCGAAACCCTCGAGTTGGAGAACCTCATCAACCAGGCCGCCCAGGAAATGTACTCCGCAGAGGCCCGCAAGGAGTCAAGGGGTGCCCACGCGCACGAAAACTTCCCGGATCGGGACGACGAGAATTGGATGAAGCACACGTTGTCTTGGTTGGACAAGCCCTACGTTGAAGATGCCAAGGTCGTCTTGAAGTACCGGTCCGTGATCGACCAGCCGCTGGACAAGGAGATGCACCACGTCCCGCCCGCCAAGCGCGTGTACTGAGTGAGCGAAGGAACATGCAGCACTGCTGCTGATTGCTAGAGAAGAAACATTCGTAGTTGCGGTGGGTGTTCCAAGTCAAGATGCTCCCCTCCACTGTGTCATAGGTCTGAAACCATTATTTTTCACTGGCAGCCTGGGGTTTGCACTTGTACGATGCTTCTGCAGCGCTGCGGAAAATCTGAAAAGGCTTCTTCCTGACAAGGTTTGACTTCAGGCCCTGATGGACAGCCGTGGGCGAGGCGTTAATGATATGAGAGGTTCAGAGGCACGGAGGGTTTCAACTGCTTGAGCGCAGCGCTTGGCTCCACAAGTACCGTAGCTGTGCTGCCACCATGCTGTCCCGTGTGCTGAACCCGGGCCGCTCGGCTGCCGCGGCGGCCAGGCGACTCCCGAGCTCTCGTGGGGTCACGACCACTCAGATTGGAGGCTACGAGGTCTTTGACCACTCTTACGATGCCGTGGTCATCGGCGCAGGTGGTGCCGGTCTTCGTGCGGCTGCCGGCCTGGTCGGCCACGGCCTGAAGACGGCATGCATCTCCAAAGTCTTCCCAACGCGCTCGCACACTGTGGCCGCACAGGGTGGGATCAACGGGGCCCTGGCCAACATGACCGAAGATGACTGGCGTTGGCATGCATATGACACCGTCAAGGGAGCCGACTGGCTCGGTGACCAAGACGCCATCCAGCACATGTGCCGGCTGGCCCCTGAAGTCATCTTGGAGCTGGAGTCCTTTGGACTGCCCTTCTCGCGCACTCCAGAAGGCAAGATCTACCAACGAGCGTTCGGTGGCCAGAGCCTGAAGTTTGGCAAGGGTGGACAGGCCTATCGATGTGCGGCTGCAGCAGACAGAACTGGCCACGCCATTTTGCACACGCTGTACGGCATGGCCTTGAAGTTTGACTGCCTTTTCTTTGTGGAGTACTTTGCCTTGGATCTGATCATGAGTGATGATGGGAAGTGCCTTGGCTGCCTGGCCATGTGCATGGAAGATGGCTCAATCCATCGTTTCGGTGCGCACTCTACCATCATCGCCACTGGTGGCTTCGGTCGTGCGTATCAATCCTGCACCTCTGCACACACCTGCACCGGCGATGGCAGTGCGATGGCTTCTCGTGCAGGTTTGCCCATGCAGGACCTTGAGTTTGTCCAGTTCCATCCTACTGGCATCTTCCCAGCTGGCTGCCTCTTGACGGAGGGCTGCCGTGGCGAAGGCGGCATTCTGCGCAACAGCGAGGGTGAGCCCTTCATGGCTCGTTATGCCCCAACTGCCAAGGACTTGGCCTCACGTGATGTTGTGAGCCGTGCCATGACGCTGGAGGTTCGTGAGGGCCGCGGTGTGGGTCCGGAGAAAGATCACATCTACCTGCACTTGGATCACCTGCCACCAGAGACGTTGGCGGAGCGATTGCCAGGAATCTCGGAAACTGCTAAGATCTTTGCTGGTGTCGACGTCACGAAGGAGCCAGCCCCTGTGCTGCCGACTGTGCATTACAACATGGGCGGAATCCCTACCAACTGGAAGACGCAGGTCATCCGCGACGCCGAGAACACGATCGTTCCGGGCTTGCTCGCTGCCGGCGAGGCTGGCAGCGCGTCTGTGCACGGAGCCAACCGTCTTGGTGCCAACTCCTTGCTGGACCTGGTGGTCTTTGGCCGTCAAGCGGCTGACACGACTGCCGAGTTGGTGAAGCCCAACAGCCCTCCGGTGACGCTTCCCAAGAATGCGGGAGAGGCCAGCATCCAGCGTATGGACAAGATGCGCTATGCCAAGGGCCCCATCCCGACAGCGGCCCTGCGCCGTGAGTTGCAGGTCAGCATGCAGAAGTATGCACCTGTGTACAGAAATGCTGACGACCTGGCAAAGGGCAAGGGTGTGGTCGCAGAAGTCATGAAGAAGTTCAAGGATGTGGGTGTCACAGATCGCAGCATGGTGTGGAACACGGATCTGATCGAAACCCTCGAGTTGGAGAACCTCATCAACCAGGCCGCCCAGGAAATGTACTCCGCAGAGGCCCGCAAGGAGTCAAGGGGTGCCCACGCGCACGAAAACTTCCCGGATCGGGACGACGAGAATTGGATGAAGCACACGTTGTCTTGGTTGGACAAGCCCTACGTTGAAGATGCCAAGGTCGTCTTGAAGTACCGGTCCGTGATCGACCAGCCGCTGGACAAGGAGATGCACCACGTCCCGCCCGCCAAGCGCGTGTACTGAGTGAGCGAAGGAACATGCACAGATATGCACAGTTTCGGAGCCGGAGTCTTGTCCATACCTGCAACTGCCAAATGCAGCACGTAGCGCGCATCTGACATTTTCTAAATTTCGCTTGTCGGCTCCAGTCGAAAACAACGCTGCATTGTTTTTGTCTGCCATGCCGTGTTATTTTATGAATATCCTGTGTTGCTACTGCTGAGCCGGAGTACATATGTGTTGACTAGACTGGAGGGTTTCTCGATCTGCGATCTGCGCATACTCAACGACAAAGAACATGAGGCAGCTGCGATGCGCAGGGTGACATTGTGCAACCTATAAGATCAATCATCTGTCTCCGCATTCATTTGGCCAGCGGTAGACTTTGGGTGCACAGACCCTGCTACCTTGAGACTGGCCAGCCATGGCTGAGGCAAAGGCGAAGGCCAAGAAGTTCGTCAAGAAGACTAAGCAGCCAGTGCGCCTCTATGCCAAGGGCTTGATCCTGGGCTACAAGCGCAGCAAGTCCAACTGCTATGCCAATTGCACGCTGCTGAAAATTGACGGTGTGCGCACCAAGGAGGACACGCAGTTCTACATTGGAAAGAGGGTTGCCTACGTATACAAGGCCAAGAAGGAGGTGAAGCACTCCAAGTTCCGAGTTATGTGGGGCAAGGTCCGTCGCAGCCACGGAAATTCAGGCGTCGTGAGGGCCAAGTTTGTGAAGAACATCCCGCCGAAGGCCTTTGGCGCTCCTTGCCGAGTGATGCTTTACCCCAGCAGCATCTGAGCTTGCTGGTGATGTCATGTTGCAAACCCATATTCTGTGCCAACCCAGAAGAAGTGAGAAACAGGGCCGAAGGGGAGATGAGCTGTGTGCATGTTCGAGTTAGTCATTCTCCCGTTCACATAGACAAGTCTGCCAGGATGTACATCTTTTTAAAGCGGTCTTGATGTTTTGCACGTGTGCTGAGAAAGGGACACCGATCATGCAGGTGACTTCTGATGGAGGATTCGCATGCTCGCAAAGGTTGGCTCAGCTGGGAGGCCAGAGTGGCAGTAGTCAGGCGTAAGCCATGGCTGAGGCAAAGGCGAAGGCCAAGAAGTTCGTCAAGAAGACTAAGCAGCCAGTGCGCCTCTATGCCAAGGGCTTGATCCTGGGCTACAAGCGCAGCAAGTCCAACTGCTATGCCAATTGCACGCTGCTGAAAATTGACGGTGTGCGCACCAAGGAGGACACGCAGTTCTACATTGGAAAGAGGGTTGCCTACGTATACAAGGCCAAGAAGGAGGTGAAGCACTCCAAGTTCCGAGTTATGTGGGGCAAGGTCCGTCGCAGCCACGGAAATTCAGGCGTTGTGAGGGCCAAGTTTGTGAAGAACATCCCGCCGAAGGCCTTTGGCGCTCCTTGCCGAGTGATGCTTTACCCCAGCAGCATCTGAGCTTTGACTGCCGCACTTCAGACTGGCCTCTCCTGCGAGCACGATGAGAAAATTCTCAGGCCATGGAAGCAGCCTTCGCACCTGACATGCCTCGGCGCACATGTGCGCTCGAGAGACTCTAGAATGCTCAGCTGGGAGCGTCGGCCTTGCGCAGCCCTTTGGCTTCAAGCTCCTGCTGCGGATGGTTCCACAGCTGGAGCTGGGGGGGAAGCGAGAGGGCTTATGTGGCAGCAATCATAGTGCCCTCCACGATACAGCATGCCACATGCGAAGAGTAAGAACTGCGCAAAATAACCAGCCAGCAGATATCGAGCTAGCCAGTAGGGAGCCTGAGCAACGCGGTCAGCACCGTCGAGAAGTGCACCACGTGCGTCTGCGCACGACTTGGTGTACCGATGTCCGACAAAGGACTGGAGGGTACAGTTAGGCTGTGACAATTTGGTGAAATGCCTCATGCAACCCCGCAGGACAACTCGAAGAATCCGATGAGTCAGCCAAGGCCGATGTCTCTGTATCAGAATTGCTGCGTGTACTGCTGGGGTCGTCCCCTGAACATGCTCAGGAGAACCAGCTGCCGGTCAAGAACACTTTCATCCATTTCGCGAGTCCTGTCAGGACCATGTGAGCATGTCTATGGAGTTGGACGAAAGGTGTGGGAAGCTGGGTGTGTGGAGTGATTGCAGGGCCAAAATGAATCTGCGAGGACTGCTTGTGGAGATTGCAAACATCGAGCTTTGTGAACGCCAGGACGACACACACCCAAGCCACGCCGAAGACGGTACCACCGCACTTCGCCCCGGAGGCGCGGGGATTGATCAGCTGTTGAACCCAACTCCTTACTTTGCTTGAGGCCTGTGAGTCATGGTGAGTCATGTACCTGACAGCGCACACACATCGTAGAATGTGAGATGATGTGATACAAGCGCGAAGCAGGTGAACACCGGCGGCGCACCTTGCACGTCCCGCTTGTTGCCCCCCCACCCTGAGTCAAACTTTGAGGGTTGTTTTGCAAATATGGGGGTTTCCGAAATTCGGGGGTACCTTATATTGGGGGTCATATTCTGAGGGAACCCATTATTGGGACCTATATTAGGGGTCCCTGATTTTCGTAGGCCCCCCATATCCCAGAAGCTCCAGAGCTCTCCAGGAGGTGGGCGCTGACGGTGCTGGCTCCTCTGAGCCTGGGTGTGGGCCCTATGGAGATCTATGGAGTCCCAGGTTGTTGACATGCTTTGACAGAAAATACTCTTGCAAGGATCCCAAATACGAGAGGCACTGTACGAGGATGGTGACACTTTTGATACGTGACGATGTGAGGGTCGGGAAGCGACGACATCTACGAGGATGATATGACCTCCATCCTTGAAACTGCTGATGTTTCGAGCGACGCAAAGGTCTGTGCACGACAGCGCTTCAAAACTCTTGCACAGTCTTGCAAGCGCAACACTTTGTTGCATCACTGTTTGAACTTCTTTAAAATCAAACCCCTTCAACGACCTCATAAAGCCACAAAGCCGGTTTAAACTTAAAACCCGTTACAGAACTTCTGCAAGCTTTTGCTTCACAGCCTTTTGCAACCCGCTGGCCGTCTTGAGAACTTCGGCAACGCCTTTTCAAAACCTTTTAAAGCACTCTGCAAGCCATTTGAATCCCGCAGTTCTAGACTGAATCGCGCCGGCATCATCGTTATTGCCCAATGCTTTATCATGAAACATGTATACTGCCATCATAAGCCTGCAGCAGCCTGCATTAGCCCCTATCTGCTGCTGATGAAGATGGACTTTTCCTTCTTTGTTTTAATTGACTTCAGGCTACCTGTTGTCTTGTTCATATGTGGTAGAGGATCTTAGGATGTGCAGCTCTGAGACAAATGGCCGCAGTGGTCTGGGAGCCTGCGTTTGATGCGGGAGCCCCTGCCCCGGCTCAGGATCGCTCCTCTTCGTCTCTTCGACTTTCTACCGTCCCCGCAGGTCGGAGAAATTTTCACTCACACGGCAGGCAAGATCTCAAAGGATCTGTCATGAGAGCCATAGCCAGGTCCAAAACTCGCAGCACACGCAACCTCGTGCGCCGCCTCAACTGCAGGCCGCCCAAGAACGCATGCGTTGGAAGCATGAGCCGGCCCCAGAGCCACCCAAAACCTCCCAAACCTCGGAGTCCTGGTTGGGGAGGTGAAGTTGCAGTCTGCTTGTGACATGATTTTCAGGCGGAGGCCATA
The DNA here is from genome assembly GCA_905221605.1 of Symbiodinium natans. NCBI lineage: Eukaryota > Dinophyceae > Suessiales > Symbiodiniaceae > Symbiodinium > Symbiodinium natans. Next base: position 58,138 of record CAJNDS010000015.1, read on the forward strand.
ACTGCTGTAGCTGCGTTCCACGCAGTGCATGCACCTTTGGTGGCACTAGATGCTTTACATTGTCTATTTTGGTTATTTTGGTCACAAGTTCGCATACCCCAACCTGACAGGGACAGAGCTTTGGTGGCTAAGGCGATCTTCTCCGCAATGCCGCCCTTGCCGCAGCTAAGCTCCGGGGCGGCTCCGGCGTTCCAGGCAGGGTGGCTTAGGCCTTGGTTCACCCGACACGGGCGCGCGCGCCCATAGCCGAGCCCGAAACCTGGGCCACAGCGAGCTTTCAGGCCTTGACCAGCCGCCCGACCCCCCAGGACCCAAAAGGCATCTGTCGTGATGTGAGCGTGTGTGTACGGTGGAGATGGTGAGGATGCGAGGGCACACACATACGGCATGTTTGCCGTTGTGTTGCGGTGTCTCGTAAAGTGCGTGCGGCTGTTTGGTGTGGTGGACGACACCAGTCGCGAGGGACGACACATGTCGTGGTGTCATGGCGTGTCCCGTGTGGGCGGTTGTCTCGTGTGGTAGTTGCGCGGGCGGGCGCGCGGGCACAGGCGGGTGCGGGCGGGTGCCAGCGCGCGGGCTGGGGGGCGGGCGGTGCGGGCAGGCGCGGGCGGGCGGGTACGGGTGGGCGCGGGTGGGCGTGCCGGCAGCCCGAAGAACAAGAACCCCACGTGGTGATGTGGGGAGAACAAGAAACCTATAAAATCTCAAGAACGAACCCCGAAAAGTCCGCCCCCGCCGAACCCATCAGGCTGTAACGCTAGAAGCGAGAGATTCTCGGTAATTTGGCGAAGATGGGCGGTGACCAAGCCTGCATTCCAACAGTCCGAACATAGGCTCCGAGATGGAGGGGTCATCTGACATTTCATTCACCTCCATCTCTCAGGCGCCTCCCGACATGTGGCCTCCAGATCCTTGCGCGATGACCATGCGACTTGGACCCTGTTGGGCCAGGCGTTTCAACTAGTTTCAAGGTTGCCCTGTGTCTGCATGTTGTGGAGGAGTGCCAAGCTTGTTGTGCAGTGCTCACCTTGATCACATGTGCAAGGTTTGAAGCTCCACAGTCCGAGCCCTAGGCTTCGCTTGTCATGGTAGGGCAGCGGCATACATGGCATCAGAGTGCCGCTGCGAAGCAATGTGCGCTGCGCGTGTTTCCGGCACATGTTTAGCAGGGATGCTCGCGTATGGCAGGACCTGCATGTCGTAGGTCATTTGATATCATTTGATTCACCCCTAAGGCCAGAAGGTCCCGTGATGTACGCAGATGGGGATGGCTCGCTAGGCAGGCCCTGCTTCGTGCTTTATTCCAATGTCTGGGAGTCTGGGACTCTGAGTCTGGGGATGGATTACTCGGCCAGTCTGTGCTCGGGCCCGCAGGAGGCTTTCAAGGTGGATTCTCGGAGTGGTGGCCGTGGGCGCAAGATGCCGGCAAGGTGCTCAGCAGGTTTGGATCTCACTGTGCGGCAATCCATGGCATGACGTTGCACTCCTGGCCCTCCTCCCGCTGAATGCTGGCGTGCCTCATGTGGCTGTTGGAGTCCAGACTTGTTCCAGCTCGGGGGATGTCATGGGTGAACGTAGGACCTTAATCTGGGATAATCAGAGTCTCGCCACGATTCCTCGGCCTTCTCGCCTTCTTCACTGCGAGCGGCGTCTGCTGCCCTAGGACTGCCTAACCCAGACGCGATCCACCCAACAGCCAGGGACCCAGAGGTGCGGGGAGGTCTGGAGTTCAGGTAGCCGCAGGTTGGGCCTGTCAGGTTCGTGCCATGGGAGGTTTACGAACATAGGGGACGCCAATAGAGATCCCCACTAGGATCCCCTTAAAACAAGGTACCCCTTCACACCCCCTAATGTCGGAAACCCCCCCCATTTCCCCTGGCCTCCATGGCCCTTCCAAAGGTCGACCCTTCGAGCTGGGACGGGGAGCTCTACCGTGAGGCTGCCACAGGAATTCCCTCATGAGCTCTGTTGAAAGCATTGGGTGATATCGGGTGAGCACCTACGACCCTCGAGGCCTGATATCGGAGGCCGATGTGTGACCGCGCGTTTCACCAGACGATGCAAGGTCCATGAGCGCCTGTGTAGACTGGTCAGGGTCACCGACGGTTCACCGGGTTTTGCAAGGTTTGGACACTTCAGGCTTGCTCGGGCTGGGAGCAGAGGGGATTGGGAGACTGCGGGGCGCAGGCCAAAAGGCTTTGCATCAAACTTGTTCTCTTTTGTAGCACGTTCTTGTTGCAGGTGGCGTGAGCATGCTTTCTGCAGCGCCAAGGATTGGGCCGCTGTTCTGTGAGTTTCAATGCTTTTGCCGGCCCTGATGTGTGTCAGATAAGAGCTGAGAGCGAAGGAAGCAGGGCACGAGAAAGCAGAGATACCGTTTCTGGGTAAACCTACAAACGTGGTCTGCGAGCAGTGTATCTTCCCTCGCAGAGACACAAGTACCAAAACCCAATAATCAAGCAATATGCCTTAAATCATGTGAAGGGTCCGTTCATAACCTAAAGTATATTCCTTAATTAAGGGGTATTGGGCTCTCTGGTAACAAGAACCCACCACTGACAACAGTAGTAGCATCCAGCCATCCCCTCTGGAGCCATGGGCCTTGGACGCGGAGACCCACAGGAAGATCCGGGGCATGCTGTATCGTGGGGCATCGCATGGGGGCTTAGAGAGGCCACTGCTCTGACCTTTCAAAGCTTTAGTCTCTTAGTGTAGAAGCCTTGCGATTTTCCAGGGTTACCCGACCTCCTAACAGGCGTAGTCATGATAGGAAGAGCATGCCACGATAATGCAAGTAATGGTAACACGATCAGAATCATTGGCAACGACAGCGTGATGTGCAGCAAGGGTAGCTTTTACGGGGTTTTCGCACACTCCCCATCTGATCTGATGTTTGATCAGACTTTCCAAGGTCACAGCGAGCAGCTTGCGGGGACCTTGTACCATCCAGGAGAACGCAAAGTTGAGCATGATGCTGGTGGGCGTGCGATGATAAGCCAATGGCACTGGTGTTGCGGGATTTGGCGTACATCACGATTGATATTGTAGCCGCACGCATGGAGCTTCTCGGTAATCATGCTGGAGCGGTCGAGCTGTGCCTGCTCTGACCGCTGACCATAACTCTTCCAAGCCCCGGTGAAAGCAAGCTGTCGAAATCTCGCGGCCAGGAGGTCTTTGAGACATCGCAGGCCTTAGCCGAATTTTTGCAGGGCTTTCAGTTTATGTTGCACGCGGGGCTCTGATACTTCACATGACCTCATCGTTCCGAGCTTCGTTCGCACCTGTGGGGGGTTAGATTGCTCTCAGTCTCCGGGCAATATTCCAGCATGCCAACTTTCGACCGCAACCCGAAAGCTCTTGCACTTAGATGCGGCAGTCTCATGTCTTGAGTCCCAACGGTCGGGCTTAAGCCTCCCACAGCCAGGCCCACGCGGCCTGCAGATAAAAGTCAGTAGATATCATAATATTCAATCACACGCATAAAAAATTATGTATATATATATACAGATTATGTACGCATATCTATATGAATTTTATATTTACTTTTCGGAAATCCCAATATTAGTATAGTCCGGAACGGGACCAGGCTGGTCGGCCGGAAGCTGCCCGTGTTGCGGCCCGCCGGCGCTTCGGTGAGACGGCGCCCGGCTTTGAACAGTTGGGGGTTTAGGGTTTAGGGCTTAGGGTTTAGGGTTTAGGGTAAGAAGGGACCCCGAATATAGGCCCGCAAATAGTAGGATTCCCGTTTCAAAAGGACCCCGATAGGAACCCCCCAGTCTGAGGCTTTCCCCAAAGTCTTGTAGAACATTGTGTCATAATGTATGTTTGATACCGTACGATATTGTGCAATGTTGTATACCATTGTACAGCATTTTTTTACCTGTTGTATAATGTTTCATGTTGTTACAAGCATTGCACAGTATTGTATTGTATTGCACAGTATTGTATTGTATTGTATAGTATAGTATTGTATAGTATTGTACAGAATTGTCTTGTATCGTATAGTATTGTATAGTCTTGTCTTGTATGATATAACATTTTTGTAATATTGGATAGTACTGAAGAGTACTGTATAGTATTGTATAGTATTGTGTGGTGTCGTATCGTATTGTATGGCGTTGTGAAGTCTTTTTATCGTACAGGATGGTATTTGTACAATCTTGCGTCCTATTTCTCGTTATCTGTATATGGGCCTCTTGGTATTGCATGCTGGGCCGATGTTGTGTTCTTAGCTTCTTTGTTCTGTGGCACCGAGACTCATGCGTTTGGAGCACCTTCACGACAACCCTAAGCCCTGAACCCTAAGCCCTAAGCCCCTCTCATGTTGTTGAAAAAGATTCTGAGGAGAAGCAGCGGGGCGAGCGTGAGCTCCACGAAGGCCTGTGACGCATGTGTTGGCGCATCTTGTTCGCTTGAAATTCTAAGCCTGTATGTTTTGGTTATATGTTGGGTTTTGGGTTTAGGGTTTTGGGTGGGGTATGACAGCTTTGCTTGCATGGCGTGTTGTGTATTTTCGGGTTCGGCTCCACATTCAAGTTCAAGGTGGGAAGGATGTGTGTTGAGGACTTCCTGCATCCAACGCTGCAAAACGATCAGGAGCAAAGTGCAACGCTAGCATCCGCTTTCTTAACATGGGCATTGTCACCCTGGCACAGGGCCCATCTGAACAGTATTCCTTGGGATGCTCCCCCTTTTTCTATCAGTCCTTAATGGGGATTATAATAGGGGGTACTTGAAAGTTCATGGTACTTACTTACCGATTATAGCTGTACTTATAACCCTACTTGTAATACCCCTGAAGGGCCTTATAGGGGTTATCCCAATTATAAGTAGGGTTATAAGCCCAGATATAATTGGTTAGTAAGTACCATGAACCTTCAAGTAGCGGGCATCCCACACCCGCTTTATGCAGCTTGAATGACCTGAAGGCCAAGCTTTTTTCGCGAGCTGCGGCGTGGAGCAGTTGCGGCCTTCCTCAAGGCTGGGCTTGGATTCCAAGCAGCTTTAAATGCTCGAAAGACCTGGGACTCCCCCCATCCTCGCCTGTACGAGGAATGTGCAGAGCCGCGGAGGTGGGGACGAATGAGCTTGGAGTTTGGCAACTTTGGGCTCAGGGTTCGAAATGTCCTCCTTTCTCGTCCCTTCTCATCCTTTGTCCCTTCGCGCTGTCACATCTCATCACTGGCATTCCTTTGCAGGGAGTTTGAGGCACGTGAGGAGTCATAATTAGCCGCATCTGCGAGGTCGTCTTGATACCAGGGAAGGAAGGCGTTTTCTTTGCCGTAAACCTCTCGACCGTTGGGCAGCCTCGACGAGGCTCGCGTCCTTACGGCATGGTCTCTGCACGGAAAGGCCGGGCGCACTCGCCTGCCTGCGACGTGTCTTTTCGCTTTCGGGATTTTTCGGGTTACTTGGGGTGTGTTGAGAGCTGCAGCCGTATGTGGATGTACGCTGCGCGTTTGGGTCGAGCTTTTGGGCTTCTGGAGCGCTTCCAGAGCCACCACCGAAAGTGAGCGCCATCCAACAGGTGCGATTGTTTTCCCCGTGTTGGGCAGATGCGGGCATCATGCCCATCTGCCTTGAAGTGGCCCTGTTGAATGGCAAGCGTGCGCAGCTCACTGCTGAACCGGACACCTCCATTGAAAAGCTCAAGAATAAGGCACAGCGAATGCTGTGTGTGAACTCAGGCTTTCTGTTGAGCAGTTCCGGAGACATTCTGCAGGGAGCGATGAATGTCAACCAAGCCGGTCTGCAGCACGGAGGTACGTTGACTCTGCTGATTCGAGAGGTTTGCATCGCAGCATCGCAGCGTGCTTTTGCTGCCGTGCTTGGCGATGGCTCCGTTGTAGCATGGGGGAGTCCCAAGCACGGTGGCGACTGCAGCGACATCCAGCAGCTGCTCCAGAACGTGCGCGCCATTCAATCCAGTCATGAGGCCTTCGCTGCCATTCTGCAGAATGGCTCCGTCGTTGCTTGGGGCCACCCCTGCTACGGTGGTGACAGCAGCATGGTACAGGGAAGGCTGAACAACGTGAAGAAGATCCAGGCGACCCACGGCGCCTTTGCTGCCATCTTGGAAGACGGCTCCGCCGTGACCTGGGGCGATCCAGGGTACGGAGGTGACAGTACAGCCGTGAGGGCAAAGCTCGACGGCACCTGTGGAGTGAAGCAGCTTCAGGCGTCCAGCTCTGCCTTTGCCGCAATGATGTTGGATGGCTCGGTGGTGACCTGGGGCAACCCAGTTTACGGTGGGGACAGCTCTGCTGTGCAAGAGAAGCTGAAGAACATACGCTTCATTCGATCTTCTGGAGCGGCTTTTGCTGCCGTGACTGTCGATGGATCCGTTGTCACTTGGGGCCATTCTTCTTACGGGGGTGACAGCTGCAGTGTGAAGAAGAAGCTCAAGAATGTGCAGCAGATCCAAGCAAGTGGGTCTGCATTTGCAGCTGTCCTCTCAGATGGGTCGGTGGTTACTTGGGGCAGTTCCCAGGCGGGAGGCTGCAGCGCCCATGTGTGCCACCAGCTCAGAGACGTTCAGGAAATCCAGGCCGCGCAGGAAGCTTTTGCTGCTTTGCGGGGTGATGGCTCCGTTGTGACATGGGGGAGTCCTGGGAGCGGAGGGGACAGCTCCTCGGTGCAGAAGCATCTGCGGGAGGTGAGGGAGATTTGTGCTTCTAGCGGAGCTTTTGCTGCGATCGTTTCAACTGAGCCGACTTGCACGGGCTGTGATGACCGTGTTGTGACTTGGGGCAGCTCGTTCTGTGGTGGTGACAGCAGCATGGTCCAGCAAAAGTTGCGGGGCATACGACAGGTTCGTGCCACGGGGGCGGCCTTTGCTGCCTTGCGTGACGATGGATCTGTCGTAACCTGGGGTGCACCCCACGCAGGTGGGGACAGCAGTGCTGTCCAACGGCGGCTGAGAGGCGTCTGGAAGATCCAGGCCACTAGGGGGGCTTTTGCAGCGATCCTCGGAGATGGCCAGGTTGTAACTTGGGGCAGCGAAAGCTTCGGTGGTGATAGCAGCACCGTCCGCAAGCGACTGGGTGGGCAGCGCAGGAGGCGCGTGCACCGAGCGTACGGCGAGTGACCGCCAATGATTCTGCATATTTTGTTCCGACCTGCAGTTCCACAGTTCCACAGCAGGCTCCTGAACACCAGTTGAGCACGCATTTTTGTTGTTTGACCCGAGTGGGCACCCACTGTTCCTGCCGAGTTAGCATTCGCGGTGCCCACTCCAACGATTAAAAACGTACTGGCCTGTCTGGCCTCAGGCCAGACGCTGGCCTCCCATTGGCAAAGTCCATCGTCTCATGTTACAGCCAGAGACGCAGCGAACGATTTCGCGCTACATGGGGGTTTCTGAGATTAAGAGAGCCCTTTTGGGGTTTTTTTCATAGGATGCTTGGTGCATAAGGGGGTCCGCCATTTTGAGAAATGCCCTCCAAGCATGCAAAAGATAGCCCCAAAAAGGAACCCCCAGTTTGGGGGGGTCCTAGAAGCAGGATGTTGACATGCTTCGGGTGTAGCTTAGAGGTACCACCCCCCCCCCCCCCCCTTATATATGTTGGGAGGTAGCCACAGAAGGGGCTTGCAGGTGCCGACGAGTGCGACTCCGCGTTGCCGGGTGAGCGTGAGATCCGCGCAAAGCTCAGTCAACAGGTCCGTGCGCCTTGAAGAGCCTTTGAGGCCTTGAAGCTTTGAGATGTAGGAGGCTGTTGAGGAATTATTCTGATTCCTCATTGCGCTCCATCCGTTTTGATTGCTCGGTCCACCTCCACTCCTTTCATGTTTCTTCCTGTCTCGCTCTCTCGCTCTCTTGCTCTCTCGCTCTCTGGCTCGCTCGCTCTCTCTCCCTCTTTCTCTCTTTCTTCCCGCTCTCTCTCGCTCTCTCCTTCTCTCTCTTTCTCTGTCCCTCTCTGATCTGGCGTGTCGTCTCTCTTGTCTGCCCTCTGTGAACTGACGCCTCGTCAGTATTGCTAAGGTCCGCCTTCGCGAGCCTTCCTGAGGTACTCCAACCCTTGCCTCAGCCAAGTGATGGAGCAAGACCGCCAGCCCAATGGAGGATTCTTCACTGGGTGGGGAGCCCAATTCCGCAAGAGACAGAACCAACAGTGTGGCATTGCATGATGGTCCACAGCATCTCATTTCTCCTGCAGGAGCGTGCTGGCTGCTCGCAAGCTGAATAGCAGATGAAGCGTGATGTGCACAGTTGTGCTGGCCTGCCGGATCAGAAATGACGGGAGTTTCAAGACTGAAGGTTCAAGATCATCACCCGAAACTTTTGCCATTTCTTGCACGAAAGGGTGCAGCTATGAAGTCTTTCAATGGATAGCTAGAGGAATCGACATGGGGCAACATGTCTGGCGTCATTTTTGGCTAGCGCAGTTGGCCGCGACTCTAGGCTTCACCTGCGGCCGAGTTTAATTGCTTAGAGGTGGGAGGCGACCCGAAGATGATTAAGTCATCAGTTAGTGGAACCCATGTGCTCGAGTTCTTTCGAGCACGACCTCTTCAGAAAGTTGCTTCCCATCGACTTTGCGGAAGATCGACTCTCAGATAGACCTTCATAGATCGTCGCCCAAGGCGACGAAACTATATGGGCACTCAGGGTGCAATGTAGTTGCGGAGTTCAGCATTAACTTGAGGTTGCATTGTATTTGAGGTTGGGGTGGGGGAGGTTGAAGGAGGCGGAGGCTGAAGGCAAGAGCTTCAGGATTGGTTGACTGTATCCCACCTTCCTTGAGATCTTGCACACTGAGCTGCGCCCACTGCGCTTGTTGGCATCGCCAGGCACGAAGCACCAAAACGCCAGCAAGCTTGGACGTCGTTTCGTACTGTATGAGAGACTCTTGCACAGATTGACTTCCCCGGGTGGGTTTCGACCACGTTTTTCCATCCCCTCACCCAATTTCATCACCAGCTCGCAATGGGAGACGCACAAGATTCACAATACACCTCTATCTTTTTCTCCAATCCCTCAATCCCTCCTTCCTCCTCATTTCAATGTACGGTCACCGTATGCCAGCAGTCCTAGGAACTTGCAAGCATCCGTGTTCACACATCGTGAGGGAAGGTTTCGGAACCTTGGAGACCGAGGGTGCCTTGAAGTATGCTCAAAGTGACGGCTTGTACAGGTGGCCGGGTGCATGATGGTCCGACGGGGGTTGCGAGGATGGGGCAACAACTGGGCTGGGTTTGCGGATCCTGGGTTTAGGGTTGACCTTGCTTTGCGGCTTTTGCATCGCTCCCCGCATCTCCCCGCAACGTGGCAGGGTGGCAGGGACAGACCTCCGGCTTTGAATCGTGAGTCCGTTCTACGATCCGCTCCCCGGGGTCCCCCGTGCGCTTTTGCGTCTTGTGAGAAGAACTGCTGTCGCTTTTGGGCTGTGAAGTGGCACCCTTTGGGGTCTACGCTTGTCAGAAGGTGCTTGTATTGCATGCTCGCTGAAACACACCCGGCAAATGACACCACGAAGGTAAGGTGAACGGTCTGAGCAGGAACTTGGAACTGCTGTCCGAACACTTTCGCTACTGCGCTTCCGGCCTCAAGCCATTCTTGGCAAAGAGAACCCCAAGCCAAAGCCCCGTGCTTGGCCATGCTTCGTGCACTCGTCATGGGCATGAACTCAGATGGACATGTTGTCATTCATATGCGCATGGGGCATGTGGGTGAGCGCGGACGAATAATAAGAACAACGGCAGCAGGCGAAGGACGAGGACATCATTGCGAGAAGCGAACAGTCGCGTCAATGTAGGAAGACTGCAAAGCCTGAAACATGTTTCGTCTTGGCCTCCAAAACCAGATTGGTTGCGTCTGCCGTTCTGAACCATGCTGGGCCGTGCGCTGCATGGAGGCGTTTGACGGAGAGGCCTTGCAGGCCTCGTCATCATGCGCAGACCGTGTTTTTTGACTGACTCATCCTATAGGCTCATGTTGGGGATGCCTGACGTCTAAGTCGAAGTTAGTCTAAGGTTCCTTTTCGTTCGCATGCGCATGCCGAGGCCCTCGAGCTCCGCTGTCGGCAGCTCTGCAACGCGGTGGCGCAGGGCGAGGCTTCGGGGGCTGTGTCAGAAGAGGTTTTTTCGGTCAGTTTGTAGTCATCGTGGTGCGTGTGAATACATCTGAGATGCTACTTTCAATTCTGAGCCCTTCGCCGACAACTGGTGTTTATCTTCTGGGGCGTCCTGGAACACGATGGAACATGATGGATCATGAAGGCTGCATAGCAAAGCTACCCGGAGCTTTGCTGTGCGGACTCTGGAGCCCTGCTGGGAATCGATGCTTTCTCATGCTCACGATGCGCGGGGGCTGTTGCTTGCCTCCATGTGCTTCCGTCTCTGCCTCTCCGACGGTAGCCGCGAGGCCGCTGAAGGCTTCGCGAGAGCCCTGCAGCAGGGCCCATCGAAAGGAGGCAGGGCTGTTCACGGGCTGTTCAGGGCTGTTCAGGGCTTTTTGTTGGGTGGGAACAACACAAAGCGGCTGAAGCGGCAGAGTTCCATAGTGGAGCTGAAATCTCGGCGAGGCCAGGCGCCCGGGGTGCCGGTTGCACATGGAGCGGGCGACTTCAATGGCAAGGCTCGGCTCTCGCGTTTCGTACTTCTCACAAAGGGGCCCGCTCTTCTGTCGGGTCTGGGAAACAGCAGCTGCAAATCGGTAAACGGCCGACTCTGAATTCTCTGATGAGCCCACAGTATTTCTCAGGAGAACGTGGTGCCACACTCGGCGTGCAAGCCAAGTTCTTCAACTTGGAAGGAGGCCACGTGAAGCAGACGATGCCGTCACCTGACATGGTGTTTCAAGGGAAATTCTATGAAATTCTAGCGATTCTCCTTGGAAAGCTGCCAGGTGACAGAGTCCGTGGGGCCGTTGCAGAAGAGGATCCTTGCAGAGAGGGGCAAGAAGCAAAGCCCTCCATGGCTGAGTCCTTTGGAAGGACCTGAAGGGATCCTGCGGCCGCTGCCTCCTCAAAAGGGCTCGGCAGAACAGCTGTTGAGCACCATTTCCGTTGAGCGCGGCGGTCTGCAAGTCTTGGCCGAATCCCCCGAGCAGCGAGCTCGAGCAGCGACGCAAGCACTCCAAAAGCCGGACTGGTCTTCGGAACAGGGGTCGGCGCTGGCTGCAAGCACGACAAGAACGACACCCGAGGCATCGCAGCTGGAAGCCCTGGAGGCCCTTCAGGAAGCTCTGCGCCAGGAGTCCCAGCTTCTACAAGGCCTGGAGCAGTCGCGGGCGCAGATCCGGAGTCAGGCGGATGGGCGCCGTGAGGCGCTGGCACAGCTCGCCGAAGAGGAGGCCCAGCTCACGAAGCTGGTGGAGGCGCAGAGGCAGGAGCTCGCAGCAGCGCAGGCCGAGCGTGAGAAGCTGCGTGCATCCCTCGAGGCAGAAGAGGCCCATTGCTCCAAGTTGACGGGCCGCCTGCAGCTGAAGTCGCAGATGGCCGGCCAACTCCGACAATGCCTCACACAAAGGCCGGAGCCAGCTCGCGACAGCCCGGCCATGTCCCGTCTGGATGCCTCTGCCTGCGAGTCTGAGCTCATCCATCTCCTTGGGCAGTCGTTGAAGTGTCTAGATGCAGGCGATTCTTCGGGCGTTCCCTCTGAGCTGAGGGATTTGTGTGCCAGGCTGCGCCTGTCTGCTGGCCGCTTCAGAGAGGAGTCTGCAGCTTGGCTGGGGGAGATGCGGCAGCAGCTGGGTATGTCCACCGAGCTTGAGAGGAATCGGAGCACACCGAGTGCGCAAACGCTAATTCTCACACTGGTGGACACCTTGAAAGGCCACCTGCAAAGCCTTCCCGGCGCAGCTCAAACGTACCCGGCCTCCGATATGCCTTCCATACCAGAGCCAGCAAAGCCACCGAAGCTGAGCTCGTACAAAGCCGCCACAAAGCAGCCGCCTGCACCTACAGAAGTCTTCCCAGACACACCAATGAGGGCAGTGGAGGATTTCGGACTTGGTGAACGGCGAAGCGGAAGCATCACAGACCAGACGGAGCAGTTGCTCCGGCAACAGGAGCAGGAACTGACCGCTTGCCTGGACAAGTTGCGAGGAGGACCAACTACTGCCTTCACTGCCCATCAATCCTTCTCTTTTGATCTTTGTCTCTGTATATATAGTCTGGTGAGTGCGCGCAAGAGGACGTGACGCACAGCCCTTGCGGCTCTCAGACAACCAGTCCGACGCCGCGTGTCCCTGGAGCCGACCGATTTTGAGTCTTCCTGGCTCTGGTTGGGGCATGTTCCATGTTCAAGGGGGGCCTTCAAGGGGCGATTCCCAACAGCCACCAACAAACCCCTACCATCCCCTACCTTGAGCTACCATGAGCCGTTCTGCAATGCAGGTACCCCGAAAGCTTGGCTTCATCGCCCAACCTGGAGCTTGGACCCCAGACCTTCACAAAGGTGCAGAGACATTTCTTGCGCTTCTTCCGCAAGAACATGCTCCCTGAGGATCTCTCAGAGCGCGCCTGCTCCCCAAACGGCAGAGGACCAAGGCTCTCCTCGCGCAATCCGGTCTGTGTTGCTAAGCTTGTGCAAGCGTCTTCAGTCAACCTCGTCGACAGGGATGCCTGGCATCGACGCGCGCGTGGACAAGCTAGAGCAGCTTTTGGCGTTCCGAGGTACGCTCAAAGTAGAATGGCGCACGTGCTTGGGATGCTGTCGCCATGCTTTTGACTTCAACTTCTCTCCGGCAGGAAGGTGTCAGGACAGCGACAGAGCAACGAAGCCACCTGCCGGGATCTTGGTGTAGGGACAAAATGAGTGTGTGTGTGTGTGTGTGTGTGTACTTGAGCTTGCTCGATACGTATTCACACTCCATCTGCTCGAGATGTTTACGGGGCCGCATCACATGGACATAGCGAGACAAACGGTAAGCAGGTAAATCCTGTATGTAGTTCACATTTACGTAACTGGTGTTCCTTGCACTTCCCTGATTTTCCCTGTGAGGTTCGAGTGCCCGAAGATGTCCCACTCCGCTCACTCTGGAAGGAGGCGCAAGCACAAGCCGCATGGCCGTGTGAAGAGCCGGGACACCCAGCTCCAGCCGCAACGGTCACAGGTGCCGTGGTTGAAGGACCGCGGCCTATGGTGACGGTGGATGACTCCCCGAAGCGGCGCATGCTGGCCGAGGAAGTCGCGCAGACAGTCAAGGGGCGTATCGAGGCCCTGTGCCGAGTGCCAAACCTTGTGGGCGAAGGCCACCGAAACCGACCGGAGAGAGCGGCAAAGACTTTGAAAACGGAGGATCCCAGACCGGGCTTGGTGTCGCAGCCTTCCCAGGCAAGTGGCGTGAAGCAGAGTATGAGGCAGCTGGAAGAGCGGCAAAGTCGCTTGGATTCACTCTTGGAGGAATTCCAAAGCAGCTCTCTGGAACTCGGCACCCCGCCCTCGAAGCGGCTGGACCGTTCCCACAGCAGTCCCGCAGAGGCCACCGCCGAGGCCCTTTTTTTCCCATCTCTCCGGTGCTTGCTTTAGTTGGGTCGATGGTTGCAAAGACTGTCAGGGTCATTACATGCATGTATTAGGATCCGGGGGTCGGTACTTTAACCTTACATATATATATATATACGTGTATGTATATATATATATATGTCTATATAGAAATATATACATAAATCATTATTTTCTTTGGTTTCTTTCTGGTCCTGGCACAGGACACCCCGAGCTCGTTGCTGAGGCCGAGATGCTTGGGCTGATGCTTTCAGGGGTCCAGGGCTAGCGGGAAGGCTCCTGTGCCGGGGGGGGGGGTTGCATGGACTCTCGCCTTGACCGGCTCCCAACTGGATCTTAGGGAGAGTGACTTGTAGATTACTGTGCGTTATCTTGAGAACGGTTTCGTGAGGTCATATCATGGTTTCTCACCAGAGTATATCAATTTTGGTATGATATCTGGCGATATGTTTACATGAGTTACAAGATGATACAAGATGTATTACCGACATTCAACGACGTAGTGCAGTGCATCGAGTCGTGGAGGCGAGCTCGCAGCCGCCTCTCCGCTTTGCGGCAGGGTCTCTCCTGATTGGTCGGGAAGAAGTTCTTTGGGGAAGTGAACTTCGGAGGAATGCTGTCATTCAGAGTGCCTGATGCTGCAATGGGGGAGTTTGCAGAGCAAATCTTGCGAAAATGCCTAGGGAGACTGGGACATGCAGAAGCCAGTGCACTTGCGCAAGGCATAAATATTTCCACGTCTCTTCCGTTTCCCAAGGCATCAAGCCTCCCAGCTTCCTCTGCTGCTGTGACACTTTGCTGCAGCCTTTGGGCTCCAGCAAGGCCACGTGCAACAGCGACGAGGGGGGCTCTTGGACTTTTGGGCCAATGCCAAAGGGGGCATACTGTCTGCAGAACAACAGACTCATGCTTGGGCAGCTGCTTGGGGATTGGAGAAGGGCTGGCTGTCTTGATGTCGTCAGCCATGGACCTTGCCCGTAGACCTGCCACTGCCACGGCCGCTGCGACGTGGCGAAGTGCGCATGGATGTATGTCGCAGGCCGGCTGGACATGCAAATGCGGTTGGGCAGCGCCAGATGCAATTGCCACGCCTCGATAGCTTCAGGGCCGGCGGCCCTTCCCCGAAGCCTTCCTCCACCGAACCAAGCTGAGCCAATCTGAGCCAGGTTGAGCCAAGCTGGCCAAGCCAAACTGTTTCTTGAACTACCCACCTCTTCTCCACTATCTCCATTTCAGCACTTCTTCATCTACTCAATATGCTCCAGTCAATCTGTTAGTCTGTAAAATATGCAGGCATGTCTTCAAGTTTCTAACACTCAGCTTGCGCAAGTGAGTCCGCAAGTGATGTGCAGCTGTCCGTGGTGGGATCTGCGCATGGAAAGATCTGTCAGCTTGCCGTGGCAGGAAGGACCCAGGATGGCTCCAGCTCAAGCGTGTCTTGGCCAGCTCTTGTACGCTCCAGAGTGGCACAACACACGCGGCAATGCAAGGCCAGTGGGACCTACTCCGTCCACACAAGGATGCGCTCAAGGACTTGGGCGAACGAAGTCCCTCGTTGGCATCGGAAGCGGGTTGATGTCATGCCGATGGTCCACCGACATAAGACCACCCCCTCTATAGAGCACACAGCCGTGCACCCACACTCACACACACACATTATATCGTTACGTTGCTGGCGTTGCGCTCGACCTTCATTGCGTTTGCAGTTTCACTGCGTTTGATTAGGACGCTTGCTGCGTTTACATTTGTTGCACCACATCATTTTTTGTACCTTACATGTACATCGTACTCTGCTTGAATTGCATGTGCATTCCATTTGCATCGCACGTGTCGCGTTTAGGACTTGCTGGCCCATGTTGGTCATGGTAACCCTACGTAGACATCGGGCATCATTGAGCTTGGTGCACCCAGCCGGCAACCCAAAGTAGAGATGCTTCCGAGCGCTGCTGTGAGGCCAGTGGCAGCAGGCCTGGACCTACGTGCGAGCGCTGTGGCCTGGCAGAGAGGGCTCATGGTCTAGGTTTCGGCAAGGGTAACGAACAGAACCTCACGGATAGCTCAAAGTATGGCCCTAAAGCACAGTTCTGGAGTCGTGGAGCTGGTTATTCCAATGGAGACATACCATCTCAACATGCGTCGGAAGTTGCGACGAAAGGTGTGCATTGCAGAAGCAGCTGGGAAGAGTGCGAGTGCTGCGCGTTCTTTGTTTGTTCAATAAATAACTTAGTAAACGCCTCAGCATACATAGCAAAGATCTTGCAGGCATTTGGTGAAAAAAAAGCTTGGAAATATTCGAAGTTTCTTGTTAAATTCAGAGCCACTTGTCAACGGATGGGGCCCCTATAGTCAACGTGGCTGAGATCTGTGGATCACAACCATGGACAGGCTTGTGAAATCCGGGGTCTGCCACTTTATGAGCAACCCTTCATTCAGCAGGTGGGAAACTCTGTGTGGTGCATCTCAGGAGGAGCAAAAGCATCGAAGCAGATGTGGTGGTCTTCAATGCATCGATGCGCGCGTGCCAGCGAGGCCGTGGCGGTACCATTTTTGGGCCGACATTGGGGTGAAGCTCCGAACTCCGTGGGCTAGGGCGAGAGACGGTGAGATTTCAGAGATCAGGGGCCGAGACCGAGGGCCAGGGGAACAGATGCAGGGAGCGGTGCCAAGCAAGCGGAACCCCAACCGATGGCCTCCCACGGAAGGATTGCAGGTCCCGAGTGCTGAACCAGCGGGTTGCCCAAAACCTAGAATCTCAAGCCCCCATCACGTGCAGAATGTTGGGTAAAGCAAGAGAGGCTTCTGGCAGAAGATACTGTTTTGGAGAATGTGAATATGAAGTGTTCCTCGAGTCAGGCGGCGAGTGGCAGCAGGCGACATTCAACATTGCGGTTTGAGGGTTTGGTCAGAGCTTTGGGTTTTTCAAGGCCTCTGGCTGTCCGTGGCGAAAGTTTGGTTTAGGGTTTCGGGGTTTAGCGTGGTATAGTTTCCAGGGCATCGCCCCAAGCACAAGCTGCTATGAAGCAATTGGGTGTTGGAATGATAGTAGGACATGTAAGCGGGCTACACAGCATGGACATTCGTGGAACTTTTGAGAATTCGCCCACTCACAGATCCAGTAGCAGAGCTTCTTCGGTAATTTTTATTTTTGCTTTCCATTTTTTCCGGTTTAGTGCTTCTGCTTGAGATGCTGACACCCGCCATACAGCACACATCAGCATTCTGTTCCAAAGTCAAGAAAGTGCATTAGCATGTGCTACCTTGGATGTATTGCGTTTCACACGTACTGTTGGCGGCAAGGCGAGCTCAGTACTTAGCTGTTTAAAAGTGATCTGGTGTAGTTTTTCTTTGTTAGGCTGCTAGAAGTGTTCAATAGGTTATTATGAACGAGCTTATTTCAAGACGCAGCCGCATAGCCTCACATTCGGTCATCCGGGCTCTTGAGCCACTATGTGTTTTCTTCCACCCCCGCCCCCCCCCCACTCTCCCCGGCCCTCCCCCCCCTCCCCCCCTCCCCCTTGCCCTCCTCCACCCCTCCGCCCTCCCCCTCCCCCCCCTTCCCCGTTGCATAGACATACATTCAATATGTATATCTGGTATATATATATATATCTATATATACACACATAGAAACACCTAAATGTATTTTGTTTGGGGACCTTAAAAAAATGAAAGACCACGAGCTGCAAAAGCCCCGCCAGGTGCTGGCCGGCCTAGCCGTTCTCCGGGCGCTGGGGCTCGAAGCCTCGCTGGTGTCCTGGAACTCGGTGAGACGTGGCTGAGGGTTTCAGAGGCTTTCAAAGGGTTTCAGGGGGGATCAGGAGGTTTCAGGGGGTTTCAGAGGGTTGCAGAGGATTTCAGAGGTTTTCGGCGCATTCGCTGCGCAGCATGCTGCGCTGGGCCTGGCTTGGGCTGTGCGTGTGCTGCCCTCAGGATCAGCGCGTACGAAAAGGCGGAGAAGTGGGAAGATGGTCTTCGGCAGGCCAAAGCTGTTCTTTGAGAACGATCTCAAGAAGCAAAACACAATCGTTTCCTCAAACGGAACTGCCATATTTGCGGCTGTTCTGGGAAGTCTTGGGTGGCCTTCCATGTCAGCGGCAAGAATATCTGAGCCTTTTTTGCCTAGAGTGGCACGCCATGTCATGATGCACATCGTTGCGACCTCGTGGGAGGTGCATCAGATGTACGCTGTCCGTGTAGATCCCGACTTGATCACCTTCAATGCTTCTATCAGCTCCTGCGAGAAGGGGGCATGCTGGGAAGCAGGCCGGTGCGCATGTCCAACAGCCCAAAAGCAAAGCAGAGAGTCAGGGCAAATCCGAAGACCCTGCTTCATCCACCCCCTCCCCCCAACTTCCCCCCCCCTTCTCCCTCCCTTATCCCCCCCCCCCACCCCCCCGCCTTTTTCCTCCCACCCGAATCTCCAGCGGCTCCTGAGACTGAAAGCCTCTCTTGCCAGGTCTGGCTCTGCTCGCCATGGCCGATGCCGTCGGCCCGGAGCCTGCTTTGGCACATTGGGGTTGGTTGTGGATGGTTGGTTGTGTTTGGGCTTTTGTGGAGTTGGAACCTCAAAGCCCTCGCATGGCCCGAAGAATGAGGAGTTGAACTCATTTTAAGAGCTACGCAGCCCAAACTCGCCTGGCTCGAGGATGTCATCTCCTTCAACGCAGCCGTAAGTGCCTGCGAGAAAAGTGGCAGGTGGCAAGAAGGCCTCCGAGGGACCTGTGGTGAAATTCGGGTTGCGGGTAGGTGCGCAGGGTGTGCAGCTAGTTGAGATGTTGGGAGCAGGCCGCCGACCTTTGCCCCCATACACTTTGCCCTTGATCCGCCATAGCCGTGATCCTATGCCATGCTAAGTCCAGAGTCCTGGCCACGTCCGTTACCATCAGCATCCGTGAACCTGACTCACTCTGAATGGGAGCGCATCGTGAGGTGCTATATCGTAAGGGCATCATTGAACCGATCGCATTAGAGGACGTTTTCCACGTGTATAAACATCCTGTCCTCAATGGGTGTTTGCTGTGGAAAAGAGCTTGGAACCCGCCCTGGGCGAGAAACGGGTGACACGGCTCATCATGAATCTCGTCCCAGCCAATGCTCTACAAAAGCTTATGCCCGGCGATGTTGGCACATTGGCTGGTTCAAGTAATTGAACAGTGTACAGCGTCTCGCAACGGCATGCAGAGCCCTCCTTTTGCTTGCAGTTCCCACCTCTAAGAATCCCGCAAGAGTCCGGCCGAGTATCCCTGGAGTGCCCACCCACAGAGAATTCTGCGGAGAGTCCCGTGACAAATTGCATTCTCGGATGCTGCGGCGGTTGACGCCCCACGACGATTTCGTTACGTTACAACAACAGGTTTTTCAAGACCAGCTTTGTTTTCCTTTTCGTTCGCGAACGGTGTGCACGGAGAGTCTGTTGCCATGATTCTCCCCTGCCCTGGAAATAGGCTTGGCAGTGCTGTCGTCCATGGCCAGCTACCGCCTCACAGCCGATGTGTGCCTCGGAGCCGAACTTCTTCCCAGGGCTTTGAGAGGCTTCTTAGGTGTTTGGACATGTTTTTCGGCAAAGGGCAGGGAAGGGAGGAAGGCCGGCCAAGTCATGGCATGTCATGGAAAGTTTTCGGAGGTTAGGACATGTGATTTCTGCTGTCAATGTCCATCGATTCTCAGATGTGCGCAGCTGCTCAGCATGCAATCAACCGGTTGAGCTGGGAACTGGTCGGACTTTGAAGTACTGCGGAGCAAACTTGCAATGAGGACGTGTTGGTCATCTTGCGTTCAGTTCGTAGCGGGTATGGTCATGCATGCGCTGCACCCTTGCAAAAGACTCCTTTTCGCCCACGTTGATATCAGCCACAACGGCACGCCTTGATTACATGTGGGCTGCGGAGCGCACTCCCAGACCCGCACCATCCAACAGATACTGGTGATGGACGAGGCCATCAGGAGTTTGTTACCCACATCCACGTACGTCTCCCCCCCCCCCCCCAGGACCAAACCTCAAGACCCTTTGGAGGCTCCGAAGCCCTACGCGAAGCCCCGAGGATCTCCTTCAACGCCGCCATCAGCGCTTGCGAGAAGGCAGCCAGGCCAAGGGGGGGGGGGGGAGTAATCTTGCAGGAGGACCAATGACTGTAGGAGGGGTGACTTCTGAGAAAGGGTACAGAGTCAAGAGGAACTACCATGAGACACTTGCAACAAACATGTTTGGAGGTTTCACCCTTCCCTACACCTGGACAAAGCACGCATCTCCCTTCAACTTCCTTCCTTGGCTCACAAGGTGGCGTGAAGCTCTTCAGCTCCTGGACGTGTCTCGGCTCGAGGAGCCGGTTGCGCGACGTTCTGTGACTTTTTGATTTGTTTTTTTTGTGCATGGGGCTGCTTCACGTACAAGGACTGGTGCGACGCCAGAAGTTCCCAGCAAGAGAGCGGAATCTAATACTGACCCGTGCCGGGGTAGTCTCGCAGAGCGTGGAAAGGCAATGGCAGCCGCGGAGCTGCTGCCCGACGTCGTGTCTCTCAGCGCAGCCATCAGCGCGCTGGAGAAGGGCGGCCGCTGGCGCACGGCGCTGGAGAGACGGGGCGTCGAGGGTCTGGCAAGTCTGTAGAGGAGGTACTTTGAGGGCATCGGAGCTCTGCGACATTCTTCTTCTGCTGCGACGCAGGAGCTTCTAGCTCGCATGCCGGAGTTCAGCGTCTTGCCCAACATCTTCGCTTTCAACTCTGCATCTGGGTTGCAGCATGTTAGGCCAGATTGCGGGTTGCAAGTTGCTTACACTGATGGGTTGGGGCTCGGGGAGATCGTGCTGATGCGGCGGGGCGGCGGGGGGGCGTTGCAGAGATTGAGATGTAGTATGGTGTAGTGGTTGTTTGTTCCCCAGCGGGGTCCAAGCCCAAGCGTGATCAGCAAAGTGCTTGAAAGCATCTGTGGAAGACGTAGGCCCTGTGAAGCGTGTTGACAAGTCTGGTTACACTCCAAGAGGCTTACAAACGCCCAAAAGCTCGTCGGCCCGAAAATGGAGAGTAGGATGAGATGTCTTCTTCTTCTCCTTGAACGCAGCAGAGGGCTTCGCTAGAAACCTTTTTCTCTAAGCCCCAAAACCACCAAACACGCCCAAATCCTAAGCCCGAAGCAGGAAAACCCAACAAGAACCTGGCAACCAGAAGCCGCAGTTAGCCCGCCGAAACCATCGAACTCCCTAAGCCCGAAGGACCCCAAAGACCCTAAGGACCCTAGACCCTCAACCCCAAACCCCAATTCAACCCATCTAAACCCTAGACCCTAAACCCTAAACCCTAAACCCAAAACCCTAAACTCTAAACCCTAAACCCTAAACCCAAAATCCTAAACCCTAAACCCAAAACCCAGGTCATGAGCGCATGTGCGGCGCAGGAGCAGTGGCAGCAGGCCCTGCGGCTGCTGGACCAACTCCAGAGCCGCGGCCACGTTTTTTGCGGGTGTTGGGATTCAGGTGGGTTGAGGGGCCTTGATGGTGAAGATGGTTGAAGACTACGATGTTTCAGGTTCGGGGAGGGTTTAGGGTTGTGGCTATATGAGTTTTGTGTGTATGCGTGCAAACATCGTTGTATGACGACGGCTCCGACATGTTAGGCGAAGGCAATGCCCGCTGCTTTTTTAGGCAAGGTGAAGGGGGAGGGGGGAGTCAACAGCAAGTGCTTTTGTTCCAACATTTTCGGGGTTTGATACCCTAAACCCTAAACCAAAAACCCTAAACCTTAAACCCTAATCCCGAACCCTAAGCCCTAAACCCTAAATGGGGTTTCATGGGTTTGGAGCCGGTGTAGGGAATGGCACCGTTGGCGTGTCAGGAGCGAGTCGCTGACCTCGCAGACCGTCACCTACAATGTCGCCCGGCCAAATTTTCCGGACATCAACGGATTCTCGGATGTGAACGTGACAGGCTCTGTGGCTAGGGTCCATGATCTCTTGTGGTTCCCCAGCCCCTTGATCTTGATATTGCACTGTGATCTGACCCAGCGGCCTGCATGTACCGAAGCATAGCAAGGCGGCGATCACTGCATTTGAGAAGGCACGGTGGCTTGGGGTGCTTCGCGATGTGTCAGACTCCAAGGGCCCTGAGGTCTGATGCTATGTCATGATGCTTCAGGATCACCGTCATGCCTGGAAAGCTTGCCAGGGGGGTCAGTGGCAACGGGCCCTGCAGTTGCTCGCAGAGGTGGACTTTGCAGGACACCTCGTTGGGTCTGGTCAGGGCGTGCCCAGACAAAAAAAAGGATCCCTGAACCGCAAGCGTGCTTGGAACATCCCACAAGCCGCAGGACTTCGGCGGGACATCGTGGCATACAATGCCGCCATCAGCTCTTGCGAGAAGTGCGGTGGCCCAACTGAAATGAGTACCCTCAGTCCCTCAGTGCTCAGTTCCAGTATCTGTTTGCACTTGCTTGCCTCAGAGATTTGTTGCATGCATCATGCTTGGGCACTGCGCACTGAGGGCAATGGCATGCAGCCTTGGCTCTACTATCACAGATGATCCACTCGCTGGTCTCTGCCGCTCTTTAGCTGAGTTGTGTCGATAGAAGTTTCTTTGATATGATGAATAGATGGATCTGTTTGCCTGCGTGCCATCTCAGAGCGGAACGCTCCACAGCTCCAGGAAAAGATCGCTGCTCTCCTTTTTCCCACTCGCCCCCCCCCCCCCCCTTCCCTCTCACAAGCAGCACGAGGATGTTATTACATACTCGGCAGCGATCAGCGCATGCGAGAATGCGGAACAGTGGGAGGAGGCAGGGCCCTGAACTCCCTCATAAACAAATTCACGTCTTGAACTCCCAAGCCCCTACCAAAGAAGCAACCGTTAAACACACCAGAAGCCCTATAGGGTGCGATCCCTGAAGCCCACAAACCGCCCTTCACGGGACGGGCTTTCGGAGCGTGGGGGGGGGGGGGTTGAACTAAAATTATTGAATTGGGCCCTTTCTGTACAGCTTCGGGTACCAAGGCCCAGATCTTAGGGGGCATTTTGGAGCAGGCTCTCGGGTCTACAGGGGATACTTAAGGGGAGGTACCCCCTTTAAGGGCCCAGACACTGAGAGACCATGTAACTACTACCCTGTTGAGGCCCTGGTCCTCCTGGATCAGCTGGCCATCTCGCGGCTCTCAGCGAACCTGATCACGCAACCTGGCTCAGGGGAGGCCCCCCCAAAGTGAGGTCTGCACTTGGAGGTCTTTATGGTACTTTTTAAACATTTTTAAACCCAATTTTTACCCAATTTAGAACTGAGCTCCAAAACCCAATTATCACCACACTGTAGCCATGTTAGGGCAGTGTCAGCTTATTAGTGGTTACAGGTTGTTCATCTCTTTGCCAGAATTTGAATTCTTGTCATTGCTCTGTTCTAGTTCTTATAGAGACTGGATGAAAGTCAGTTGCTAAAAGGGGGGGAACAAGACCGTCTATCCCAAGCTTGACTCCCTCCCTTTACGGGCGGCATCTGCGTCCCGCATGCTTGGGGGTGTCTGCCTCGCTTGCTGTTGCACGATCTTGAGCCTGAGGTACAGCGCAGCTATCAGCGCCTGCGAGAAGGGCGCCAAGTGGCAGCACCTCGTTGCCCGAGAGTAGACATTGGCTCGTTTGCGTTTGACCGTTCTCCCGGAAGGCAGGCGGCTTGCCGTCCGGACCCCTGAAATAAATCCGCCTTCCGGCCTCCCGCTTCTGGTGCTCTGGACCCTGAAGGCAGCACCCTAGCTCCTGAACTCTTCCGGCCCCCTCCTCAGCCATAGAAGGCTTATGATGAGTGTATAAATCGGGAGGTATCACTGTTTGAAGGGTCCTTGCAAAGCTCACAGCATTGCGTGCCTTCCGATTCCCACTGGTAAAGCTACGGACTTAGATCCTCGGGCCAAAGGTCATCATTAGTTTCAGGGTCATTCGTAAGTTGCACATCGTTGCACCTTGAGTCAAACAAATCGAGGTGCCCGATGGTGCCCGTGCGCGGGGGCGGGGACGAAAGAAAAGAGAGTCCCAACAGCAGTCGAAACCGTGATCTAGGTTTTAGGTTTAGGGCTTTGAGCTTAAAAACCTCAACGCCCCCAGTCCAGCAGAGTTAGGGCGCAAGGCTGGCGTTGGCGCTTTTTCAGCAGATGCAAGGGCAGCAGCTGCTGCCCGACCTCATTGCATTCAACGCCACCATCCTGTCCTGTCAAAGTGCAGGTGCCCGTTTCGCATCTCGCACCATGCTGTTCGGTGACGACCGGATTCTTGAAACAAGCTTTGGAGATGGATTGTTGTCTCTGCCAGGGCTGTGGCAGCGGACGTTGGCCCTTCTGACCCAGTTGCGTTTGCAGCAGCTGCCTCCTGGTGTCCAATGCTACAGTGCGATCACAGGCCACGCTTCAAGCCAATAGGCATATGAGAGGCAGATGTTCGAAATCGTCAGTCGAGCCGATTTTGTGCCAAGTCCTTGTCTGTGGTCCTGAAGTCTTCCTGTCAGGTGCCTGCGCGAAGGGGCGGCAAATGGCACGTGCCTGTGATGTGACAACTGCCATCGAACAGACTGCACTGCACCTCCTCCAGGAAAGACAGCGCGCAAAAAGAACACGAGACTTCGGACTATGGCGGACCGTGCGCGTTCAAGCTGCAACATCGCCAGCTCCAGAAAGATTCTGCAATTGTTCTGCAACGTTTGTGGGTTCAAGCAGGAAATAGACGTATTTGAAGTTTCCATTTAGTTATATCTGCCGGGACCTCGATGGCTTTCCCTCCAAAGGTTCCCCTCGGGTGTGTGAAGTCCTTGTATGATACAGATGCCACGTGCCACAGCAGGCTTCATGGGCGCTTGGGATCCCCTGCCGAGGTTGAAGTCGACTCTGGAGCCCAACCCCGGACGATGCCGCCACAACAAGGAGAGCCCAAGGGCCAAGGGTGTCCCGGGGCGACAAAAAAGAACACCCAAAGCATTCTAAACCTCAAGCCCAAAACTTGGCTTTCTTCTGGCTGGCTCTGAGGACTTTAACTTTTTGGGTTTTGGTAGAAACCACCATAAGAAACCTAGAAGTTAAACTTCTAGGAGGGGTTCAGAAGTCAAGAAAAAGCCCCCCAAAAAGCTGACGAAGCCCCCGTGGGCCAACCTGGACCCCTCTTCGCAGGAAAGGGCCGCAAGGGCAAGGGTGCCGCGGGCCCAGGGGTTTTCCCTAAACCCTAAACCCTAAACCCCAAACCCTAAACCCTAAACCCTAAACCCTGAACCCTGAACCCTGAACCCTGAACCCTGAACCCTGAACCCTGAACCTTAAACCCTGAACCCCTAAACCCTAAACCCTAAACCCTAAACCCTAAACCCTAAACCCTAAACCCTAAACCCTAAACCCTGAACCCCAACCCCTAAACCCTAAACCCTAAACCCTCGGGGTGGCGCCTCCCAGCTTGGTTTTAGGTGCGCAGCCGTGAGTTAGTCAGCAGAACCTCTGCCCGTTTTGTGCGATCATACCACTGCGCTACAAGTATAGTATATGTTATTATAGTATATGTTATTATAGTATATGTTATTATAGTATATGTTATTATAGTATAGGTTATGATTACAACCTTGAACCCTAAATCCAGTCGACTTTGCCCACTTTGGGATGATGATACCACCTTGGGGAGTATGGATGGGGTAATTGGTTGTTCCTCTCCTGGTCTTGATAATGGGGAAGTACTGGTGGTGGTGGTAAGAGTAGGATTTGTAGTAGGGAGTACAGGAATAATCCTCTCATGTGGACAAGGTAATCGGCTACTCCTATGCGTGACTTTCGAGGAAGTAGTAGTGATAAGATTGGTGAGATGTAGGGGGGAGTATAGGGATGCTCTTCTAATGGGTGGGTCAGTGGTAGGCTGGTGGTATTATCACCCAAAACGGGCAAAAGGTTCTGCAAACTGAATTATCGTGCATACCAGTTGCGTTGGCAAGAACGCTCACTGCTAATGCCACGCTGTGATTGCATGCATCTCCCTGCTCCACCCAGGGTAGCAGCTCCGAGGCAGGGCAGACGGTTCTGGGGGAGAAGGGGCGCGAAGGATAACCAAGGGAGACGAAGACAGCCTCTGCTTGATGAGAATGCCGAGAGACAGTGAGAGTGAACGCCCAAAACCGTCTTCCTACCACTGGTTTCTAGCACCTGCAACCCCCCCCCAAACATATCCCGCTGGCGCCAGGGGAAGCGCTCGGGAGGCGGCAGCCGTCCGGCTGAGCCCAAGGCACGGACGGGGGCAAGAGTTGGAAGTGACAGACTTGGGGGGTTATTCAGATCACAACTTAGTGAACTTGCATCAAACGGCGACTGTGCTTGTCTTGCAGGAGACAGCGAGCCGCAGTGCCGAAGAATCCAACGGCGAGGGCCAGGCGCTGCGGAAAGGAGCTTCCTTTCATCCCCTCTCCTACTATGGAACCTTGACTATAAGAATACTAATAATGTTAATGGTAGTAATCAGAATAGTAATAATACTGATTCATGGTGGTAATTATCATAAGTAGCCCTGGAGTCATTCGGTTGATTTGACGTTCGGCTCCAGGATCTGGGCTTCGGGAGGATTCTTGCTTTTTTCGTTCTTGAGTCCCCACAGCATGCTCGTGAAAGGATGCTGTGTTTGAGATGGGCTTAATAGTAGTACGAGTATATTACTATTACCATTACGACTATCATTATTATTCGTACTACGACTCTTATTCTTATTCCTATTCTTATCCTTGTCCTTATTCTTATTCTTATTCGTATTCTTATTCTTATTCGTATTCTTATTCTTATTCTTATTATTCTTACTGTTATTCTTATTTGGTTTCCGGCCATGCTGCTGGCCCTCCTGGTGGCCCTGGCTGTGGCGCGTGCCGAGAAGCCGGTTCAATGGTGGAAATGCAGGCGGCTTTTCTGCAACCGTGTGGAGGATTTGTTTGGGGCTTTTGGGGTTTAGGGTTTAGGGTTTAGGGTTTAGGGTTTAGGGAGTACAGCCCTTGACTTAAATGAGGAATGTAGGGCTGTGAGGCCCATCCCATTTGAGCTGCCCCCCCAATGCAAGCACTGCGGCTTTTGTGCCAGGTTCCAGCCTACCTCATTGCAGCTTGCATCGACGCAGCTGGCGCATTGGCGCCCCACCAGAGCAATCTCGAGCTCGGCCAATGGGGTGTGGCGCGGAATACAAATTCGAAGCCGCATGGCCGCGGCCGTCCGAGACAATTGGCGTTGCCAGGACGTTATGATGCAAAACCACGCGGCCCACGAAAGCCACACGACCATGATTCAGACCAGCCAGCTGCGTGCCGAGATGCACTTCTGGGCTTCGAAGCTCGGAGGGAGAGGTGCAGGTGTGGATGGTGTGGGCTCTGACTCGGATGCGAGCGCACGGATCGGCTTGGACCTGCTGCAGCACGCATCGATGGACTGGCTCTTGCCCTTCGAGATGACGCGCGGCATCTCACGAAGCTCACGAAACCCACGGAACCCACGGAACCCACGAAATCGGACGGCATCAGTGGCTCAGTCCCAGGAGCAGCTGCTGGCTTCCCTGTTTCTGGCTTTCTTGCCAGACGCATACACAGGCTACGCAGGGTGTTCTGCTCCGGTAATGCAGGCTGCAGGTAGCAAGTGGCTCCGTGGACGGCTCGGCGTTGTCTTCCAGGCTCTGCTTGTGGAGGTCGTGCGAGTGGTGTGTGCGCTGGAGGCGAAGAACTACCACATGCTCGCCCTGAATTCAAGGGCCCTGCTGGTTGGTGGGGACGACAGTCTCAGGTGGCTGGCACCCGTGCTCAGCAAACGCTGGAAGAGCCAGATGATGTTCCTCAGCCTCGACTTGGTCAAAAGGATCCCTGGTTTGACCGCGCGCCCCGATGTGAAGCCCTCCGAGGTCGCTACAGACCTGAAAAAGCTCCAGGACGTGTTGCAGCTCGATGCCGGTCTTCGACTTGATCGGGAGCGCTTCAAGGCTATCTTTCTGCTTCCACTCGGTGTGTTACATGGTGACTATGGTGGCTACCCCGAGCCCTCCCAGTTGCTCATGCCGGTGTTTCACTACTGGCTGCGGGGCAATGCCCGGAACCGTGTGAACAACTCCCAGTTGGTGTATGGGCTTCTGACCTACGTGGGCCGCCAGGAGAAGCCATGCCATCATACTTCCCCAGATCAAGCCATGGCAAACGAAAGCATGCTTGTCCGGTGTGTGCACTGCAAATTTGACATCGGTAGACTCCACTCCAGCGCCACGCATGAGATCAAACGCAGGACCGCTTACTTCTCGACGCGGGCACTGACGAAGTCCAAGTTCGACATGTCGCCGCTGCTCGCCGGTCGAATCTGGTGCACAGTTGGACCGCCTTTTTCTTGACAGGCGGGTGACTTCCCCCCCCCTAACAACATCCACCAACAGAAGCTTGGAGAACTTCAGAACTCGGAGAGCTCCTCCTTGGTGCAGGATGGCAGATGACTGCCTTCTTGAGCAGGCCATTCTTCGGAAACTTCTCCGCAGGCGGGGCGCTTTGATAAAGAGGAGCTCTACACTGCGGGAACCAGTAATGCGTGTATCTACAGTCATCTACCAGTCTACATCGTTCAGCAGTTGCGAGAGTTTGGCCGGAGGAGAGCACGCTGTTCCTGTTTCGAAGACCACGCAGTGTGGATGTGTTGCAGGTTACGTAAGGAGTTGCAAGGGGTTGCGAGGATCCCTGTGCCACACAAGTACGTCCGAAAGTCCTGAAAACACAACATCATATGTCCAGGAGAGAAGCAGACGTGAAAACCTAAGTCCCAAGTGGGAAACTGTTGCTGTCGCAAGAAAATTGGAGCATAGCCCTAGACACTGAAAGTTAATAAATCTCAGGTAGTGCTTGCTTTCGGGGCCATGGAACCCCCTTACTTAGAACTGCGAGTTTTGTTTACTTCTGGGGTTGGAGAGTCTTGGGCACCGGGTCAAATGGCCTCGGCGTTTGGTCACAGAATATGAGCGTGTCTTGGCGCGTCAGGAGTGTGGGGGTGCCCTGGTTGCGCGGCAGCGGCATACCCGCCCATTCGGCCAGCTTTGGTGGTGATGCGCCCGCATCCTTCTGTACATCATTGCTCCGGTGAGAACTTGGCGGCGCAATTCCGCTATTTGCTGGACATGTCCAAGCAGTACATGCCAAGAAACATAACTGTGTGGCTGTCATATCCGAACTCTGGGAGTCGGATGGTGGGCTTGATGTCGGAAGCAATGTCTGGGAGACCGTTTCGCAACATGTTTGAACCGCCTTGGAAGAATCAAGGATACTGCAGTTCTGGGCAGCAGTACGGTCTTCTGAAACATGTGGATTGTCAAAGTCCACCACTTGCAGGCCGACATCACAGCATATTGCTCAGACAATCGCTTCACCCTGAAACTGCTTCGGCCTACGGCTTAATCCTTCGCGACTACGGCTACCATGTTACCAAGGTCACATTGTTGGGAGGGGACGTGGATGAGACGATGCACAACTACATGAATATACTCTGGTTTTGGCACAGGTACAGGGGCCAACTCCTGGTAGAGATTCTACTTTTGAGCTTCGAAGTTCTCCCGGCAGCGCTGGGCCTGAGAGCTTTAAAAGACATATAAATATGTATATGTATATATTCACATCTGTTGAATATTCCTCTCAGGTGGGGCGGCAGGAAGCTCCTCTTGTACTATGACGAGCTCTTGGGCCGACCTCTTCATGCCAGCCTGCGAGTTGCGCGGCTCCTGGGGCTAAGCCACAATGAAACCAAGCTGTGGAGGTCCCAGAAGCCCGCAGCCGGACGCAAGATTGAGAGTCCCAATTCGTGTCTCTTTTTTTGTATCTATGACGGATTTGATGCTACCTACAGGAGGGCCTCGATTGCCCAACCAACCCCCCCCCCCGCGCCCCCCCTACCCCACAACTCCGCAACCCCACAACCCCAACCCCCTCAACCTGCAAACCCCCCGGCCCAGTCCCCCAAGCAGTTCCCCAACCAACCCCCAGCTGGCCAACCCCTAAACCCCCCCAACCCCCCAATCAACCCCATCCAACCTCCTCAATCCCCCGGACTCAGACAGTTATATGATCAACACAGGACCTTCTAGCCTCGAACTTGTGTTTAGTCGCGAAGCATTCTGCTGAACATTGGTGGGGCCACTTGAAAAGCTTTCGCTGTGAGCTTCTCCATGTCTTTCTCGCAGGATTTTGCACATCCCTCTGCCCTTCAAGCCTCACCAAGCTTAGGTCATTGAAGACACGATATGGCGGATGCACTTGAATCCTGCTGTTGCAGGATTCTGGCGTGTTTTTGACAGGCCTCGCCACAAGGTAGAAGCACGTCACAAGATGGCGAAGCGATGGGAACAACCCACGCTTTCTGCGATATGGAGGTGTGCGGAGGGTTGAAACGTCATGGCCATGGCTCTTAAGATTCATTAAGATTCTCATTATATGTGCGCTGCTTCCGCGGCTTTTTGATTCCCCATACACTCTGCGAGGTTTGAGATGAAGATGTGCGACCAATACCCTAAGCTTGCAAATCGCTACCTCATGCAACGACAGTGGTCCTGGGGCACTGGCACACTTCATCGGTGTGTCTGAACGAGGGGCGCAGGCATGAACATGGCCGTATGGATATAGTGCGATGAAAGCCAGGAGCCGCAGACACCAGGTTCAAGCGCTGCGCTGAAATGACGGGCTGTCATCTTCCAGCTGGCAACGGGCGGCGGACTTGCAGACGTTTCTCTGGTTTTGCGAACGGACAGCTAGCAGCTAGTACCAAGACCCAGGGAAGCGCAAGACCACATGACTATTTTCATGCAAGTCCCTCTACAAGGACTGGTGCCAATGCTCTCCGTGATGTGTCTGCTGGCAGACACATGTAGAACTGTGATTCTTTCGGATGAGTCTTCGATGAGTGGCCTTGATGCCTTCTGCCTTGGCAGTCCTTTCACTCTGGGCATTCGTGCCCCAGAATTTCTGACTGCAGCTCATTCCTGCAAACAAGCCAGTGCAGGAAGCCAGTGCAGGGTTTTTGAGTAGTGGGAAGTTGGTCTTCGAGTTGACGGCCTCATTCGTAAGGGCTTCCGATTCCTGGCTCTCAGTCGCAGCTTGGAACAGTCACTTCCGTACGTAGTGTGGTCATGGCCTCTCGGTTTCGATCATGAGTGGTGTGCAGCCTTTTCGTGGCTCAGGGCTGTGATCGCCAAATTTCAAGATGGACATGCAGCTACCGGCTGCCGATGGATCCGTGGTGGAGTTGAAGGGCCAAGTCTTTGAAGACTGCGGCTGCTACCCCGATGTCGTTGAGTTCTCCCCCGGGCATGATGCTTGCTTGGCGTGGGGTATGCCGCTTGACAGGTCCGAACGCATGATAGCGTGTGCTAAGGTGCGTGCATGCGTGCTATCTATCAGCTAGCACGTGCCCTTCTTCAATCGAGCACAGGGTTGCACAGGACAAGGCCCCGGGGCATCTGCAGAGTCTGAGCTGAAGCCAAGGTATGAGCACGTGCAGGAAACCGACGAGCGTCAGGGAGGGCTGGTGTTTGCAACTGTGGAGCATCGCGGGGACTTCCAGCATCTCGTTGCTTTGGGACTTTGTTGGTTCACATCTGAGCCCCTGACCAAACTCGCCTGAAGGGGGGGGGGGGGGGGGGGGAAAATGAGGACCCCCAAATTGAAAGCCGACATCCTTAGGGGATCGAGAGATCTGTTCAGGTATTCCCTGCTCCGCACGGCCGTCCTCGAAAGCCCCGGCGTGTACGACCTTGCCTGGTGCCCTGAAGGTGGTGTGCTGGCGGCTTGCTGTGCTGATGGATGTGTGCGGCTGTGCTCACCGGCGCAAGGCGTGTTGCACGAGCCGTTCAAGCTCAGCGATCAGATCTTGACGCACATTTGCTTCGGAGCTGGGGGCGCGAAGGAGGCCGAAGGACTAGCAGCTGTGGGCCAGGATGGGAAGTGCTACCACTTTCAGCTGGACGCAGGCTTCCGGAAGCTGGCGGAGCGGCAGCAGCATGACCTGGAAGCCTGGTGCGTGGATGTTTCTCCATCCGAGCCTTGTTTGATTCTTTCCGGTGCAGATGATGGCCACCTTGCTGCCTGGGATGTCAGAGACGAAAGTTCCGCTCTACGAAACCGGCGGAGCCACGAGGCGGGGGTCACGGCCTTGGCCTTCAACCCTTACCAGCCTTTGCAGGTGGCAACCGGCAGCTATGACGAGAGGCTGAGGCTTTTTGACCTGCGAAAGCTGACTGCTGAGCCCTTGGCAATGACGCCTCGGCTGGGTGACGGAGCATACCAGATCTCATGGCACCCGCAGTGGCACGGGGTTCTGGCAGTTGCTGCCATGCGCTGTGGCTTTCCCGTGTTCCGTGTCGATGGCGCAGGCTTTGAGCTCCTGGCTGCCTATGCCTCTAATGCGCCAGAGGGAGCGCATGGCTCCCTGGGCTATGGCATCTCCTGGCAGTTCGCATCGGAGACGTCCCAGATGTCCTTGGCAGCTTCAGCTTCATTCTACGACCGGAGCCTGCACCTGTGGACGGCCACAACGAAACGTGCGGAAGACGAGCAGAACTAGAGCCTTCTGAGTCTTCTGGTATCTGCTAGCAAAGTGAAGCTCTGGAGGAAGCATGGCGGCCCATGGACTCGGTGGAGAACGAAGGAGTGGGCATGGGATGACATCGGACTTACAGTGCAGGAGGCGAATGTGGCTGGTACTTTTACCTGAACCGACCGACTCAAGCGTTCACAGCAGAGCTGCACGTAAGTTGTAAGATGTTGTAAGCATAGTGCGGGGTGCGGGGCAGCATGCAGACTCTGGCACCAGCCTGGCATCAACACGAGTCACGTCAAGGGCACGAGTTCGGTGCAGCTGCAGGACATGGGGCGAGTGTAGCAGCTTACAACTTCAGACCCTTGCACAGTTCCTTCTTCCGCTCATGGAAAGACGTCTCTTGAAAATGGGCCTTGCGCCTCGCAGCACATTGTGAAAGCCTCGAGCCACTTGAGCAAGAATCCTGAGCGCTGAGTGCTTGAAGGCCAGATTCAATGCGCAAGAGGCTGCCGAGTGGATCTCGTCAAGATACCAGGCGGGCGAGGGGGCCGATGGGGCACCATTCTTACGATATGATATACCGGAAGCCGTCTGTCTCGAGAGGCGGTCATGGAAGACTATGAGAAGCAGAAGCAGTCGTGGCCTTGGGCCATTAACATGGTCTGACCCTTTAAACTCTGTGTAGGATACTTTGTGACATCACAAGCCCTGTGCAGTGCCATGGCATGCTTCCTGTCGCTGGACATGCAGACTTGCAGGTCGGGCAATAAGTCCATCCACCACTTCTCTGATCTGTCCTGCTGACCTGTTGACCTTAGAGCTCTCAGCACCTGCAGCAGCCAACTAGTATCTTCCTAGCCCTCCCTCCCTCTCTCCCTCTCTACATTGGGAAGAAGTTGTCAAGAGCATGGTGGCTGCACAGAAGACGTTTTTGGCCGCGCGCAGTTTGCACCATCGCAGCCCCAATGAACCCCAGCATGACAGGATGACCGTTAATGCTTGGGGCGGTGGTGCCAAGCCAGCAGCCGTCCTCAGCACGTGGTGGCAATACATCGAAGAGCGTGATTTTGAGTCTCCTGGGTGCCAAGGTGCTGCCAGGCAAGGAGGACTTTTTGCAGCAGTTGCAGGCGCCAGATGCTTTTCCTTTGTATGTTCAGGTTTTGCAGTTTGGCACACCGACGGGCGTATAAGTCTTGACTTTAACTGCTTCACGTGCTTCCTGTGGGACGTGCAGACCGCCCTCCTCCAATTCCAGCGTGCGCATCAAGTGGAGAATGGCAAAGGCTCGTCTCATGATTCTGCTGCGAAACATTGCCCCGAAAACAGCGTGGGTCTGTCTGATCCTGGTTGCA
Organism: Symbiodinium natans; assembly: GCA_905221605.1. Classification (NCBI taxonomy): domain Eukaryota; class Dinophyceae; order Suessiales; family Symbiodiniaceae; genus Symbiodinium; species Symbiodinium natans. The sequence continues at coordinate 91,450 of CAJNDS010000015.1, forward strand.
CAGCCAGGAAGCTAACACAGTAGCCAGGAGCTCAATACGTGTTCTTGTCTGAGTTCTTCTGCCGGCCATTCTTTGAGGTAACCGAGAAGAAAGGTCTCAGTAGGCAGCAGTTCTGCCAGCCAACTGCTTTGGTGGTTCGACATTTGCTTGTCTGCCTCGTCCGTGTTGTGCAGCTTTCTTTCTTGTGAATGGCTTGGAAGGTCAGGGACGCTTCGCCATTCTCCGCCCAAAGCAAACCTCAATACCCCCCCTCGCTCAGGTTCGGTCGGTTCTCTGAGAGTGAGCGCTGTGGCAGCTCAGGCGACATGATGCCAACAACTCTGAAAAAAAAAAAACCTCTCAGGCCCGCTGTCACCATTCAGGGTGAAAAAGGGTGTAGGAGCCTAAAACCCTAAACCCCTTAACCCTAATAGGGTTGTGGACAGTTGCACGATTTTAGGCTCATTTTCTACGGAACAGGGTCAAGGCATCTTCTTCGCCTGAGACAACCTGCGGCCTTCTTGGCATGTCGCTGCAGCCATGGTGCGTTGCCCCGGCTGCAGACTGTTTCTGGAGAGCTGCGTGGCACCTCAGAAAGGTTTCGAGAAAGGCGCTACAATTCCATGGGTCATTCTAGAGAATTTGCCATGACATTCCGGGAAGTGGCACGGGATGAAAGAATGGCTGCTGCCTAACTTCGGATAGGTTGCAGATGTCCGGGTCTGACAAGGTGCATCGTTCTAGCTCTCCACTTTATGCTCCCCACGTCTTCCCAGTCATGGCCCATGTCTGGTGACCCCGCGCGCCCTGGCATGAGACACGAGACGAGGGCTCATTTGCCGATGACTAGCAAAGCCCCTCTTGTTGAGTTGGGCTGGGATCACGAGACGGTCCCCTCTTAATTCGCCGGTCCATCTAAAATCTGGATGCCATTCCGTGGCGACGAGAGAAAAAGTTCTCGTGAAGTGCTGCAAGGCCATATGGCTGCTGGCGAGCGCAGCTGCACCTCACAGATCCCTTCGATCCTGTACGCCGGTGATTTTGGGAGGTTCCCCCCTTATACTGACAGTCCTTAGTAGGGATTATAGTACCCCCTCCCCTATGATAATCCCTATTAAGGAGCTGTTAGTATAAAGGGGCAACATCCCAACCTGTCATGTCCTTCATTTTGCAGCAATTTGGCTCAAGTCATGGTGTGCCGCAGAGCAATCCGAGCGTGCTAGCGTGCTGAGGAGGTGGGAATGGTCTCAGCACGTAGCTTTGCGGGAAGTCTCAAGTGTGGCTGTCACATGACACGTGTTCTGGCGCCAGGTGCTGGTTGGTAGCTGAATTAAATTGCCTGAGACACAAGCCCGAAACCCTGACCCTTAAAGAGCCTAAAGCCCAGAAACCCTGAACCTTCAACCCTAAACCCTAAACCCTAAACCTCTAAACCCCAAACCCTAAACCCGAAACCCTAAACCCTAAACCCTTAAACCCTTAAACCCTAAACCCGAAACCCCTCGAAGCCAGCCCTCGGGCCTCGCAGTCCCCCCAAGCCTCCCTCAGAGAGGCCGACCGAATCGTGGGCCCTTTTTCGCACCAAAGCCCGGGAAAGCCCCGGCCCTGGGCATTCCGAGCTTGTGCCTCAGGGCTTGGGATGCTTCAGCGGATGTTTAAAGGGTTTAGGGTTTAGGGTTCAGGGTTTTGTGGTTGAGAAGGGCTTGTCCACGGCTTTGTTTGAAGGGGTGTTTTTGGCGCTTCTTTGGGGCTCCAGGATCTGGGACCTTCTGGGTTCCACGGGTGGCTTGGGGCGTTTTTGGGGCGAAGGCTCTATGATTGAAGCGTAGCCAGACTGAACCGAGGCTGTTGCAACAGCGCTTTGAAACCTGGTGTGCATCCCCACTGCGCCAGCCGCTGCCCAAGATGAAGCTTGAGGGTTTCATAAAATTTTAGGGTTTGGGATGGTTTAGGGCTGTTCTGAAGAGCAAATTGCCTGACTTAAGGTCATGTCGAGTGGGGTGCCATACATCGGGAGCAAGATCAGCTTGATCACCACCTCGGACATGCGATACGAAGGGCCGTGCGCTCAGCACATGAGGCAATTCTCTCTGAGGCCCCGTGGTCTTTCCAGTCGGCTTGCACCCACGGACACTGTTTTTGGCATTGCAAAGTGCTTTCGGTTGAGGTTTCTTCGGACGCTGAACCGGGAGGAATCAACCATCGCCGCTGAGATCTCAGAGAGGTTTTTTTGCGATGTGTTGTGGTCTTACTCAAAGCACAGACGCATACAGATCCTCGAGGTGTGGTGCAACATGGTGCAACCGTGTGGTGCAATTCTGACCTGCCATGCCAAGGTAGAAAGCGTCAGATCCTTCGGCACAGAAGGGAGAGCTGACCAGACCAGAGGGTGCGGCCCCCAAATGGAAAGCATTTCTGACCCCGCGCGGATGAGTGCTGCGACCCTTCCAGTGCCTTAAGCCGAGGCAAGCAGAGATCCCGGTGTCTAACGAGATCTACGACTTCATCGTCTTCCGAGGTGGCCGCCTAAACACTAAACCCGAAACCCTAAACCTCTAAACCCGAAACCCTAAACCCTATTGTTGGAGCCCCTTTGCAGGGAAGGACCTGAAGGACCTGACGGTGCTGCAGGGCATTCCGGAGAATGCGCCGCAGCCGCAGCCGCAGCAGACACCGGCGACCAGGACTGCGGAGTACCAGGGACTTCCTAGTGCTGCTACCCGCAGTGCGCTTCTTGTGACTTCATGGGAGGGTGGAATTACGGTGGAATCATAAGCATTCTGAGGAGAGACGGTCAAGTCTGGAAAAGTACCCGCGAGTCACCTCGACTGAGTCGAAAACAACAAAGCCCTGAGTCGGAAGTGCACAGGGCTCAAGACGAAGAAGAAAAGACCTCCGTTAGAGAAGACGGGATGGCCCTACATTCTGAAGCTCGATTCCTGTTGTCCTTTTGTTTTTCTGGGTGAGAAGGTTTCACATGCCATTCGCTGACAGGCCCCCTGTGCAAAGTCCTCACATGCAGGGCAGCTATGGTACTGCCGGCTGGTTTCATCTGGCCATCCCCTTGTGGGGCAAGCAGGCTCCAGATAGTGCGACGAGAAACTCACGGGAGTGCCAGGCCAGCACCTGAATAAGAAAAACATCGAGTACGTGCCTTGCCTCAGCCTTCTGTCCATCCGTGCAACCTCTCGAAGTGGGGGGGGGGGGGTTCCTCTTCTTTCTGTTTTTTTGGCATTCGTGGCACGTTGCCTGCGCAGAAGCTGAGGATACGGGCCCCGGCATGTATCACTCGCAGATAGGCCCGTCGGCGATGGGCAACGAAGGCGGCCCTCTCCGCGACACCACATCTACATGGGCCGTTCTCAAGAGTGAACACGTCTTGGAGGATGTGCCAACTTGGCTAAGGTAATATGTGTATGTATATGAACATGAACATGAACATGAATATGAACATGAACATGAACATGAATATGAATATGAATATGAATATGAATATGAATATGAAAATGAATATGAATATGAATATGATTATGCACGTATATATATATATACACACACATATTTGCACAAATAGATAGATTGATAGATAGATATTGTAGTATCAGCCCAGAACCCCCCAAAACCAAAACCTCGCCAAAGCCTCTAAGCCAAGTACATCTCCACGCTAGTAGCAGTGGAGGCCCATCCAGCGGCTTTGGCGCGAGCTCGCAGCTCAGCAGCCCCCAAACCGGCCAGCACTTTGAAGTCTGGGCGACCTTAATAGTAACGCTCACGCGTGCCAAGCCTCGGCCCCACTGAAAGCCCCTCCATTTGCAAAGCCGAAAACCTCAGCACCCAAAATACCGCCATTAGGCTTTGTAAGCCCTTGACCCTGACAACCCGGCAAGGCGTCGGCTACGTCGACAACTGGACCATAGGGGGTCCGCAAATAAGCAGGGATGGAGCTGTAAAGAGTCCAGAGTCCATAGACAGGGAAGATTCGGAGCGGGTCCCATTCAATGTCTATGGCATGTCCAGGCCTCCTGGTGGGAGGGGATAGACTCTGCAAGCAAGGTCGAGGGCAAGCGGAGTGATGGGCCTCGAAACGCGTCCGCAGATTTTGGCGAACTCCTCCTGTATGGAAGGTGTAGGATAAGAAGCCCAAGATCCCTTGTGCGAAGCCACGTGGGGGCATTTCTGGCCACTGCAGGTGGCTACCAGCGGCCCTCGCCCCCAGCCGTCTCGAGGCCCCCTGTAAATCTTCGAGAAGAGGGCATTGACTCAATGACGTGCGCCGCTTCTTGTACACCCCACGAAGCCTTTCAGGCGCCCAAAGTGTACAGTGTAGCACACTTAGGACCGTGGGGGCTCTAAGATGCAATGGGTTGGAGCAGGAATGGCTATGGCCCGCCGCCTTCAAGCTGTGGTGGCTCAGGCAGGTCTAGGGTTGAGGGAGAGCGGACGAGGGAGAGCGGACGAGGGAGAAGGGAAGAGAGCCAAGCCACGCTCAAGCCCAAAGGCCAAAGCCTCAAGCCTGGAGTCTATAGAGCCTAAAGCCTGAAAACATGTGCAACTCGTGGTTTTTTTAGAGCCTTGGAGGCGTCGGGCACATGAGCGACAGCCTGGGTGGCGGTGGGGGTCTCAGCTGCCAGAGCTTTCTGATCCTCGGGCGAAAAGCGCGTGCTTGTGAGCTTGGTTATCGAGGAGTGCTGCGTTGCTTGCAACCCGAAACCCTCTCTCATCCCGACCCTTTCAGTTTCCATGATCTCGGTTTCGTGAGGCTATCTGAGCAGCACTGGCAGCCGGGCCCCTTCGGAAAAGTCCGGTTACGGGCAGGCCGGCCTGAGAGGTTCTTTCTGTGGGCGAGCTGTATGTAAGAGGAGCTGTAACTTAGATGAAAATAGGTGATGAGTTAGGTTCTGCAGCGGCACGGTTATTGAAACCCGCAGGTTCGCATCGAAGCGCCATCCAGGACACCCCCCTCATACCACGACGGGCACCGAAGCTCAGACTACGATTTCGGAGACAGTTGGCAGGATAAGCCATGCAACTCTCTCTCTCCCTCTCTCATCTCTCTCGCTCTCTCATCTCTCTCTCATCTCTCTCTCATCTCTCTCCTCTCTCTCTCTCTCTCTCTCTCTCTCTCTCTCTTTCTTTCTCTCAGTACCGAGATATTTGCATCCCTCCGAGTGAGAGTCCCAGGCCGCATGGGCCGCCGCCGTCCTACGTCGAGCGGCCCGCGCCTACGCAGTACGAGGTCCACCAGTGAAGACGATGAGATAGAAGCCCATCTGTGAAGCCATGCATCATCATGCATCATGCCACCTACGCCACCTGAGCCTCTTCTTGTGTGCCAGGACCTCCCTGCAGGGCCACCGCGAGGCTGTCAACTTTGGATGTCTTTGCGTGCCCTTCATTTGGGAGCTGGCAGTTGTCGCGGCTTTTCGTGCTGTATATCTTTGGCTGTATCTTCATAATGGCACCGGAACCCAGGCGGCGCAGGCTGCGGTCACGGTCGGATGGGCGACGAGGGTAAGGGCGGGTGCGGGCACCAAGATTCTTGTGCAAGGGCCTGTAGGCTTTTGATTTATATCGTATTCTCTGTGGGAGGAGAGGATCTCAGGTTGCTGTGTTCTTGCAAACTTTTTTGCGCCTGATTCCGGGCTTAAGAGGACAGGAGGTCGGGTTTCGGGTTACGACAAGATCAAGATAGATCTCCTGCTTTTGCTTGTTGAAGCAAACTCAGCTTTAAGAAAATTTATTGGGTCTGGGGCCTGCCCTGCATTTCCCCTTTGATGTCGTTTTTGCACCGGAGGCCGCCCGCCCCCCGACCGCCCGGTGCCATGACGTCCCATGGCCCTGAGGGAAAGGACAGCCCTTGAGCTTTGCCCGTGATGTTACGCCAGAGGTGTTTTAATCTGGACAACTCTGAACTTGGGACCTGACTGTGGCAATGAGGACAGAAGTGGACATGGAGCGTACGGCATGGCAGGCGTGTGAAGGGGACTGGGCTCAGCCTGGATTGATCCTGCAGGTCTCAACCGTTGGGGTTTGTTCATCTTGATCCCCCGCAGGTGCGCCCGAGGGCAAGGGAGCCAATGTCGCAACCCCAGCCGCTGATAGGACCCAGCATCCAAGTCCTTAACGAACCCTCTAGAATTGTTTCTGGTCAACAAAAGGCAAGCATACCAGCAAGAGAGAGTCGCTGCTCTCAAAGTGCAAGACCCCAACCCGAGCCCTGCAACCCCAAAGTCAAAGAATCCTCTCTTCAAATCCTATCCTGAGCCCCCCCCCGAATTCCACGGCCGGAAGCCCGAAACCGGAAGCCCGAAGCTTCTTCCCGGGGGCCCCAACAGAACATTCTCTGAGGCGGGCTTTGGCCCTAGCGCTGTCGAGGCCAAGGGCCGAGGCCATGGGGGTTGAAAGAGGGTTGAAAGAGGGTTGAAAGCGGGTTGAAAGAGGGTTGAGGCAGGGGTTGGGGTTTCGGGGTACAGAGGTTTGGGGTGAAGAGTGGTGTTCTGAAAGCTGGACTATGGCTGGACTATGACGTTCTGAAAGCTGGACTCCCTTAGTCTATGAGTACTGTACCTCGTGTCGGCCTCCCATGACCCGCTTCCTGGAAATCCTGCCAGGCCGCGGTAAGGGTGGCCAGAAGCAGACGCTTTCAGAGGCCTGTGCCTCAGCTCGCAGCAGAAAATGCACAGCGTCCCGAGACGGTGACTTGCAGCCGCCTTATTGTGGTTTTGGTCGTATTTCGTCCTGTTTCTTTGGTGATTTGTGGCCCTCGTAGTCCAATCGGCTGATGCGCAGCGCGCACGCCCTCTGCGAGCTGCGTGACCGGCGTGTAAGTGTGAAGGTCCTCAAACAGCATACGAAAGCACAAGATGCTATCGTCAAGCTGCCCGGCCGGCCTGTTCAGGGATGCAGTCCCCAGCTTTCTGCAATTCTAAGCCCCCATGCAGCGCAAGCCGCCCGAATGGCTCGCCTTGCCAGGATGCGCCAGCAGGGCTCTGCGGCGGTGAGTCCGCATGAGCTCAGGGCGCAGCGCTGAGTTTTCGATGGTGACGAGAGGGGCAAGTGTTGGGCGCCTTTGTAGGAGACAGGGTTGTGCAGACTGCTGTGCCCATCGCGGGGCTCCGTGGGCGTAGCACGTCGTTGCTTTGTAGCGATGGCATTCCACGCAGTTGGCAAGGCCATGAGCGAGCAGGGGTGCATCTACCATTTCTACCTGGACTACCTCAACTTCTGTGGGCCTGCGTCAGGCAGGGGTTCACGGCCTCTCTTGTGCAGGGTGTCTGTGGTAGCTGTGAAGCATGGTGCAGCTGCACGACTAGTTCGGAGACTCGGCGCACCTTCGCAAGGTGGTAACGTATTACAGAGTGATGAGCAGAATTGGGATAGTCTGCTGGAAGCTCAGACTGGGAGAAGGAGAAGCTCAGGTGCTGTCGGATTGCGGTCGCAACACCCACGAGAGGGCGCACAGAAATTGCCAGAATGGCTTGAGCAAGATCCTAGCGAAGGGTGCGTGGCAGGACAGTTGAGACAATTTCTCTTGCGTGGGTATTCAGTGTTTGGACCTTTTTTGAGCTCAGCTGAGAAAGCTCAGGGCCAAAGCGCTGAAGAAGCACTTCGAGAAGGAGTTTGGATCTGGCCCAGACCTTAGGGACGATGACTGACATAGCCTTGGCTCTGCGATTGCTCAAGTTGTCGAAGCACCACCTGAAATATGCAAAAACAATTTAATACGTGGCACTTCATGCTCTCCCGAGAGCGACGGGGTCGCCCTGCACCCAGGTCCAACTCAGCAGAAGACCCAGCCGCAGCGGCCGAACAACACGTACCAGCCTCGGCATGTAGTATAGGGATCCTAGACTGAGCAGGTCCACTCTGCCGCTTCCCCATGCGGTATGGTAGCGGATGGAACGCTGTCTCTTGGGTCTGAACCCCGTAACTTCTGTACTTCGACCACCGCCTCCTTGTTCCGGGGTCGCCTTTCAATCCTGAGGCTCGCTGACTTTATCACGGTCGACACCAAGACGAATTCAAAGAAAAATGCAAAGGCAGCTGGCAAAGCAATGTCACGTGTGTCCAGGGGTTCATAAGGCTCCGAGTCTGAACGAGTCGGGCTTGGCCACGAGTGCCTCCGACGACCCTGAAGCCTTCCTCCCTCAGCTCCGACAGTCCGCTTCTTGATAGTGCCAGGTGCAGCCTACCGCGGCAAAGGCCCGATCTTGGTGCGCACATGTGTGCACTCTGTCGGTGGCGGTCAGTGGCCGTCCGTGATTTTGGTTTCAGGCTTATGGTTCGGGACCTCGGACCCTTCGGCTTACGGTTCAAGCAGGATGGGCGTTTGGGAGGTTTAGTCAAACGGGCGCCCAACGAACTTGTTCTGACCAGAGAGGGAAGGAATGCAAATTCCAGTGGAGCCTGCAAAGCCCGAGCAGTATACCTCACCTAAAAGCCCTGAACCATGCGACAAGATGCGGAAGCACTAAACTGTTAAACCCTGAACCCGAAGCCCCGCAGCCGATGATACCAAGCCTGCAGGCAGCGCGCGGCGGGGCCGGGCGCGGGGGCCGAGGCGCCGGCGCGAAGGCAAAGGAGGTCGAGAGCCAGGGGCCCAGGGTTTCGATGGGAGCCCCAAGGTTGTTTGCGTCTTGCTTAAAGGCTTAAAGGCTCCCAGGTTTTCAAGCACTCTGCGTTGCGTTCTTGAGTTAGTTGGTTTGTTGACTTGTCCTAACCTATGGACAGAGGCACGCGGGACTGCCAAAAGCCAGCCAAGTCGCCAAGTCACAAAGGGAACATGACCCTTGCAGACCTTGCAGACCCAGGCACAGCTGCAGAGCCGGGAGCCTGGCTGGGTGGAGGTTGAGGTTTTCGGGTTTCAGAGAGGAATCTTCGGTGTCTCGAGTCGCATCAACTTTACAGTCCGTGCTCCGCGCCTGAGCATTCGACTATATTTGAGTTCCTTCACAGCTCTCCTGGCTCTCCCATGCCATGTTGTAGACTGCAGCAGGAAGCAGATGCGGCCTCCCTAATCGCCCCAATCTTGCCAAGCCCTTCCGATACCCGGTGCCTCACCAGCCTGCCAGTGACGATGATCCGACAGCCATGTCGCAGTGGGCGTGTCCCAGGCGACTTCTGTTTGCAGGGCTCTGTCATGGAGGGTGAGATAGTGAGACAGGTCTCGTATGGGAACAAAAAAAACTGCGATTGTGGGTGAGACCCGGGATGCATGGGACGGGTTTGGCCTGATGGCCTTAATTCCTGGCAGGTGCACACTCAAGAATGAGAACCATTTGCTGGAGTGTGGTTGCCTCAGGATCTTGACTTGATGCTTCGCACCCGCTTCCCCAAAGCTGAAAGCGCCAAGAAGCATTGGGAAGACGGGTGCAGCCACTGGTAAGAGAGAATGGGCGTTACTTGGAGGACCTAAACGCCCTCAATGCGTACAGAATCCTCAAGACACGACCTTTACAACCCCCTTCAACATAATGCACTTCTCCCCCGTATAATTTCAGAAACCTCACAGTCACCCCCCCTACCCCCCCGCCAAAAAAAAAGCACTTTCACGAAACCAACGTCCAAAAATGTCCCAAACGGCCTTAAACGTCCCAACTGCAAGTTTCCCAAATGGCCCGAGGTTTGGCCTGTGGGACCAACAAGCAAACCGCGGCGCTTTGGGCCCGGAGCTGAGCTTTGTGTGGGGAGGACGGTTCAGGTTTAGGGGGTTGTCGTAGCAGCTGTTTTGGGTTCAAAGGTTTCCTCCCACGCTGGACAACCGTCTAAATCTACCAAACCGTGCACTTCGAAACCTGTAGGACTTTTACTGCCTTTGCCTTGTGCCATAATCCAGGCGGAGTTTCCGCCGCTTGGAAGCTAGCAGCGGACCCAGCATACTGGGCGAATCTGTTGTGTTTGTTTTGGGCCTTCAGTGCATTTGAGGTCTTAGTGCTTGGTGTAAGGGGGTTTCGATTCACTAGCCCTCCTATTATGTACGAGTGCTTCAACCATGTCTGGTGACGGAGGCAGTGTTTTGCTGCGTGCATACAGTAAATCATAAGCTTCATGCCTATTAATAGGGTTCCTCATGCCCGGCCCTCCTCCCCCTCACCTTTTTTCTGGGTGCGTTGGGTTTCGGGGTGTGAGGAGGGGTGCTTTTAGGCTTCTCCTAAACCTGGAAGAAGCCGGCGAGTCCCAAGCCAGGGCTGACCTTGAGAGCTCTTCACCTGCCAGGACGCGCAAAGAAAAAATCTCCTCCCTCGCGCACGCGAGCCCAGAGTCTCTCGTGCTGCTGTTGCCATCGGACTTTTTGGCAAGTTCCTCGTAGGGAATGAGGGAAGGAGGTACCCCATATAATCCCCTTAAAGGTATATGTAGGGCCCTAATTCCATCCTTCGCTACTAAGAACCAGGTTTTTTTTTTAATACCAGAAAGTCAAGGGTTGCGAGTTTGGAGATGTCAGCCCTGCTGCGCCACGTCTTCGAGGATCCTAGATATCCACTCGGCTAGAAGGTTGCTGGGGGTTTACGATATTCGGGGTACCTTATTCGGGTCCTTATGAAAAGGGGATCCTCCTATTTGGGAGGTCCTTTCTAGGGGTCCCTTAATATCGTCAACCCCCAGCCGCATCCGCACTGCTGCTGAGGACGTCCCGCTGGCACTGCTGAAGCTGTCACCCTCCAAGGCCCAACGCTGCCCAACCTTGCTTGGGATAGCTATGGGGGGGTTTCCGAAAAATTGGGGGTTGCTTCGTGGGGTCCCTATTTTGAGGGGATCCTATACTATTTGGGGTTTATGTTAGGGTTCCGTCATTCTTTCGTAAACCCCCCACATCTGTACGTACGGGCGGACGCATGTGTGTTTCTATCGAAGTAAATGGGCGAACATTGGTAAGTATCTTGCAAGTATAGTAAACAGAGCGAACAAGTACATACCTACATAAACAAAGAAGTGTGTGTGTATATATATATATATACATGTATATTGTATAGTTTTTGATAGGGCTTGGCTTTTAAGGCTAGTTTCAGGGGCTGCACAAGCCCTTAGGTCGACCTTCCAACACCACTGGCTCAGGTGCAGACTGGCCGAGCACGACCAATCTGTATCTGCTGACGCCGGTGGTCCAGCTCTGTTTTGTAGACTCAATGCCCAGCTCGGTGGCCGCTCTGTGATTTAGCTCCTCTCCTACCAACTGCACTTGGTTTCCATATCCCAGTCCGGATTCAGAACCTACAAAGACCCTTAGGAGGCCTCCTCTCCACACTAGCAGCACTTTTTACAACTTTCCGGCGGGATCGTCGTCCCGCTTGGATGCGCCGCCCAGCCGCCCCAATGTCAATAGGGGGCCAGCGCCCATGTGTGCACAAGTTTCCCTTGGGTGTGAAGACGGTGCGAATGGTAAGTTGCGCCGAAGCCCCAAACTTCCGGTTTAGGGTTTAGGGTTTAGGGTTGAGGGTTGAGGGTTTAAGGCTTAGGGCCCTTCGACCCTCGAATTGAATAAGCTCTGTTTGGTAGCTCGGTGCACACTGGGCTCAGCCCCGATAGTCTCACTCAGATGGGTCGCTGCCACGACAGGGTCCAGGCCCCCCTTCCCCCCCCACAGCCAGAGCAACCAATCCTAGAGCACCCTTTCCTTAAACCCGTTAAGAACTTACGAGAATACTACTATATAGGATATATGTAATATAGTAACATGTCACGATACTGATACAATGACATAAAAAACACAATCGGCGAATGCCTGGAGCAGACCCAAGCGAAGGCAGGGACAGCGCGAGTGCCCGTTGTTAAGCGAAAACCGCTCGCGCCCTGTGTGGCTGTCTCAACCCTAATGTGGCCGTCTCAACCCTGAACCCTAAACCCTAAGATCCCTAAGCCCTGAACCCTAAACCCCAAGCTCCGAACCCTGAACCCTCAACCCTAAACCCTAAGCCCCATACCCTGAGAACTTGGTGATTCGCCGCTTCGCCGCTTCGCCGCTTCGCGGGCTCGCCGCAGTGCTTGTCTTGGGAGTAGCTTGGGGCGTGGGGGCCGTCTCGGGCCGCTACGCGCTGCGCTCCCAGCTCAGCCTGGCCCCCTGCCTCGAGTGCTTACATGTCGGCTGTGCATGAATGACGTATCAGGGTGACGCAAGGACATGTCCATGTGCCCGTGTCCTGAACTGCGTTTGAGAGTAGGCAAAGTCAGATGGTCGGAAATGTCGCATTTTTGCGAATGATGCTAGCCGGTCAACCTAGAGCAACGCCGTTCGGTGTGCATCCGCATGCACCTTTGGCTGAACTCTGCGGAGCTACGCCAGGCAACTCCGATGAACTCACTGCAGGCTTGCTCGGGGTTGGATGGGTAAAGCAGGTCTTCTCTGTCAGGATATCAGGGATCTGAGGCCCGTCTTCGAAATCCGAAGCCGAGCTCCTGTGGGAATTCGGTGTGCAGAGGGAGCAAGGCCTCGCCATGTGGCCAGCGCCTGCCATGGCTGCACATGGCGGATGGGAGCCATGCTCGGCTCCAGCTTATTTCGCGTACCCTAAACCCTAAACCCTAAACCCTAAACCCTAAACCCGAAACCCGAAACCCTAAACCCTAAACCCGAAACCCGAAACCTGAAACCCTAAACCCTAAACCCACAGTATATTCGTATAGTAGTATACTAGTATAATAGTATAGTAGTATAATAGGATAATAGTATAATAGTATAATAGTATACGAGCATAATAGTATAATAGTAGAATAGTATACCAAGTATTGCAGTACGGTAAAGTCGTAGAATACTAGAGTAGCAATAGCATACCACGCAAAAAAAAGCACCGTAGTAACGTACTGAGCTCTGTGGACTTTGAAGCAATGGACTATCGCTCGCCGCCTCCTTGCGAGGCCTGGCCTGGTCCTACATCTTGCAGTCTGAAGCCTTAAGCCATCCTTGCCTCTAGGTGGTTCAGGGTTTTCTTTGTTGTTGTTATTGTTATTGTTATTGTTATTGTCATTGTTATTGTTATTGTCATTGTCATTGTTATTGTTATCATTGTTTATTATCATTCATGGTTTGGCTGAAAAAGCCGAAACCTAAACCCGAAACCCTACACTCCACACCCTAAGCCCTGAAGCCTGCACCCGCAACCCTCAATCCTACCTCCTAAACCCCGGAATCCCCCAAGCCCTAAACCCTTTGAAGGCTAGGGACCAAGAAGATGGCCCAGGTGTTGAACTCACACGGTCGTGTTTGCTGGTTGCGACTTGTTCAATATTTTCAACGCGCATTATTTTTCCCCACGTATTTTCCACGTGCTGGCTGAAGTTGTCATTTTTGCACGTGTTGCTGCCTCTGTCGTACATGTTTTGCCATGGGAGAAAGTCTTGTCCTTTTTCATACTGAAGCACGCGCGAGCTGGCTTTGATCACTCTTCAAATTGTCAATCCCATCCCTCACTGCACTCAGTCTTCCGGGGAAGAGCATGTGATCTCTCGTCACTTTGTTCAGTCTGCTCAGTCTGCTCATGCTAGAGCAGCGAGTGAAAAACGAGGTTCGCCCGCTTGCTGCTCTGTCACGAGAACAAGCGAGTTCCGAGCGTTCGCTGTAGGGAGAGTGCACCCTTCATTGCTAAATCGCATCCTCACTGCAGTCGCCCTTAAAGCACCCCCCCCCCCCCATATCGAACAACCCTCATCTGTTCGGGGATGCAACCATTTAACGTCTTGGCGAAAGCTGAGCCCTCGTAAGCCCTCGTAAGCCCCGAGAGAATGCTTCTTCAGACTTTCAAAGCGGACCACAGGCTTGGGAGAACGTGACCAGCACTGTCCAGAACTGGCTGTACCGCACATCGACAGTGCGTTGTGGCTGCGGGACCTGGGACAACGATCCCAGGCCAGGCCCTGTTCACAGAGCACCACTAGCTACTGGAGTGACTTGTTCAAAGCTGCTGCTGAGCTCTGCTCTTGGTGGTGACTCAGAGCTCGAAGACAACAGGGGTGAGCTTCGAAACACTGTCGGACGTGTAGTGCGCAACAGTGTAGAACCAAGATGACCTGCTTTGCACCTCAGTCGCCTTCTCAGAGTGCCTGGAGGACATCCTTTTCACGCGCCTTCCTGCCGCTTCTCTTTGCGTTGGCCTCCGTCGCGCTGCTGGCAGCCACAAAGGATTCTTGACATTGGTTCCTGCTTTTGCGACTATGACGTATTCATTCTGTGCGCCTGCAAGACGGTCTCAGCTCCTGCAGCTGTAAGTTTGTGAAAGTGTGCCAGTGTATCAGCCTTCTCCGACTGAGCGACGCCGGTAGCAGCACGCGCGGAACAGAAGTCAATGAGTGAAACGGCATGTCCCCTTTCACACAATGGGGAGGGCGCATGTCAGAAGGCACAACCGGCGAGACTGAGGAGGCATGTATGCCAGAGCGAGAAGTCACAGGGCACACTTTGCAGCTCCTGAAATTCCCCAGGATTCGGACGACAATCAAGAGTCGACCGTGCCTTGGCAGCTAACCGGTCCCTCCCGCAGTTATTATTTTTGGGAGACTGAAGGTTTTGGGGCTTAGATGCTGCGGGGGAGTGGTGGTACGTAGTGGTTGTTGTTGATGATGATGCCGGACTTGAGTATGCGAGCTTGAGGCTCCAGCCGGGGCATCGAGATGCAGCACGTGCTGTAATCCCTAAACCTAAACCCTAAACCCTAAACCCTAAACCCTAAACCCTAAACCCTAAAACCTAAACCCTAAACCCTAAACCCTAAACCCTAAACCCTAAACCCTAAACCCTAAACCCTAAACCCCCTAAACCCCAAAAAAACCCCACAGCCCTAAGCCCTTCTCAAGTGCTGCGCCCCGAGGACGATGACTCGGAGGCCGGAGAGGAGGGCGACCTCCTAGATCCGCCCGAGGCCTAAACACATCCAGGGGGCTTCCGAAATGTGGGGTACTTGATATTTCTCTTCTTGATCCTTTTTGGGATCCTTTTGGGATCCTTTTGGGTTTAAGAGGATCATCTTCGGGAATATTGTTCAGAAGGTTTTCATGGCCATCCTGGTAAGACAGTGCCAGGGTTTTGGAGAGGGGTTCTGAGTTGAGGGTTTCGGGTTGAGGCCCGGAAAATAATGCCAGAAGGCCGTTGTATACAAGAGGCACTATAGGAACTGGAAAAAGAAACCCCCTCCTTGAACCCTCAACCCTAAAACCCTAAAAACCCTGAGAATCCTAAAGACCCTAAAAACCCCCAAACCCCTCAACTCTAGACCCTGTACCAGGAGAGGCCTGCAAGGGAGCGGCTCTGGCATTTGGACTACGCTCGAATCATCTGTGTTGGGGGCCTCAGTGGCTCTTGCTCGTGGAGACCAACCCAGGTTTTAGGTTTTAGGGTTTAGGGTCTAGGGTTTAGGGTCTGGGGTTTAGGGCTTAGGGTTTGAGGTTTGGGGTTTAAGACGGCATCTATTTTTTTTTGGAGTCTGAAGACCTTGAGGGTTGGGATCCTCATATCCGCTCAGGGACGCAAGCCTCAGACCAGACTCGGCACTTCCCTCCAAGCCCTGAAATGGGGGTTTAAGGCAGTGAAAGAAGAACTGCTTCACGTCCACCCAACCCTCTATATCTAGCTCCTGTTAATGGTTGATCTGGGGCTGAGTCTTAATGTCTTGAGTTACTAACCGGCTTAGAGACCAGTCCAACCGCAGCACCCATCACACCTGGAGATCCAATCTCGGTTTCCAAGCCACTAAGAGCCCACCCTCGGGACCCCAACCGCAGTATTTGGTACTCGCATCAGCTTCATGAGGGAGAGCGTGACCGCAGCGCCCGAAAAAAGGGGACCCCTAATTTCTAATTTTGACCCCCAAATCGTAGAGCTCCTTTGTCATATGGGCCGCAATAACCCTAAGTATCGGAAACTACCCCCCCCGCCTTGAGACCCTCGCCCCCCAAAACAAAGCAGACTTCGAAGAGGTGGCCTGCACGGTGACAGAGCATTCCGGGGGACGCCACTACTCTGATCGGAACCTTGTTTGGGTGCAGCAGCCCCCTGGACTCGATACGGGCCTCTGAATCTGCCGATACTTAGGAGGTTCATGGCACTTATTCACCAACTACAGCTGTACTTGTAGCCCACTCGTAAGCCCCTTATGTGCACCAATATGGGTATGCTGGCCTCTTGTCGTGATGATACCCCCGTGATTCTCACCTTCGACTCTTGACGGCAATGTCCCATTCTGTTTAAGGTGGGTGCTCCCATATCTTTATACCATTAGTGGCAACTTGGAAAGCAATGAACTTTGCGTTGTCGTTCGTCGGAGAAGTTGTCGGGAGGGTTGGACTTGGGAGCCTGCCGAGAAAGCAGAAGCTGCTGCTGTGCTTCAGGAACAGCATTCATGCTGTCCAGAAGTAGATTACATCTCTACGAGTTTCGCCGCTATGCTGCAACAAGTGCCCATGAAGCCGTAAACCCTAAACCCTAAACCCTAAACCCTAAACCCTAAACCCTAAACCCTAAACCCTAAAGTCTAAACCCCAAACCCCTAAACTCTAAACCCTAAACCCTAAAGCTGCATCGTGAAATGGGCGCGGGGGCCTTTGATGCCTTTGAGGTCTCTTGCTCGTCTTTCTGGCTGGGACCATGGCGAACTGGGTTGCGGATATCGTTTCCCACCGCGATTGGCGCAACAACATGGGAAACACCGTCTTCCAGCCGGCGGCCTCAGTGGCTCTCAGTGGGTCCTAGGCGCCTTCAGATACCCCCGGCGGTTGTCTGGGCTTAACGCATCCTAAGGATGGCATACATTCTCGTCCTGATGGTGCTGAGCTTCCTGCTCGCGCCGCTGAAGAAGGTGCGGGGGGGCTGGAGGGACTTACAAGACACCTCGCCCCAGTCCTCTATGGAACCATTCCGCCAACTCGGCGCCCAAATCTCAACCCAGAATTCCCGAAAACCATATTCCCAAAACCCCGCTATACCCATATGCCAAATCTCAACCCGTAAATCCCAAGCCCAAATATCAAGCCAAAAAATCCCAAAACCCCAAGCCCAAAATCCCAAGCCAAAAAATCCCGAAACCATATTCCCGAAATCCTTAGCCCAAAATCCCAAGCCAAAAAATCCCGAAACCATATTCCCAAATCCCCGTTATTCCTTAGCCCAAAATCCCAAGCCAAAAAATCCCAAACCCAAATCCCCGTAAAACCATATTCCCAAAATCCCAAGCCTAAAACCAAGAAAAAACACCTTCCCCCATAAATCCCCGTTATTCCTCAACCCAAAAACCCTAAGCCCAAAACCCAAGAATAACAATATGCCTAATACTGGGGCAAGCTTCCTCTTTCGCTTTTCTGGGTTGCAAAATCCCGCAAAAGCTATTGCAAAATCCCGCAAAAGCTATTGCAAAATCCCACAAAAGCTATTGCAAAATCCCGCAAAAGCTATTGCAAAATCCCGCAAAAGCTATTGCAAAATCCCGCAAACGCCATTGCAAAATCCCGCAAACGCCATTGCAAAATCCCGCAAACGCCATTGCAAAATCCCGCAACCGCCCCCTAAAATGAGTAGAAATAGAGCTAAACGGGCGTTTGCGGAAATCCGCAAACGGGGACGCAATGGCTCAAACAATTTAACTCAAATATTTTTAAAATTTCAGCAATTCATGTCGCAAATAACCACGTCCATTAATATAATAGTATTGTCCCAAAACAGTTTTAATATCTTCAATTGTATAGGAATTGTTGCTCCCACCTAAACATTCAATGAATTAAAAAGTTTGATATTATCTGTTTTGGAATACATAATATCAAACTGAGTCAGATGAAGATGAATTCATTTGTTGCATGAGCTCCTGATGTCGTTGTGTCTTCTTGTGTGTTGATATTCCACCTTTGCACACTTCGCACCCGCATTCGCAAATAATTTTTACACCTCGCTTCTCTTTGATATCCTCTTTATGTTTCTCGCGGTATTCCTTATCCATGTGTTGCTTCTTTTCTCTGTTCTCAACCCTCCATGCTCGTGCCTGTTCTTTAACATATTCTGAATTGTCTTCTTTCCATTTCTTAACCCGTGCTTTTACTTCCTCGCTTCTCACTTTGTATCTTTCTCTGTCTTTTTCACGGATTGTTTCCGCGTTGTTTTTGAAATGCTCTCGTTGCTTTTGTAGGATGGTTTCTCTGTTTTGTTCTCTATACTCCTTTTGATGTTGAAGCAATTGTTCGCGATTGTCTTCATACCAACCGTTCTTGTCTCTTCCAGCGATTTGCGTGTTCAATGTGCCAATATGCCTTATCCATTCTCCCTCTTTAGCTCTCAATTCTTCTTTACATGAACATGGGTATTTTTCAATGAGTTCAATATAAAATTTGTCCCTGCCATGTAGCAACATGTGCTGATACAATTTGCAGTTGGGTTTATTTGACATGCTCGCTCTGTGCTTTGCCATTCTACTACAAAGCCTTTCTACGGTAGAACCCACATAAACCTCGTCATCACAATTGTTTAATATTTTGTAAATTTTGCCATTTTGATAATTAGTGTTCATCACTACAATATATCTTTTTGTATCTTTAAATATCTTTTTTGAGGCTATCCTACTTTGAGTAGCTCGTGTCTCAAATATGGTCTTGCTTGACCTTCCAAATGGTAATATTTTTGTCCTAACGCGGTGGTGATTTTGCTTACAGTATGAATTTTATCTTGCCAATTGCTCACACGTTCTTTATCTAATTTGTCCTTCTTTTTGAATACCTTCACCTTGCTGAAAACCTCTAACTCGGGATACTTTCGGGTTTTTGTTGCATTCATTGCGATATTAGCCTTAACTTTGAGTTCGTTTTCGGGCTTTTTTGCTTCTTTGGGTGTTAAATCAGTGGCTGAATGAACCAATTTATTATTATATGTTATCATTATTTCAAATATATAGTCCGTCCATTGAATATTCTCTTTACCCTTTTTCTCATCAGCTTCAACTCTCTTAAACAACATGTTTTTAAACGTGCGGATGAACCTTTCCGCGAATGCGGGGTGTGTTCTGGTTTGATGCGTTTCTATTTTCTCCTTATCAAAATATTCTTTTAATACACCACTGTTTAAACTACCTTCTTCATCCGAATATACTAATTCTGGTTTCTTACCCATTTTGTTTATTCCTTCCATTATTCCCGCTAATAAATCTGGTGGTTGCTTACTTTTAATAGGAACAACTACCGCAAACTTACTAAATATGTCTATTACTACTAAACCAATTCTAAACTTTTGATTTTTTAAATCATTATTTGTAATAAAAAATAAGTCTATTTGATATTCGTAATACGCATAAGGTGCAATAAAAGAATTAAACCCCGACATCGGTCTTTTCCTATCCAGATTCTTTTCAAACCACGCCTTAACATCCGCCAACGTAATACTCTTATCTTTAGCCTTAGCATCTTTAAATGTTGTGGCAATGCTTCCAAATCCGCTTCTATCAAAATAAATATCCGAAATAATCTTATTCTTGTCTGACATTTATAATAAATATTATAAAATATTTATTGTAAATTATCTCGCGCAACAATTACACATAATGCAAAGGCTATTGCAATTGCTTATATAATGCGCCTTGTCATTGTTCAGTCGATTAGCTGTTAAATTGGTAGTGAGCTTGTCATCATCCCTTTCAACTACAAAGGGTTCATTACAGTCGGTGCATCTGTTTTTTAATTGACCCATAAGCCACTCAACATTTACGTAGTCCTCTTCGTTTATTGGGCGTCCTGCTTCTATATCTTGTGATTTGTATTGTTTAACCTTTTGGTTAAAATACCTTTCAATCTCCGATTGCTTAATGTCTCTTGTTATCTCGCGTTTGTAAAACCTGATTTTGTTTAAATCCTTGGCTCTTGTGATTGCTGTATAAAGCCACTCTTTAGAAACGTAATTATACATCCAATCATAAACAATAACATCGCCATCAATTGAACATCCCTGTTTGCTATGGCATGTGTAACACGAGGCATAAATAAAATTTTGTCTCAACTTCTTTAGGTTTATTTCTTGTTGCAACCCTGTAGCCACATTTTCAAGCACAATCGTGTTTTTATTTATCTCTGCTATTTTGAACTTAAGATTAACATTAAACTTTGATGCCCCGCATCTCGTATAAACGCGACAAATAACTTCATCGCCTACGACATATTCTTCGTTTATACCCCTTTCTTTCCTAATATGTTGCGATACTTTCCTACATGTTTCGTTAGTGTATGCTACATTATTATCAATGAGTTCTATCTCTTCTGTGTATTTAAAATACTTCTCGATAATCTGTTTAATTGTCATGTCTGTCTTAAAAATATCGTGATAAATGCTTTTTAATTTAATTCTGTCTTCCTCGTTGGTTAATCTCTTGCATTCTTCTAAATAAATGTAATGTTTAAATATTTGTTTTATACAACTGTCTAAGTATGTCCTGTAATCTTGTGTGTTAGTTATATCGACAACGCCTTGTAATTGGTGCTCGTCTCCTGTTGCTACGATAATTTTGTCGGGGTTCTTTTCTACAAATGTTTTTATTCTTGCCAAAACGGGAATACTGTTAAAATAAATTTCGTCAAAACGATAACATCATATACAGAATAATCAAAATCCTTCATTTTTTCTTCGCCGACTTGGATAGAAAAGAATGTGTTAATGGTTACTGCTTCCACTCCGCATTCTTGATTTAAATTGTTAGTCGGTGTTACGAACAATATCTTTTTATCTTGTATCTGCTTTGGTATATGCGATTTTCCGCTTCCTGCAAATAGGGCTTTAATTAAAACGTGCTTGTGTTCGAGAACTTTCTCAACCGCTTCCTTGCTATCCCATTCGTCTTTTAACATAATTCTTTCATTAACAACTTCGGGTATGTTTATTGACTCGTTCTGTTTCATCTCATATTGTTGATGGGGAAAGCCAAAGTTATTTAAAACGCCTTTCCAATCACCAATCTCTTTACCAAACTTCAATAACTTCATAGCCTTTTGTAAATCCTTCCTTAATATTGTAAATGCATCTGTTTTAACGCTGAATACATCTAAGTCATTTTCTCGTAGTGTGTTATAATCCTTGTATATTCTGTAATTATGATATTGGAGTAAAAGCTCCTTAATGTAACGATAACCATTTTTTAAGACGGCGCGGTCTTCAACATTTAGAACATAATATTTTCCTTTGTTTTTTGTGTCTTCATCTGGCGCTTCTTCTTTCTCTTCTTCATCATCGCTAAACTCATCATAATCATCATCATCATAATCTTCTTTCTCGAAATGCTTAATAATATTAATCCTACCACCATACATATGTTGATACAACTGTGCTTCTCGCAAGTCCTTGAATAAAACCGATTTCTGAGCCGTTGTTACTCCCTTCTCTAACAAGCCAATATTTACATTTGCTATTTCTTTTTTTAGTTTGGTGTCTTCTTTGGTATCGTCTGATATATGGGTTTCTACCAATTCCTTAACAATCTTTTTATAATCGCAATTATATATAAAGGAAGGCTTCTTATAATATTTAATGATGATACCATCATTCAGAACATCTTTTAGAAACTTTCCGTAACAAAGGCAGAACCGCTTGTTGAAGAACAGATTAGCCTTATACACTTCCACAGCGTATAAGACTAAATCCTCAATTTCCTCGCCATTGTATTTTACCCATTTGTCGAATTGGTTAAATACTGGTAGTTTTTTCATTTTTGTTAGGGCGTGTGTAAATGCTTTTGTCATATCTATCTCGCATGCGTTCTTATGCGTCGCTTCTATAAAATGGTGATATTCTTGATTTTCAACTTTACCCGTCATTTGGTTAAACTTTTCGCGGTATTCGATGTGTCGGTATGTGTCTTCCAACTTACCACTTGGGACAATTGTTCGGTATTCGTTTAATACATCGATGTCAGTATCTGTATAAAAGGATTTATGCAAAGGATTAAACAAAGCCTTATTAAATTTAAACATCGCCTTGTTCATACTGTTGAATGTTGTTTCACATTTGACTCTAACACTTCCGTGTATGCACGAAGGCACTAAATTTTGCGTAGCTATTATATACGTTTTCTTTTCAAATCTCAATTTTATTTGGCTTATTGTTCCTGCTTCATATCTTATTTTAGGTTCATAACCCGATTCCACTATATCGCACAACACACCGATTAAATCATTTTTTGAATGAATGAGTTTATACTCTTTTTCTTTTTGTGGTTTTTTGCTTTTGATTTCTTCTTCTGTAGGTTGATGAAGTTTAAGAATGTCGTCAATCTTATCGAAGATAATATATTCGCTTGGTTCTTCAGACTTGTTTAAATGAAAATCAATAGGGGCTCTCACCTTCAAATTCATATATTCCCTTCCCTTATGTTGTTGTAAGCTGGATAAGTTAAAATTCATAACGTAAATATGGTTATTCTTAACGAGACCATAAAAGGCTCTGATTTTTTTATTGACATGTTCTGTTTTATAAATGCAATTCCCTATGATGTCAAAAATTCTCACGGGAATAGTAAAATGATTAAAGACAACCTCCATATCTTCAATCGAAGCACCGTTTTTATTGAATTCTTCTTCATTCATCTTCAAGACATCTAATATCTTCTCTCTTGTTAATTGATTCTTTTTTCTCGGACAATCTTTATAATGTTCTACTAATGCATTTACCCAACATTCATTCTCAATATAATCGTTTCTCGCGATAGCCTCTTTGATTGTGGAAGCGTTTGGTTTAAATGCTGTTTCAATGTATTCGTGATACATGCTAACATTCTCGGCATTTTTAAGCTTTTCCTTTTTTTGTTCCCGTTTCCCGTCTCCGTCTTCAATCTCTTCTATACTTAAAATCTTAACGGCAGATAGGTAGTCTGCCGGATATTTGTAATAAAATTCTTGCATTTTAGGGTCAAATCTCAATATTTTCTTTATATGTTCTAATAACTTGTCGTTGTAATAGTTTTTTCCCTTTTTAGATTTTCTGAATTTTCTCTCAACGCGTTCTTGCCCTTCCATCGGTTCTTTGATAACAAAATTGTTAATGACCTCATCGGGGATATCTAACTGTATCGAGTTAGGTAGCTTAGGAGATGCTTGTCTTATTTCGTGATTTACCCACCCGAATATTCTGTCATAATCGTCATAAAATGCGATGTCTGATTTTTTGGCTTTTTCCTTATTTAACTCTACGTAAAACAAAAAGTCAATTAAATAACGTTTCTCTTTTTGATTTTCTTTTTGTTTCCGTTTGGTCTCTTCTTTTGCACTTGCCATTCTTTTATTTAGTGGTTCGTTCTCCTTCCATTTGTCAATATTTTCCTTGTATTGCGTTAATGCTTTTTGGTATTCTGCGGGCTTTGGTGACAAAAGCCCTTTAATTAATTTTTGCGCTGTTGTGTTTTGGGTAATCTTGCGTTCTTCGAAAAGCCTAATAACTTCATTAACTTTTTTCTGTTTTGTTTTGTTTAGTTTTTGGGTTTCTTCGTTTAATGTTTTGGTGTAATTTTTCGCATCAATGCGTAAATTACGTAAGTGATTTTTTATAATCTTGCTGGACATACTATAGCCTATATATTAATTTATAAGCTCTCCTTCCCTTTAAGCACCTTTGGGCAACGTTCTTTCTTGGCTGAGTGCCGTTATAAAGCAACTTAATATAATTACTACACTATACTAAGCGGCTTCGTTCTTCGGGCATCCTATGACCCTCCGTTGCTGGAAGGCTTGGCATCTCAAGGTATTGTGATGTTTCTGTAGCTTAGTTTTCTGAATAAGTTTTGAACAATATTCGCACTGAACACGACACATTACATTGTTTCGGTAGTAGTTTTTAAAATATTCTGGGTCAGATGGTTTATTATTATATGTTCCGTCGGCATTTCTTCGCCATGGGGCACTCTTCCTTTGTTTAACGAGCGTTTCTTCTGTGCTTGTTTCTTCTATGATTTCTGGCTGGGGGGTCATTGCGGTTAAAGTAGTAACGCGGTAAGCCTTTAAGTGTATTTCATTTTTTTTACTCTTTAAATGCTTTTATGAGCTTACAGATTGAATACTTGAACGTCTTGAACTGGTTCTGCTTCTTATGTATTCTATGGTTTCTTGACTTCTACGAGAACTAACAACGCTTTGAGGTGGCGATGCTTCATCAACATATTCAATAGTCCGATTACTTGGAACAGAACTTTGAACTGTTTCGGGCGCTGATGAATGAATGTATTCGCTTAATGCTTCTTCTTCAACTGGCAATAATGCACTTCTGTTCGAACTTCTACGAGAACTTGATGAGGATGAAGAAGGCTCATAAGATTTTTTAACATTCATAGGCAAGCTGTTATCGCTCTCTTCGCTCTTTTGTGGTTCAATAGGTGTTTCACGTTCTAAATCATCTTCATCTATTTGTTGCCTTCTGCTTCGCATTTCTTCTCTTTCTTCTTTAAACTCATCATCTCCAAACATGGCATCATAAACTCTTCGCATTACTGATTTCTTTTGCGTTCTTTCTCTTTCGCCTTCTTGTTGGTTTTCAGCTATGTTTTCGCTTTCGGCTTCTTCTGCTTCTTCTATCTGTTCTTTTATTTCTTCTTCTGGCGTTCTCATACTTTCGCTTTCTGTTATACTTGGCGTTTCATTGAATACATCTGTTTGTGTTCCCTTCTCTGGGTTCTCATTTTATAATATTGTCTTCCTATCATATTTCCCTAAATCAAAATCATCAAAATCGACCTCATCTAATAATATCCCTTGTTGTGTTCTCCTTTGTCGTTCTGGTAATATTCTTAATCTGCTTGTTCTCGCTTCTCGTTCAATTTGTTCAAAAGTCGGGCGTAACCGTAACATATAATATAAAATAAGACAGATTTTGTTAATTTACTTTCAATAAATTAAGAAATTCTTGGAGATAATTTGTTATTATCTCCAACAATTTGTATTATATGCTTAAACTGGTAAAAAAGATTTTGCTATTGCTGTTGCTCCTGCTTTTGCTAATGTTTCTACTCCCGCCTTTGCTCCACTTACTAATATGTCTTTTGCTGTGCTTGATGAACTTGTTGAAGGTTGTATTTCTGTTGTTGGTGTTTGCTTGCCTCTAACTCGTTTTGATACTTTGCTTAATCTAACTCCTCTCGCATCTCTTGAAGGTGGCACACTTTCTTACGGTGGCATTTCATCGTCATCATCTTCTTCTAATTCATCTTCTAAAATTACGCCGTCCGGTATTTCTTGGTCGCCTACTTCTCTCAATTCACTACTTGCTTCATTAGCTGTTGATGATGACGTATTCCTAATAAATTGGTTGTGTCGTTCTAATTCTGCTCTTATTGCGTCAATCTGTTCTATGGCTAAACTTGGAACTTCACTTTCCGAAGGCGTTGAACCTACATCTAAAAATGGTGTTGTTGCACCACTTGGCATTGATGAACTTACTGACGTCTGAGCGTTTAGCATTCCTACCGATGTCCCTCTTGCTATTGCCGTTTGTCTCAGTTGTGTTTGTCTCATTTCTTCTTTTAATTTGTCTTCTTCTTGTTTCTTCAATCCTAAAAAATCAACGTTATCTAATTGACTACCGAACTGATTATTTCTAAATATTGTAGCTCTTCTGTCAATTATTTTCTCAATTGGTGGTCTGTTAGGGTCGCCTTGGCTTTCAATCATACCGACTAACTCATCATACGTCGGACGTAATTTAAATTCAGATTTTAACGTTTTAATCATTAATATTATTATTTTAGATTTAAATTATTTCTTTCATTATAGTTTTTAATTCATCTTGGCGTTTCATCAGTTCCTCTTTCGTTCTTACTGGCATTGATGGTCTCTCTAATTGTCTATTGATATGATCTAGCTGACCTTGATATATTGACTTCTTCTGATGTTTTAGCCAATCGTTCCTTAATGCTACGTTCTTAGCTCTGTTTTCCGCTTCTTCTATTCTTAACTTCATGTCTTCGAGTTCTTTCTTCCGACTTGCTACACCGATTGATTCTTCTAAATCATAGTATTGTTCTACCATAGGCATACGTCTCATCTCTGGTTTGCTCTTAAAAATGCTCATATTATATTCAATAGTAGATAATAATTATTAAATATAATTTAAAACATGCTTGTTTTAAACCTTGCTATTTTCTCGGCTTTCTCTTGTTGCTTCAATTTCTTCATTTCGTTGTATGACTGTTGTAATAGCTCGCTTGCTGTTAATTGTCGCTCTGGCTGTTTCATTACGACGGGTTTCTTTGGTATTGTTTTCGTTTTGACGCTCGGCTGAGCCTCGCGTGCATTCGCGACTTCAATTTCTTCGCTGTGTTGTATTATTTCGTTTTCTTTGTTTTGGTATTTGCTTTTCATTTCTTCCTCTATTTCTTTTCTCATCTGTTCTTTCAGTTTAGACCCATACGAGTTTTTCTGTTTATTAACGGGCAATGTTTCCGAAGGCTGACCTTTACAATTTCTCGGATGTGAATGTTTTAAGCTCTTGGGTAACATCTTTTTATCACAGTCGGGACAATTCACCATCTCTACGACCTTTACTGTTCTCGGTAACTTTTTCGCCGTTGCTTTTGGTTTCGGTTTCTCTTCCGCTTCTTCTTGCTTTGCTTCCTCTTGTTGAATTTCTTGTGTGGGTTGTGGTTCAGTAGCTTCTTCAATAATATTTTCAACCACCTTTTCATTTGCTTCTTCATTTTGACTTTCTTGAACTTCATTACTAATCGTTTCCATATATTCTATATAGAATTTTTATATGTTATTTTAACCTTTAAAAAATGTTATCGTGAATGAAACATCCACCTCGTTTAAATTAATATTTTGGTTAAGATGGTCGGTTAATCTAAAATTTAGTCTTCTTAATAATTTGTTAGAGACGTCAATATAATCAACAACGCTTAACTCGGAATCATTAATGACTCCTAAGTAAGGAACATTAACGGGAATCTTTTTAATAATACTTGAGTTACCCGCTACTGTTAATTGGTTGTAGTTGCTAATTTCATTACAATGCAAATAAACATTCTTAACAGGTGTTAAATCTACAAAATTACTTGTATAAGGTGCTACATTAGTATAAGCGTCGGTTGCTGGGGTTGTGTTACCAATCACGCGGTTTAATGAATATAAGTTATTAACATCAACGGGGTCACTAAACAAATTTGCCACTGGGGCAACTTCCCCATCAGTGAGAAGAACAAAAATAACTGTTGCATAATTAGAACTGATTGTAAATTTGTTAGTTGATGTGTTGTAACTTAAAGAATATGTGTTAGGTCTGTCGTTTGTATCCACTAATAGATTAATCGCTATTTGTATGGTTTGTGCTAAATCTACCGCTGTATAGTTACCTTCGGGAATTGTTACTTTACGATAAGTTATACCCGCTATAACACCAGGGGGTATAACTTGATGTCTCCAATAAATATTGTTATTTGTGCTGTTTATCGAATACCAAGAATGCGGAATACTTACCTCATGTATTTGACATAACATATTATCTTCAAGTTGGACAGTTTCAGGCAAGTCTATCGTAAATTCGGATGAAGTGCCATTGACTTTATAACTACTATCGATATAAACCTTTTTGAATTTGAGCATTATATAAATAATAAAAGAAAATATTTTATAAGTTAATTTATAATGCACAAACATAAAAGAAGAAATGAAGGTATATCATACGAAACACCTAAAACAAGAAATAAAATTAATGACGAAGTTAGGGAAGAATTAGCAGGAACCGAAACGTTTTTAACCGATACACAAGGATTAAGACTTGCTTATGAAAACCCAGAAGGGATTTATCAAAACGGTTCTATTTTATACATAGCGGGAACAAAAAGCGGGAGAGATGTTTATGACGATTTAAAATTACCGTTGTATCAAACACAACAAACAAAAAGATATAAGGACGTTGATAAATTCATTAAAGACGGAACTATACAAGTTGATGGTAACAAACTCACAGGTATTACTGATATAATAAGCCATAGCTTAGGGTCGGCGGTGGGACAACAAATAAATAATGATTATGGTAATATTTTTAGAAGTAGAAGTTACGGTTCACCTTTTGTTTCAGGACAACGCCCAGAAGACACAGGAACAAACCTAAGAATAAGAAAAGCGGGCGACGTTGTTAGTATGTTCGATAAAGGCAGTTTAACATTAAGCAGAGGAACGTTAGACCCTTTACAAAATCATTCATATCAAGATATAGGCAATGTTCATAATAAAGCGGGGAATTTACCAGTAACGCAAGAAGAATTTATGGAACAGTTTGATTAAAATCTTTTCTAAATAATATTAATAATGTTCGCCTATAAAACAACATCATACGAGAAGGTAGAGAAGCCAAAGTCCGAGAAAAAGTTTAAGCAGAACAGCTACGAGGAAATACGAAAAATCGTAGAAGATGGCGGAGAGATGAAACTGAAAGAGACCATTAAAACAAAGAAAGACAATAATAAAACCGAAAATAAAATTAAGTTTAATTTATTTGATTAAATTTATTATAAAAATATTAATTATCTAATCATAAATATATAAAGATGGAAACGTTCGCACCGGAAGATATCCTCATTGATAATTTAAGTTTTAAATTGAACAAAGGTAGTTCATACATTCAAGACCGCCGAAGTGTCTCATTCTGGCCGACTGGTTCAAATATCTATAAAAGCAACAGTGGTAACCGTGTATTGAAATTTTCATTAAACGGAGAAGATAATACATGGTTAGACCCTCAATCGGTTCGTATTTTCTTTACATTACAAAATTTAGACCTCGGCGATTATGATAATAAACTTCGTCCGCTATCACCCGCTTATTCTTTCTTCAGACGAATGCGAATTATTGCTGGTAATCAAGTTGTTGAAGACTTTGATAATTATAACCGAGTTCATCATATGTTCTCTAAAATGATGTCTGCAGGAGCACGAAAAGACGAAGCAAACGAAAGTTTCGGATATAGATATGATGACGAGGTAAGAACATTATATGCCGACGGAGTAACACCCGAATAAAAATATGAAGTTAACGGTTATAATTGCCAAGGGTTTAAAAACAAAATGACAGTTTCTTTCAAACCACTCGCAGGCATCTTTTCTCAATTTAAATATTTGCCGTTAAAGTATATGGGAAACTTAACAATTGAATTAGAACTCGTGACGAATGCAACTGATTGTATTATTGATTACAATGATGATACAGCGAACACTGCCGTAGGCAATCGTTTCGTAAATAATGTTAATCCCGCAGACGCGGGACAAGAAAACGCAAGATACAGAAATACAAGTATTCAATGGGAAATCAATAACGCTCGTGTTGTTTGCGATGTTTGCACCCTTGATAATAATTTGAATAATGAATATGTTAAGCATCTGTTAGAAGGAAAAGGATTACCCATTACTTATACCACTTATATTACACAATCACAGGCACTAACAGGAAATGATAATTTTAGCGTTCAGGTTATTCGTTCCGTATCTAAATTAGTAGCGTCATTCGTTACATTTTACAAGAGTGGAGACCCAAGCACAGGATTCGAATATTGTGATAAAGAGTTCTGTCGTTTCTATCATCCACAACAGGCATCATTTCCCGCAAACGAAGGAATATATGACCCCGATTTGGATTTAGAATTTCAGATTCAATTAGGTTCTAAATTGTATCCAGAATACCCATGTGCTTCGATTACCGAGTGCTACTATCATTTACGAAAGGCATTAAACTTACCAATGTTTCATCAACATTCATTATCAATTGATTTTAAACAATATCGTGATAGACAATTTGTCTTTGCTTTCTCCTTTGAAAAAGTGCCGGATAGTAGTTATACAGGAATTAATACACGTGCTGGGCAACAAATGTTATTAAAAGTTAAACCCGCAAACGCTTCAATAACTAATACGAATATGCCAGATAGTGTTTATTTAACGTTACTCTCGGAACAAATATTAGAAATAAAAGACCTTGGTTTGAAAGTTTATGATTAGACTAATTGAAAAATTACTATAAAATGTTATAAAGAAGTAATACTTTATAGTAATATATGGAAGAAAAGAGAACAAAAGATTATGCTAATGGTAAAATATATGCTATTTATAACTACATCGACCCGAGTTTAGTTTATGTTGGAAGCACTTGTCAAAGTTTAAGCAAAAGACTATCAAAGCATCGTCGTGAGATGAACAGCAAACAATCACAAACTAAACCGTTTTATATGAAAATGCGTGAGATATGTAAGGAACAATTTTACATTGAATTGTTGGAAGAATACCCGTGTGAAAACAATGAACAATTAAGAGCAAGGGAGGGGCATTATATAAGAGAAATGAAAGCATCGCTAAACGGAAGAATAGAGGGTAGAACAATGGAGGAATGGAGAGAGGAAAACAAAGAGCGGTTGAAAGAGTATCGTAAAGTTAAATACAACAACATAAAAGAGGAATACTTAGCGTTTAGAAGAATGAGATTTGTTTGTGAATGTGGTAGTGAAATCAGCAATGGTTCTAAATTAAGACATCTACGTTCTAAAAAGCATCAAGCATATTTAAATCAACAAAACGAAAATTAATTATATTAATAAAATAATTATCTATTTTATTAATATAATGACACTAACATTAAATAATACAAACACATTAACAGCGGATAATATTGTAGTCAGTGGAACTAATTTAAGCGACCTATACGCGACAAAAACAGAATTAGGAGACATCAACACCGCGAATTCTTCAAACATACAAGCAAACACCGACTCTATAGATGTTTTGAATACAAAGCAACTACAAAACTTCCATAATATTAGTTCTTTAACATTTCTATTAGATACTGAATATCAAACAAATACCACCTTAACAAGCGCATTTTACAATAAGACCGAAATAGATACAACACTTACTAATTATTATACATCGACACAAATAGATTCAAATTTATCTACTAATTACCAAAACAACGCATTATTAGCTACCAATTTTTATAATAAGGGTGAGGTGGATACATTAATAGCAGGTGCGGGTGGTGGTGGTGGTTATACTGATACAGAGATTGATAACTTATTAGATTTAAGAGTTCCAGTAAGTGATTTTACCAATAGATTTAGCGCCAATCCTATTATCGATTGTTCCGCCCCTACTGTTATTCATAGTGGATTAACATTAAACAATTCAACAATAAATATTTCCCCAGTGGAAGGATTATTATTTAGCAATCAGACAGGAGGAGGTGACAAAGTATTAGCGGAGTTTAAGAACGCAACGAGTTCCATAACTTTACAAGGTGATAAAATATTTTGTAATAATACATCAGATGACGCTATTAAACAATTAGATTTAACTAATAATAACGCAGGTTATAAAATGAGTGGTAAAATAGAAACACTAACAGGTGGTTTAGTAGTAGAAAATACAGCAGATGCTAATTTATCTTTTACAGTTAGAAACACCGACAATTATATTACTTTTAATAATGATAATATCGATTGTTATAATTCCGTCGGTGATACAGGTAGGATTTTAAATTTAAATAATAATGCTAATCAATATGTTAAATCACATTCCTTATTAGTAGATACAGGAACGGAAACATTAACAAGCGGGTATAATTTAGATGTTGTTGATAATGCTATTGTTAGACAAAATTTAAAAGTGGATGGTAATTTAGACTTATCAAATGATTTAAATTTTTATGGTGAAAATTATAATATTTCTAATAATTCAGGACTTACATTTTATAAAGATACAACAGATGCGTCGAATGTTATGACTGTAAAAAATGCACAAGGATATTTAAAATTTAATTCATTTAATATTAATGCTTATAACACAAGCAACGACAGTTCGTCATTGCTTTTATTAAATACTGCCAACGGCAATGGTGTATATTGTTTAAGTTTAGGTATTGGAGTTATTCAAGGTTCAAATAAATTAAATGTATCGGGTGGCAATAGTAATTTTGGTGGAACAGCATCGTTTCAAAGCACATCAACATTTAATGGAGATATTTATGTTAATAATTCAGGCAGAATTTTTCAAAGAGCAGACGTTAATAATTCGTTAAATGTAAAATCAACAGAAGAAATTAATTTTTCATTACAATCAAATAGAACAACCGACCCTACAACGGGAACAATAGCACTTCAATTAAACGACACTAACGGAATTACAATTAATAGAGCAGTTACAAATAATTTAACATTTAATAGTATTGGTAATATTGTTGGTGAGGCAGATGTTATTAGTTGGGGTCGTTTTATGTTTCAGAACAGTAGTGAGTTTAAAGAAATATTAGACACTCAATACAAACTGATTATGAGAAACGGCGATGCATTAGGAGAAATTAAAATGATAGTTGGTTTAGAAGCATCAACGCCCGAAATATCTGTAACGGATGGAAAAGTTACATTAGTCGGACAACTGGAAATTACAAATACTGATGTATCAGGACAACAAAGAGTATTAATTAATAATCCAGATGATGATGGATTTATTAGACTAAGTAATAATAATTTATCAAGATTAGACGCAACAAATACAGGCGTTGATGTTTATGGCGACCTTTCATATACGGGGTCATTAATTCCTTCATCCGATAAAAGATTAAAGAAAGACATAAAAGAACTAAATAGCAAAAAAGCAGTAGAATTAGTAAAATATATTAAGCCTAAAACATATCATTTCATTGATGACAGACTACAGGGTAAATCGTGTGTAGGATTTATTGCTAACGATTTCATGGAAACGAAGAAGATGCCAGATGAATGGCAGAATGTAGTCA
The DNA here is from genome assembly GCA_905221605.1 of Symbiodinium natans. Lineage (NCBI taxonomy): Eukaryota > Dinophyceae > Suessiales > Symbiodiniaceae > Symbiodinium > Symbiodinium natans. The sequence continues at coordinate 124,126 of CAJNDS010000015.1, forward strand.
AAGAGGGAACGGATGGATATTTAAAATTCGATTATACAACAACTACACCAATTTTATGGAGTGCCTTACAAGCAACAATAAATGAAGTGGAAAAGTTGAAGAAGGAAATAAATAAATTGAAAGGTAAAGGCAAGGGAAAAAGCGAGAGCGATTAATAATATTAAAATATCAGAATATTATTAATCAATAATTAATTTAGCATCAAATCTTTTATAAAACATATCATTAACATCTGCTTTCATTAAGTTAATGAACAAAAAACTATATGGTTCTTCTGTTGCTAAATTATACACTTCCAATAATAATCTCTTTGCTTCTGCAAGATTTTTAGTATCTGCTACAGAAGATTTTTTAATCAATACGGCGCTTAATTCCTCAACCATTGTTTCTATTTCTTTGTAATTCCTTAATCTAAAGAAGAACAACTGACGACTATTGACACGAATGATTGGAGACAACGCGTTAAATTTTTGCGTTGCTGTTATAATGCAAATCGCTTTATGTCTTCCTCTCACATATAATTGATTTAATAAAGGCGAATTTCTTGAAAATTCCTTCGAGTCGGCGAAGTCATCCACAATTATTAATATTGAATGCAATTGCTTGCGTCCGTTCTTCTTTTGATACTCAGTTATTTTATGTTGTCTGTTTATAACTTCTTCTAATTCAGAGGGGTTATATTCATCGAAGAATACTTTTTCTTTTTCTGTATCCACCTTCAATTCGTTTTGTATATACCTTTTAACAGGAGTCCAGTTAGGGTCAATTGAAACAGAGGGCGACCATACGTATATTCTCGCGAAGACGTCCTTATAAATGTCTAATATCATTGACTGTAATAAAATACCTTTTCCACTTCCAGAAGGCCCAGTTATTATCTGACTAAAAGGTAATCTTGGAGCTACTTCATACTTGGACTGTTTGAACTCGTATTCTTTGACATCGACAGGTTTAACTATTGGAATGCTTGACATTATTATTAATACATAGAAAATTATATCGTTATTTAATATATGTATAACTACAAAAACTATATAGATGTAATAGATGAGATAGAGAAATTAGACGAAGTAATAAAAACACCAAGATACAGAATGTGTTGTCGTAGTTTGTTAGAGTTCTTGAAAGCCGTTTGTTATTATCTTAAAAATATGAAAAAATCTAAATAATATTAATGGAAGAGAACAGCGGAGGGTTTCACATTGATAAAAGTAGTGTTGATTGTAACTTTTGTAGATGTGGTAAAAAGGCATTGTATAAACAAACTAAAACAACAACAGATAAACAGGGTAACGTCGTAGTTAATCAGGTAGAGAATAGGAGTAGTTGGAAAATGGGCAGAGGAACGACACCCGACGGAAACGCTATTTTTAAAACTAATATGAAAGATAATGAAGATGTTGATACTGTAGATACAGGGTTCGGTTCGCGAAAACCAACGCCCGAAGAAAGAATACAAGTGTTAGAAAAAGAAGTAGAGGAGCTAAAGAAGAACTTGAAATTAAATAGTATGGATTAATATTAAAGACATATTTATATTAGATTATGACAGTTGCCCCCAAACAGTGACCCCTTTGTTTCACATTGAACGGACACACGAAAGGGAAGTAGTGCGACACGTTCAATAGCATCTCATAAGCAGTTGCTTAATTAGTTTTTCTTCTCCCCTATACATATAATAATAATAAATTGTTATTATTATTAATATGGCTAATATAGTAGAATTTAAATTAACAAATGAACCAAACGAAGGTTATAATCAAGACATCGGATTTTGTAAATATTGTCGTTGTTATGTTCCTAAATCGTATTTTATTGGTTGTTACGGCAAAATGTGTAAAACGTGCGTTAAATGTCGGGAAAAACATTTAACATATATTTTATATGGGAAAACTTCTAAGCATTTACCAGAACAAAATGAGTATTCAAAAAGTAGCTGAAAAATGTGATTATTATGTTACGGGTATTGATTTAGATTGTTGGACGAGTTTAGGATGGGAACAAAGATTATTAAAATATGAACCCGAAACATTTAAATTTATTTGGGCACAGGTTGATTTAAGAAAACCAGAGAATGAAACGCAGATTAAGAAAATAATTGAACACTTGAAACCGAAGGGGTGGTGTATTCAACATGTAAAAGAACCTTTGAGCGATGCCGATATTGAGGAAATTATCAGGATTTAAAGGGTAGAACACGTAATAACGTATATGACCGAGGGTAAGGTGAGCACGGATGAGATTTATAACACTATTGTAGAAAATCACAATATGACTCAATTGAAGATTAACGAGATTTTAGGACTTGTTAAACAGTTGGTTAAGGATAAGGATAAGAAACCAATCACTTATGAAAAGAGCACGTCATCAACACCAGTTGATAAAGGCGATAAAAGCGATTGGAGTAAGAAAAGGAAAACTTACATGGAAAGACTGAATAAGGGCGAAATCAAAGTCCCAAAACCAGAAACGTTAACATATTATGATATTGAATTTAACAAGGAAGAAGAAAAGTATCATTTTAAAGCACCCGCTAAAAGCGAGGAATGAGATGCGATTTAATATTATTTGTAATATTAAAACTCATCAGGGATAAATATGATATGAAAAATTATTTAATTTGTAAATGGCTATTGTTTCTTCAAGATTGTCAAGTGCGGTTTTGAATACAAACCAATTATTTTTATCTTCGTTTTCGATAGGTATGTATGTCCTTAAATACCATTCGGTATAATGCGAAACTCCATTCAATATATCTTTTATTACCTTACCCCGTATATCTTTACAAACTTCATCATTTACAACATATTTAAATATTACTTTACACGAGTGGTCTCTATACAGTTCAGGGTTATCAATTGTAAATATACATTCACCTAATGAGAATTTAGGATGAACGTGTATAGGTTTAGGATTTTTTATTTTAGCAGAAGGAGTTATTAAAGGTTCTGTGTTTGTTTGGTGGGTTGATGTTGAACTTCCCATGATTAACGGTTTAATATAACATACCTTTAAACGTGTATTTATCTACACCCAAAACGGCTTAAAGAGATAGGGGCATTAGTATGTAGAGATGAATACGGAGAAAATTGAAAAACGAAAGTGTTCAAGGTGTAACAAGAACAAAGAACTTACAGAATTTGATGAAGGTAGGGCTGTTTGTAAAGTGTGTATTTTAGACAAAAGAGCATACAGACAAATCAAAATACATTGTCCCATATGCGATTGTGAAATAACACGACACGGGTTAAACATACACCTTCGAACGCAAAAACACATTAAAAATCAAAAAGATATGCCGTTATGGAATATAAACGATTTGAAAACAACACAAACACAAACCAATTCGGAAGCTGGATATGCTAAACTTTATGCTATCATGCATTCGTAAAATGTAGTTTAATATTATTATAACATAATATTAAATTTCATTAAAGACACCTTGCCCCAGTATAAGGCATATTGTTATTCTTGGGTTTTGGGCTTGGGTTTACGGGTTGAGGAATAACGGGGATTTATGGGGGAAGGTGTTTTTTCTTGGGTTTAGGCTTGAGATTTTGGGGATATGGTTTTACGGGGATTTGGGTTTGGGATTTTGGGCTAAGGAATAACGGGGATTTGGGAATATGGTTTCGGGATTTTTTGGCTTGGGATTTTGGGCTAAGGATTTCGGGAATATGGTTTCGGGATTTTTTGGCTTGGGATTTTGGGCTTGGGGTTTTGGGATTTTTTGGCTTGATATTTGGGCTTGGGATTTACGGGTTGAGATTTGGCATATGGGTATAACGGGGTTTTGGGAATATGGTTTTCGGGAATTCTGGGTTGAGATTTGGGCGCCGAGTTGGCGGAATGGTTCCATAGAGGACTGGGGCGAGGTGTCTTGTAAGTGAGGGGGGGGGCCAGAGACAGGAGAGGGGAGGGTGGGGGGGGGGATGTCTGCGACTGTTGCTGAACTTTCTCCAGTCCGTGCAGCCTTCTGCTGTAAGACGATGAAAGCTTGCAACAGCCATGCACTGGCTCCTGTGACCCTGCAAGCTGTGAGGCTTTGCAATGGCGTGCGGAATACCCGACGGCGCCTGCAACCCTTCGCATTCGAAGCCTGGCTGCCGCAGCATGTGCAGCCGTGATGTGTGATGTTTGCTTTCTACTACAGAAGTATGGTTTGCTGTGCCATTCCCATTCCCGAGCCTCCCGAGGCTTTGACACAGGGGCCGATTGGTCTTGTGTTGCAGTGGTTGTAGCAAAAGAGTCCCCTGTACTGATCTGTACTGCACCAGTCAGCGTGTTCAACAAGCAGCCCCACTCCCCCCCCCCACCCTCAAACCCCGAAAACCCCCAACACCCCAAAAACCCCAAACCTCCGACTCGTCCAAGGGCTCTTCACGGCCCTCTGGGCAGTCCTTGCCGCAGCACCTTTTGCATACTTCATCGGAGGCCTTGGTGGGTTCAAGATGCTGCAAGTCTCAAAATCCGACTCCCAAAACACAAGGACCCAAACGAAGCTTCCGGCCTTTTGCCAGGTTGGTCGCTTATCGATCCGTACCACGTCCAGGGCATGTTGCAGGCCCGTAACAGATCGCATTGAATCGGGGGTTTCATGTGTTTTTCTTTGTTCTTCTTTTTGGTTGGGGTGGGGTGGATCCTTACAAGGGGTTTCATACTCTTTGGGGTATATATAAGGGGTGCCCGTGTTTGAGGAGCTACCCGTAGGGGGGGGCTTTTGCATGCTCTCAGTTGGCACTTCCGTGCTCTGGCCTTTTTCCTTCTTCCCAACAGCGCGTCTGTGCCTTCCTGCTTATTACCTTTGGATGTTCCCCCTTGTGCTACCAGTCCTTAATAGGGATTATAGTAGGGGGTGCTGTAGTCCCTTTTTTAAGGACTGTTAGCAATTCCTACCCTTTCCAAGCTCACGCCTGGGCAGAATGCGAAGCACTCCGGCTTGGAGAGCATCTTCTACCAGGCCAGGATTTAGGGTTTAGGGTTTAGGGTTCAGGGTTTAGGATTTCGGGTTGAGGGTTTAGGGTTTCGGGTTAAGGATTTAGGGTTTCGGGTTTAGTGTTTACGGTTTAGGGGCCAGGGCTGGCCATGGTTGACTTCTTCACGAGACTGGAGTTCGGCGAGTTCGAAGATTCAGTCCGTCGTTTCAATGAGTGCATGCCTGTGCTTGGGAGCTTGGAGACTCGTCCATAGCCTTGTGGATCACCCTAAAACCTCTCCCTCCCCGTCCTCAATCTCGATCCCCTGATGCTGAAGCATTGCCCCAGGCGCCGCTGTTTTTCTCCCGGCCGCCCAGCTGGTGTCAGCGGGTTGGGGCTGGCCTCCCTGCATTCGCGGGGGTTTCGCAAAAATGGGCGGCGCCTTTTGTGGAGGGAACCCCCATGGGTGTATCGTGTGAGGGTATGTAAGGGGTATCCCTAGCTTTAGGTCTCGAGTTGAGGGCCTCTTTTGGCCGTCTAGACGAGGGGCTCCTTTTTTCTTTCCCCTCTCAAATTCTTTTTTATAGTTGTCTTTGGAGCCTTATTGCTTTTTTTAAATGGGTGCTTTGGACTTGAGCTCTGAATCACAAGTGGTGTGTAAACAGCTGGACAAATCCCACACATCCCCAGCAACCCCTATCGAGCACCCCTGGCCTGAACCTGCAGAGTCCGAGATTTGGGAGGTTCCCCCTTCTACTAACAGTCTTTAGTAGGGATGAGAATGGGGTACTATAATCCCTAGTTTAATAGGGATGATAATAGGGGGTACTATGATCCCTATTAAGGACTCTTAGAATAAGGGGGAACATCCCGTTGTAATATCTTACAAAGAGGGGGCCACGCCCGAAGCCCGAGGAGCTTTGGCTTCATCTTCTTGGCTTGGCTGGCCACCTGTGCTGGCAAGACGGCTTGGGCACCTGGGCTGGGATCCATGGGTAGGGTTTAGGGGTTTAGGGGTTTAGGGGTTTAGGGGTTTAGGGGTTTAGGGGTTTAGGGGTTTAGGGGTTTAGGGGTTTAGGGGTTTAGGGGTTTAGGGGTTTAGGGGTTTAGGGGTTTAGGGGTTTAGGGGTTTAGGGGGTTAGGGGGTTAGGGGGTTAGGGGGTTAGGGGGTTTAAGGGTTTAAGGGGGTTTAGGGGTTTAGGGTTTAGGGGTTTACCTATGGGGAAACGCCTCTCTTGCAGTGCTGCACCTTGTGCCCTGGCCTCTGAGACAACCGCAGCAATCAAAAGGGCCTTCTTCAAACAGCACTCTCAGACAAGCAACGCCCGAACCCCCCTTATACTAACTGTCCTTCATAATTCGGGATTATAGTACCCCCCCCCCTATTATCATTCTTATTAAAGACTGTTAGTATAAGGGGGACATACCCCCTATTATCATCCCTATGAAAGACTGTTAGTATAAGGCGGACAGCTGTGTGCTTGGCCTCCTGAGTTGCCTCCCTGTAGGCAGGCTGGATCCTGATGGTTGTCAGCTATAGTGCCCACATCTTCGTCCCGTTTAGCGGCTCGGACCTGAACGTGGTGGTGGGAACATCGTGTCCCTGTGAAGCTGCCGGTGGTGGGTCGAGTTCGAAGTGTGGCTGAGTTTCACAGCTGCTTCGAGCAAGTTCAAAAGCTCAGACAGACTGCGCCAGACTGGTCTAGGCACGCCCACGCTGCGCAGTTGGACAGTTGTTGTATCGCACCATGGCTGAGGCAAGGGGGGCCATCCCCTGAATTCGGACCTCTTCGTGTTAGGCATGCTGACCTACCAGTGGCCCGTGAAGTTCAAGTCAGAGCTGGACCGGCCCTCAGCGTTTGACAGCCAAAGGTGGGGCTAGAAGCTGCTAGAAGCAGGCATGCAGATGATATTATGAAGCAGTCTGCTGCTGCGCAAGTGGCACCCTGTCCCCCTAAAGCCTTAGAATCCGCTCACCCCAACCAGGCCCCCCCCAAACCCTACACCTCGGGATGGCTCAACAGCCCTGAATAGGGATTGCAAAAGGGGGTACGAGAATCCCTATGAAGGACTGTTAGTATAAGGGGGAACATCCCAACTTGCACCCACCAAGCCCTGAAACCATTGCCCCAAACCCTGAAAACCCCGGATTCCGATTCCCCTAAACCCTAAACCCTAAACCCTAGATCCTAAATCCTAAACCCTAAACCCTAAACCCTAAACCCTAAACCCCAATTCCTAAACCCTAAACCCTGAACCCCAAACCCTAAAACCTAAACCCTAAACCCTGCACCCTAAACCCTAAACCCTAAACCCTAAACCCTAAACCCCAAACCCCAATTCCTAAACCCTAAGCCCTAAACCCCAAACCCTAAACCCTGAAAGCTCGACTGAGGCCTGGCTCATGCGCCAGTATTGGCCGCTGGTGTTCGGGGCCGCAAGCTGAGATGCTGGGGGGGGGGGATGCGGTGCCCTGAACCCCAAAAACGCCCAAACCCCAAGCCCTACGCCCTAAACCCTAAACCCTAAACCCTAAACCCTAAACCCTAAACCCTAAACCCTAAACCCTAAACCCTAAACCCTAAACCCTAAACCCTAAACCCCCTCAGCTCTTCTTTCGAGACCGGTCAACTCAGGTCCTTCTGATCCTCAGCACTCCGGAGGTGACGGGGCGATGCCGCACGGCTGCCCTGTTTTTTTTTTTTTGGGGGGGGGGTGCTTCAGAGTCAGGGCATCTTGAAGCCATAAGCCTTGGGATGTTCTTAATGGGGATTATAGTACCCCCCCCCCCCCCCCGCATGAAAGTGCTTATTAGGGACTGTTCGCAGAAGGGGGAACATCCCAACCTAAGCCCCAAAGCAGGCCGTATAGGCCCTGCTTTTGAGGTCTGCGCAGAAGTCAGCCCCGGGGGACCACATGTACCAGCGCGTTTCTTACCACTTCTTAGTAGGGAATTCGGTGCCTGCGGCAAGTCTCGTATTTTCCTCTGAGGTGATGACATGGGTTGCCACATGCCTAAGTTCCCACAGAGAACCAGTGAGTTCAAGCGGTGCCGGTGTGTCATCCTCAGGTGATCTCCATCCCCTGAACACCGGGTGGGAGCGCTTTCGCTTCCGTGCGATCGAGTTCGTGCTCGGCCAAGAGTGTTATGAAAAGTCCGTTTGGGAGAAGCCGCATGACGGGGTAGAAGTGCACCTCCGCCTCCGGCTTGCTGCATCCGAAAGTAGGGGTACCCTTTTCAGGGGTCCCTTCAAGGGGATTCAATTCTCTTTGGGTAATAAAAGGGTACCGCTATTTTCGGAAACCCCCTTTTGTGCGCAAGTAAGGTGCTGATTTCTGCACTGATCACCGATGCGCTGAATACCTCGGATAGCTTCGGCCTGACACGGTGGCTCAATGTGTGGGCCTTGCGCCTGGGAAGGAGCTATGCCGTTGTTCTGCAGTTGCTCTTATTGAAACAGGCACAGCTGCAAAACACCCAAAAACATACTCACCGTAGCTGCCCGGTGATACGGTTGCTATCTTCTTGGGTGGTACTGTTATCTTGCTCTCACTAGTACCGAAGCTGGAATCGCGCGATTGGCGCTTCATTCCCTCAAGCGCTCTCTCGCGAAGCGTGTTGGCGTGGTGCGCATCATTTTCTCGAAATGAGGCCATATGAGGCCCATCGCTCCACGGTGCCTTGTTGTTTACATGACGGCGCCTGTACCTACGCTGTCTACATCGAAAAGGTTAGCCTCGACTCGCGCTCCCGTGTACGCGCAGTGATCTCAACCACTGCTTAGGATCTACACCAGTAGAATTTGACAAGTCCTTCATGCTAAAGTGCACTGGGACATTTGCAGTACACATGCACTGTCACTCAAGCATGCTTGGCAGAAGATGATTGCGCCTAGATGGGTTTGACTTTGCTGAGCGATAGCCCGCACCAGGGAACGCCCCTCAGCCCCCCAAAATAATTTACGCGCAGACTTGTATATTCATGCATTCCAACAATAGAAGCATACAAGTGAGCAAATACATTCATATGTACAATGTATACCTAAATGAGCAATGTGATGCACGTAGACATAGACCAATCAAAATAAGTCTAGATCTGAAAGATACGATATATGTATATATATATATATATGTATATGTATATATATATATATATATATTATGATATAAATATATACACAATCGTGCACTGATGGGCGCGGTCGAAAGGATGTAGGCCTTGACATGGGCGGCCTGAAAGGGTCAGAAGCCTCTGAGGTATGCCTACTGCTTTCATGTGGCCTGGGCTCGGATGCTGCCATTGCCCTATGGGGCTGTGGTGACCTATGCCAGCATGCCTTTCTTCTACTTGCTCAACCGATACGCGAAGTGACCCGATTGAAGTGGGCATTGCAGAGATTTCAAGAGCTTGTGGTCGACGGTAGGGCCGGTAGGGTCCCGTACCCCAGGGTCCACCAGATCGGTTCAGGCAGTTGCATCGCTCTCTCGTTTTCAGAGCTGATGCTTGTTGGGATGATCTGGGGAAGTATGGTGCCGGCCGAGGCATCGCAAGAAGACTTGAAGATGGTCACGGATTTGGCCGCTGAGGGCGATTTTAAACCATGCCTCGGGGCATAGAAAACGAAGCCCCCACGCCTTGTGAGTGGTTACCGCATGCTGAACTCCTAGAGTCCTAGAGCAGCGCCAACAGTTTCATCATCATCCGGGTCGGGTAAGAGAGGCGCTTTTGGATTGCTACATGGCGTGGGGTATCTGAAGGCAAGCCATCAAGCAAAGCCTTTGTTAGTGAAGTGAGGGAGAGGAGATGCGAAGGACGGCAGCGGAGGTCTGTGAAGCCAATCGTGGAACAGATGCCTCTCCTCCAACTTCATGGGATTCCACTTAAATGTCCAAAGCCTGACAGCTTTTGAATGCGCTGATCGCCGGAGATGGGCTACCGGCTACAGTTGCGGCAAGAATCGAGCATGAGCATGGTCCAAATACCAAACTTCTCAACGCCTCGAAGATCCACCTTCTTCATGTTTTTGCTTGCCTTTTGCCATGTTTAGTCCATCTTCGGAAGTCGCACTGCCTGTGGCGGTTCAGATGCGGAAGCCATCTGCTTCTGTTGCTTGGGGGAAGATGTGCGTTGCTTTTTCGGAGCTCTGCAGTCGCAGGCAAGACCCATTCTGCGCGTCAAGCTTGTAGCTTGTTTGGCAGGGCTTGAGCTCCTGGGGGAGCAACCTAATTGGCCCTGCCCTTGGCCATTGGAGAGCCAGTCCAAATTGGGGGTTAGCTGCAGAACAGTGCGGAGCCATCACCTGAAGCCGAAGTCTCAAGAGAGCTCTGAACCCTAAACCCTAAACCCTAAACCCTAAACCCTAAACCCTAGACCCTAAACCCTAAACCCTAAACCCTAAACCCTAAACCCTAAACCCTAAACCCTAAACCCTAAACCCTAAACCCTAAACCCTAAACCCTGAACAACACACAGCTCCAAAGGTCAGGCCTCAGAGCAGCTCAAGGAGGCCAGGGGTCGGCGTAGTACTTGGCGGAAGAGTTTGGGAGGTTTTAGGTTTCAGGGTTTAGGGTTTTAGGGTTTAGGGTTTAGGGTTTAGGGTTTAGGGTTTAGGGTTTAGGGTTTAGGGTTTAGGGTTTAGGGGGGGGGGGGGGGGGGGGGGTGGGGGTTCGGTACATTTCGGTACTAGCATTTTGTTTTAAAGTGGTTCCGAGCAGCAGGGTATTTTGGGGTACATCAGGGGGGGAGGGGTGCCTGTTTGAGTGGTTCGGAGCATAAGGACGATAGTATTGGATGATAGTATTTTGGGGTACACAAGGTATGGTAGGAAATGCCTGTCGTGCTGGGGTGACTTGTGCTCTCTAAGATGTGTGAGCACGCGTCAGAGATGTGTGAGTGTTCCGTAAATCTTAAACTTTTGAAGCCATGCAAGCACCCGGCGTGGCCTGCGGGAGGTTTCCGATCAATTGGCCCCCTCTGCGGCAGCTGCGCGGGCACCTGGCAAGGGATCGAACGCAAAAGACCCACAAAACCCTGAACCCTATCAATTCCTTAGAAGCCGTTCAAGCCGTGGGAACCTACACCAAGGCCGCGGCACACATCCGTTCCGGTGTCAAAGAAGTTCGGAGGTCCGTGAAGGATGGGGATCTGGCAACACTCCAATCTGTGAAGTTTCATCGTTTCATGGGGTTCTGAGGGAAGCAGTGAGCAGAACGTACCTGTTGTCCCAGGGCTGCTCTTGTTTGCTAGGTGTTTGCCGCTTTGCCTCTTTCCCTACCCGTCCAGGAGAATTTCGGAACAGCCGGAGGGGGAGTGGCAAGCAGTTTTGTGGGCCAGAGTCACGTGCCTTGGCCAGTTCAGGCGGTTAGATTGTGTCTGAAACTCAATCAATTGCTGCATCTTTGGGCCTTTGGGTCCAATGTCTTGCGAACCGCTGCTTGACACGTTGTCAACATGAGCATGTCATGCAGAATCATGTTTCCATGCAACTGACATGGAAGGTACTGAAGGGTGCGCGCGGCTCCCCCCCCAGGGATGTGACCGAGGCTGGATTTGGTTTCAGGGTTTAGGGTTTAGGGTTCAGGGGATAAGGTTTAGGGTTTAAGGTTAGGGGTCAATGCTGCGGTCTTTCGCCAGAGCAGAAGCATGGAGTTCCCAGCCTCGTTAGCCCAGAACTGCGCAGGTGGCGCACATTGCCGAAGGTGCCTTCGGCGCCGTCATGAAGGTCACCTGCTCCAGGACGCTGGACGTGGGGGTTAACGAAAATAGGGGGCCCCAACGGAGATCCCCAACTAGTAGGATTCCTTTACAATAAGGACCCCAATAAGGTACCCCCCCGATTTCGGAAACCCCTTATCCGCGCCTCATTGAAGGACTGGCGAGCGGTTTGCGCTGAAGAAAATCAGTTGCGCCGAGGGTGTCCAGGTTGGGGCTTCCTTGCGATGACAGCAGCTGTGGTACTGTGGTAGCTGTAGTGCTGTGCAGCGAAATAATGCCCGATTGGGATGATCCGTGTCCCTAAGCCACAATTCAGGTCGCCAGCAGCTTCGAAGCCGCGGAGCGCGAGGCGAAGGTATTTCCCGCCCGTTGAAAGTGCTTCCCGAAGGTCTTCGACGGTTGCTGGTCGCTGCGACTATAGATCAACTGTTTTGTTGGTGTTTTGAGAAGTTATGGCAAAAACTCAGAGTTCAAAAGCCATGGAGAGGTACATGCACAAGTTGATATGTATGCATGCGTTATATTGCTTCGTTCATGTTCTGTATATACATACTTATATGTCTGCCTGTCTGTCTGCCTGCCTGCCTGCCTGTCTGTCTGTATGTATGTACGTATGTATGTATGTGTGTATGTGTGTTGCTTCGTTAGCAATTAATGTGATATGTACATGTACGTGTAAGTAAACATACATATATGTATATAAGCAAGCATGCTTATGAACAAATGCATAAATGAAAATATAACATATAAATATCAGTATAGATATAGATATAAATCAATATAAATATAAACATAATTATAACTCTACATCTAAATCTAAATCCAAATCTAATTCTAAATCTAGATCTAAATGCAAAAACACATGCAAAAAATGTATATATATATATATAGGTATCTATATATATATATACATATGTATACATATATATATATATATACGTATACGTATAAATCTGCTGAACTGACTAAGCAAACACAACATAAGGTTATGTATATGCACATACATATAAATATAAATCTATATGTATGTGTATATGCATATGCATATGCATATGCATATGCATATGTATATGTATATGTATATGTATATGTATATGTATATGTATGTGTATGTGTATGTGTATATATATATATATGCATATGTATGTATGTATGTATGCATGTATGTATGTATGTATGTATGTATGTATGTATGTATATATACACACATATGCGTGTGTGTGTGTGTGTGTGTGTGTGTGTGTGTGTGTGTGTGTGTGTGTGTGTGTGTGTGTGTGTGTGTGTGTGTGTGTGTGTGTGTGTGTGTGTGTGTGTGTGCGCGTGCTGTGTATGAATGCAGCTGTTTATCGGTGTTGTCACACTTCGTTTGTGCCTACCATCACATGGTTCTTGTTAGATGAAGGAGATTCACTTCAAACCGTAAACCCTAAGCCCTAAACCCTAAACCCTGTATCCCTACACATCATTGCTTTGTGTATGTGGGGTTTGGGGAGCTCGGAGTTGCCAAACCTCGTGGCTCCAGGATCCTTCGCCTCATTTTCGGCCCAGCAACGAAGCGGCTTACGGGTCTACAGGGGTTTAGGGTTTAGGGTTTAGGGTTTAGGGACCTCCATGCCCGTGCCCCCGGGCCAAAACGACGTAGGGTCAGAGTCCCGGGGCGAGTTGTCGCAGACAGCTGACCAATAGCACCAGTGGGAGGATAGACCCCTAAACCCTAAACCCTAAACCCTAAACCCTAAACCCTAAACCCTAAACCCTAAACCCTAAACCCTAAACCCTAAACCCTAAACCCTAAACCCTAAACCCTAAACCCCTAAACCCCGAAACCCCTAAACCCCTAAAACCCCTAAACCCGTAAACCCCTAAACCCCTAAACCCCTAAACCCCTAAACCCCTAAACCCCTAAACCCCTAAACCCCTAAACCCCTAAACCCCTAAACCCTAAAACATCGGCCCATGGGGGCCCGGCGCAGCCCAGTCTTCCGCTCAGAGGGGGCTTACTTGGAGGTTCATGGGTACTTACAACCACAGTTATATGTCTACTTATGACCTACTTAGGGGACTTAGGGGGGCTTAGAAGTAGAGGTCTATTTCGGGGTATAAGTGCCCATGAACCTCCAAGTACTGACAGGAGCCGAGGGGCCTCGGGGCCTGGTCTTTTTGGGGCTGTGATGGAACTTTGAGCCTCTTGAGCACATGTTGGGCTTTAGGGTTTAGGGTTTGGGGTTTGGGGTTTAGGGTTTAGGGTTTAGGGTTTAGGGTTTGGGACTCATTCTTGGCTCGGTGCGCTGGGCCACTGCGACGTGTCACTCTTCGCAGCGCGCTGCTCTTGGCTCAAAGTTCCCTACCTGGTTTTACAACATATTAGCAAAGGCCGCATGCTCAGTCGGGCACATGTTGCGAAGAATGAGTTGTTGAGGGCAGCAGTTCAGGTCTGCGGTACTTTGTTGACATGTTCTGTGAGTGTACTTTTGTTGTGGATGTTCCCGCTTTTTCTAACAGTCCTTACTAGGGATTATAGTACCCCCGATGATAAGCCCTATCACGGACTGTTAGTATAAGGGGGAACATCCCAAGGTGTACCGGTAGAATCTAGTGGCACCAAGGTGCCAGTGCCGGCTACTTCATCGAGATGTTCTCTCGTCCCGTAGGCTGGGGGAAGTTTCCTGCATCTTATCGGTAAACCGTGTGAGACAGGTGTGCTTGGATCCCGCCAGCTGGGCTCAGCGATCCGGGCCGGGTACTCATTGATGTAACAGGGTCTTGATGAGAATCAGCGTAAAACAAGACGTGGCTACAAGCTGTACTGGGAGCGAGTTTTGCTGAAGCACTGGGTGCCTGCGACATGTGCTCCCGCAGACCAGGCAACAGCTGCACGCGCCTTCGCAACAAAGTTCGTTGCGCCACCAATGACCTACATCGCGGGCGAGGTGGGGGTGGGGGGGGGGAGGGTGAGGGTGGGGAGGGGGGGCAGGGAGGGGGTTGGGGGAGGGGGGAGGGAGGCGGGGGAGGGAGGAGGGGGGGGTATAATCAGGGCGCAGAATGGTAGGGGATGAGGAGTTGATTGGATTCTCCCTGCTTGCGGCCATGGTAGACCTTGTAGAAGGTGCACTATGTCCTTCGTACTTCGGGCATGTTGTGAAACAGATCCGAGTCTGAGGCATGAATAAAACTCAAGAACATTGCGCCAGTGTCTCTTGCAATCGGGTATGGCCAAGATCATGTGGGCGGGCAAGTCCGGTCCTGGCATTGGCTGCGGAAAATTTGGGCCGGGAGGGCTTAACACATCCTACTCACTGGCCATCAAACCGCCGTCCGCCATGTCTGAAAGGAGATGTCCTGGTACACCATGAAGATCATCCAGGCCCGGGGCTCAGATGCTGAGTTGACTTTGAGGGGGCTCTTCACGCCCGGTCTATGAACCCCTGCAGAGATATGGGGGTTTCCGAAATTAGGGGTATATACCTTATTGGGGTCCTTATTATAAGGGAATCCTACGATTTGGGGGACTATATGAGGGGCCCCTTATGTTCGTAAGCCCCCATATACAGATAAGACTTGCGCTCCGGGTTCTTGAGATCAGGAGAAGTGGGTCGAGCCATTCGTGGACACCTCGAAATGGGAATACTTCGATCTCAGCTGCAAGAACCGGGATGCGACTGACGACAAGGCGCCTCAGGGTGTTTCTCCACTTTTGGGATGGTGGGCTGGGGGTGGCAAGCTACCCAAAGAAGAGGGCGGCCAGCATTCGAAACCTGGGAGGTCTTGCATGACGCCGTCGCCTCTGGCAAGCGCTTGGGAGCCATCTTCAAGGCACATTTCGGCTCCTGCAAAGTAGTTTGGGGACATCTGAAGAATCGAAAGCCCTCACAAGAGCGCAGCCCAGTAGCTCACAGAGCGTACGCACAGCTGCTGAGTGCCTTTGTTGGCCTGACTGGAGCTGCTGCTAGAGGCTGCCCTTGACTGAGCCAGGAGCCCACAATTACGCCGACCACGGAGCAGGCGCGGGTTTAGGGTTTAGGGTTTAGGGTTTAGGGTTTAGGGTTTAGGGTTTAGGGTTTAGGGATTCCGCGAGGGTCGGGATCCGGGGCTGTGACTGTGGTTTTGGGTTCGAGTTTGCAGACAGCGCCCTGCCCCCGCATCATCGCGTGACCAGCGGGCGTTTGGGCGAGAATAGGCCTCGATGAGCCTCAGCCTTTGAAAGGTGAAGGAATTTGGCTTGAAGAAGCCCTTTGGCTCGCCGAACGGCGCGATGCGAAGGCCTAGTGAGGGTCGGGGAGGGGGGGCTTGATCTTCCGTGGTGTGGCTTGGGTTTTCGTGGGACACTGAGGATTGGGAACTCGGCTTCCTTTTTGCTTTCTTGGTAAAAGGCCCTCACCCCATGGTTTCGGCCAAGCTACCTACGAAGACAGCAGCCCCTTTCATCCAGATCAGGGCTGTGCATGCTGTGCGCAACGGCGTGATCCTAGTGAGTATTTGTGAGTGCAAGCTTGGCTGGGCAGTTTAGTTTCCTAGGTGGGACTTTACTACAACTTTATCACTGTTATCACTTTAGAAGTTTTCGGGTTACTCTAATTTCATATTTAGGGAGCTAAAAGTTAAACTTTTTTTCGCGGGTGAAAGAGCAACCAAGCTTCCCCCGATGTTGGCCAGGGGCTGGAATGGAATCACGATCTCCAGAGACACGATCCACATCCCAGGCGTTTGCCCACCCGGTCACGAGGGCTTAAGCAATCGTGCGCATGAGGCAAGTTGGATCAGGCTTTTCAGATTGGAGGTGAGATGCGATCAGAGTGGAGGTGAGATGCGATGCGCTTCTCGGCTTCTCGCGGGTTTTTTCAAGCCCCAAGCCAAAAGACGCCCCCAAAACGCCAGGCATCAAGCTCGGTTTCGAGAACCCGGTGTTTTTCGAGCGCCATGCTGTGGGCGGAGAGTACGGAGCCAGCTGGAAGGTCAGCCATGTCAGCCTCATGTTGGGATTCATTGGGAGTACTGGGGACATCCCCAGGCTCCTCTAGACATCACCGAAGTATGCCTGGAGTTGCTTTGGAGATCCCCCTCCCCTCCCCCCCCTTGCGCTTGGAGATTGCAGGGCGTGGGCAAGGGCAAGGCGCGGTCGGGCGGGTTTTCTTGTGGCTGTGCCTCTGGGAGATGTGGCCGAAGTCGCGATTGAACGGCAATGCTTAGTTCTTGCTTGCTGATGCCACGCGGTAGGCAGATGCAGATATGATAGAGTTTTGGACGTAAGTTCGGTGGAGAGGTTTTGACCACCTTCTGGCCTGAGAATGAGAAGGACTATTTCTTTGGTGACATTTGCTCCCCACTCTTGAATCTCCACATGCAGCTGCAAGTTGAGGTTTGATTGATTCTTTGCTGACGAGTAGTGCAGCCCACAAATTAAAAACATGTGTGTCTCTGTGTGAGTGTGTGAGAGAGAATTGCCTTATTCACCCCAAAAAGGCACAGCGGCTGAATTGCAGGAGAAGCCCGTCATTGTCGATGGCCGCGTGCTCCATGACGACGAGTCTGCAGTTGCGCCTTGGCTGAAGAAGGGCCAGTGCATGTGGCCACATCGCACGAAAAGAGGCTTTCTTCTAGGGTTCCGGTTAGAGTTCTTCTAATGCGCCCGCCCTTCAAAGTTTACGCATCCCATAAGGGACGGTTTATTTCCGATTCCTGAGAGCTGGTTTTCTAAAGCCCAGGGAGGCCATAGGAGTGCCCAGGTCGTCTATGACAATCCGCTGGACAATGTGGAGGTCCCGCCTTTGTTCTTTGTCCAAGCCCGTAAGTCTGTAGCCACAACTCGCAATGCTGAACGTCCTCGCATTGAAAGGTGCGTGAGCTACTCGAGGTGTGTAGGTGCGCCTCTGATCGCCTTTGTCTAGGTGCATATTTATGTCATTGTACTGCCGCGCTGACTTCTGCGCAGCCGAACCGTAAACTTAAGACTTAAGACTTAAGACCCCAAAACCTCACGACCAGTCCTGAATAACTAGGGATTTTTGTACCCCGTCAGTATAAGGGGGAACATCCCACCCCTAAACCCTAAACCCTAAACCCTAAACCCTAAACCCTAAACCCTAAACCCTAAACCCTAAACCCTAAACCCTAAACCCTAAACCCTAAACCCTAAAACCTAAAACCCTAAACCCTAAACCCTAAACCCTAAACCCTAAACCCTAAACCCTTAAGCATCAAAACGATCCTGGGAGGACTTGGCCCGCATCTTCTTCGAGCGCTGCCTGGAGGCGCAGGGTTCTGGGGGACGCGAAGGTCCTGTGGGTTAGGGTTTAGGGTTTAGGGTTTAGGGTTTAGGGTTTAGGGTTTTAGGGGTTTAGGGTTTTAGGGGTTTAGGGTTTAGGGTTTAGGGCGTCTCGGGTGTTGCAGGGTGTTGGCAGGGCTTCAAGGGGTTTTAGTAGAGCCTTGAAGGTTTCAGGGTTCACCTGTCATCTTAGGTTCAGTGTCGTGGGCTGCTACTATTTGCTCAAGAACCCCAAAAAAGCAAAAGAGAAGAATTGTCATGTTGCCCTTAGGGCAACATTTTTGCGAGGTTCTTAAGCAAGTAATTGGTTGGGTTCAGGAAGCTTAGGACGGAGAGTATCGGGTGCCGCACTCTGGCAGGCAAAGATTGTGCCGTACGTCGTGACCAAGAAGAGCCTTGGATTCAAGCCACCTGGGGAGCCCGCTAGCCCGGTTCAGGGTTTCGGGTTTAGGGTTTAGGGTCTAGGGTTTAGGAAGTGTGGGGCTTCTTATTGTTTGTTTAGCGGCATTCCTTCAGTTGTGTTTTGGTATCCGTAAACCTTGGTGCAAGGCCGCACAGTGGGTTTCTTGAGCGTCCTTCCCTTCCCAGCTTTCAGAGCTCTCAGGACCGTCTTCAAGTGGCAGGAGGGCTTCTGGCAGAAGATGAAGAAGGTCTTTGATGCCGAGTACAAGGACACCTGGTCTTGTCTTGTCCAGCTCCTAAACCTTAAACCCTAAACCCTAAACCCTAAACCCCAAACCCGAGACCCCAAACCCCTAAAGCCTCAAGATGTAGCCAGTATGTCCCCAGACATCGGGGGCCCAACGCCACGAACTCAAGAAAGCCCTGAGCCCTAAACCGTTGAAAGCCGGACGTACATGTAAACGCAATGCCCACCTTATATTCAGGTGATATATCACCTGAAACAAGGTTATAATAATATTTTATTACATATAAAACATTTAATATAATAACCCCATTCCCTACTAGCCAACCGTAAGTTTCGCACTGAGCCCGAGGATGCTTACTTGAAGGCAGGGCTCCTGGACAAGACCGGAGGGGAGCTGGTCCACCTGATCTCTGCTTCTTGGCGGAAGAGAGAGAGAGTCGTCGAGTCTCTTCAGGTCACTTCTTTTTATTGGTTGTGGAGGTTAGTTCAGCTCCGAAGTTGGTATTCTTCTTGCTTAACCCTTAGCGCGACAATTTGCACGGATTCGCACTGCCATGGCCGTTAGACACTCAACCTATAGAGCCTTAGACCACAGTTTCTTGCAAGGATGCCGCGACCATGCAGATCATCCGTTGGACCAGCAGGGGGATTGCATGTTTGGTGAGAATGTGGTGTCAATGTTGCGGCTGCAAAGATCTGGAAGGTTTGGAAGGTAACATAACAGAGCAGCAGGATCAGGCCAGATCAGGCTTCTCAAGGGCTTCAGAGGGTTTCAAGGGTTTCGTCAGATTTTGAGGTTGGTCGCAAGCAGTGAATCGTTATGTCGCGTGGAGTCAGAAGGACTGGAGGAGGCTTTGGCATGGCTTGCCACAACTACGACGGTGACATGTTGACCGATGAGGTCGCACAGGCCCGAGCCTTGTTTGCCTGAGGTTGAATGTACATTAACCATATAAAACAATGCGAATCATGATGATGCTACTCGTCATACTCAACGGCAATTACCAACAATATTCATGATGCTGACAATGCTCACACAATGCGCATTCTCCTCGTAATGCTGGTAAGACTCGTAATGCTCACGTTGCTCAAAATACTAAACATGCGAATGCTACTAATAGTACTTGTAAGACTACAAAGACTCCTGGTACATCATGGTACTAGGAACTAATGCTCATGATTGCTAAACATGCAATCATCCCAACGCTAATAATGCTAGTAGTCTTAATAATGAAGTGTTGGTGGGTATTCTTAACAATGTTAATGTGCGAATGCGCCCAATACTACAAGAGTTACTAAGACTCACTAGTAACAAATGTATCAGGAGCAGCTTCGTAAACGGTTTTTCGTCGTGTGTCTGTGTGCAGTACCGCAGCTCTAGAGCATGATGTCTGAGCCGGCAGTGGCACACGCTGACGGAGCTTGCAGTTGCTAAGGCATAGTGCACAGACGAGGGTGAGGGCTGACAGTTCGTGCCCTGAGAGTCTTCCAACCCCCCGACCAAACCCCCGACTGCGTTTCGTGATTATCAGCAACATGTTGCAGATCTTGAGCTGCGCAGTGCAGGTCCACCGAAGTCCGGGGTTCATCACATCGATGCTCGGCGTTGCTAGTGGCTGCTGTTGTCGGCACCGCAAGATGCACTTCCTGCTCTAAGGGCACGAAGGCAGTCGTGCCGGATCGGTTTTGTCTTTAGAAGCGAAGGGTTGCATCTGCTCAAGAAATCTGGAGCGCCATTCTCAGTTGCAACAGTCCGGCGTCTTTAGTTGTCGGACGCCTACCAGCACAGCCACTTGTCCCAGGAACTTGGTGGGCAAGAGTGAGGATGGCTCCCTCATCAAGGAGTTCGAAGCCTCCCATGGCACTGCAGGGGCCCCGGCCCGTGAGAGCTCGAATTCTACCTTCGGGAGCGCTGCTCGTCCCAGCTTCGAACCATGAGGGTGTGTAGATGAGGATTGCCAAGCGGATTGCTGCAGTTTTGACTGCGGCAGAGTGCACGGATGTTGCGGTGGGTTCCGGATTCCTGTGTGGCAGGTGGCAGACCTGTGGCACATGCATCTCCGTGGGGAGGCTGGGGCGATGTATTGTTGCCAAGAGTCACATCTTGGGCCAAGGTGTAGGTGCTTAGAGTTACTAGAGAGTGTACGCCACGTTGTAGCTTCGGGCCCTAAACCCTAAACCCTAAACCCTAAGCCCTAAGCCCTAAGCCCTAAACCCTAAACCCTAAACCCTAAACCCTAAACCCTGGTACGAGGAGACCTCCATGAATCCATTGGGCATGGTGGTGGCGCTGCCCCCCGGCAAAAGCTTTGGGCGGCTTTGGTTCCAGGACCAAGTTCTTCGGCCGCGCCGCAGTCTTGTCAAGACGGCTGCGTGCTAGGACATTCCCACCTCAACTCAACCAATGCCCCCAAACCGAAGACCCTAAACCCAGAAAAGGTGCACAGGGTTGTTAAAAAAAGAGCCCTAAACCCTAAACCCTAAACCCTAAACCCTAAACCCTAAACCCTTAACCCTAAACCCTAAACCCCAAAAGCCTCGAAGATTCTGGGCAGCCGAAGGCTGGGTGCGATGGACCATGCTGCTGTGGCGGCCTTGGATGCACATCCCACGCGAAGCAATCGAAAAGCTTGAGCACTTACGTGAGAGGCTTTCTACAGGTGTTTAGGGTTTAGGGTTTAAGGCTTAGGGTTTAGGGCTTAGGGTTTAGGGTTCAGGGGTGGCACACAAGGAATGGATAGATTTGTTGCAGGATGAAGGGTGCACAAGCGTTGCCGTGGTTGCAAAGGTGTATCAAAGATCGTACTGCAATCGTAGCGAACGTCGCACCGAATGCCCCATTCTCTTGGGCCGCTTGTAACCTTTATAGTAAGAGTCGCAGCGAGTCGTCTCAACCATTAAACCTTGAACACAAGACAACAAGCGATGTGAAAGCCAGCGGTCCTAAACGCGTCTAGAGGCCTGAGCATACATGTTCTGTGTTTGTCATTCGCTACAACGGTTTACAAACACGTGTGAAGCCGACATGCTGCGTTTACCAATCGTGTGCCGCATGATAATCATACCTCGCAAGAATGTTCCTGGCCTCATTCAACAAAAGCGTCGATTGGAGCAGAAGTGTACCCTCTTCTTTGGTTGACTGCTAGTGATGCTGCCGCGTCCGAAAACGAAGAGGCTCTAAATTGGTCCATTGGCTTTCTGAACAAGATCGAAGAAAACGTTTCCCGAGCTTGGGCTCTGCTGTGAAGGTCCTCAATCCGGCAAGCCAGGCGGACGTAACAAAGTGCGGGGCTCAGACTGCAGGGCGTCTCAATATTCTACGCAGCTTGTGGTAATGCAACCCAACGAGCAATGACTTTGTGACTGTTCTACGTTGCAAGGTTCACTGTGAGTGTCCGCGAGGCTGTCTACGAGGCCCCTCAGAGCCTGTTTCGGTTAATCAGACAGAAACTTTGGATGATGCTGAATGCTGAATGCCAAAAAAGCAAGGCCTTCCGCACGGGCAAAGGGACTCGCGACCTCAACGGACCTGAGGGCCTCACCACGGAGGCGTTCGTGGTCGCTCGGGGTCAAAATAGTTTGTCAACGCCGTCCGGACGCGAATTTTAAAGAGCTCAGTGCTAGGCCGCTGGGCTCTTAGGTTCTCAGACCCCAGCATCCGGAGCAGTCACCAGTTTCACCGAGGACTGGGTCGCAGACAACCTCAGCAAGCGAATGGCCAAAGATGGGCCTCCTGAGGTCTTTACCGGCGAGCAGGTGCCCCGTCGCTTTAGTGTCGAAACTTCAATAAACCCCAAACCCTAAACCCTAAACCCTAAACCCTAAACCCTAAACTCCAAATAAACTTCAACATCACAGCCGAAGCTACCTTCTGGGCCCTGAACTCCAGGTCCCTGAGGTTGCGGTGCCTTCGAAGAAGCTGCGCCGCAAGTACAAGGCGGAGAGCCCAAGAACTGGCTTGACTTCATGTTATGACTTCATGTCGGGTTTCGTGCTTAGGGTGTAGGGGCGCATGTGCCCATGCGAGTCTTACGAGGCCGTGGACCAAGATGCCATGAAAGCCTTCTTCGACAAGTTCGACACGGACGCAAACGGCACCATCTCCTTCGAAGAGTGGCTCGGGGGGCGCTTGTATATGGCTCTGCTTGGCACCCTAAACCCTAAACCCTAAACCCTAAACCCTAAACCCTAAACCCTAAACCCTAAACCCTAAACCCTGAACCCTGAACCCTAAACCCTAAACCCTAAACCCTAAGCCCTAAACCCTAAACCATCAGTCCAGGATAGTACAGGTTCTTGTCAGGCTGTCACGACCGGCTTAAGGCCTTTTTTTTTTTATCCGGCCTTGTGAGTTTACAGTCTTTGCTCTGGAAGGTTCGTTGACATGACGCTCGATCTGGGTATTGCGCCGCTGAAACCAGAGGAGCTGAAGAAGGAGGCAGAACGCCACTCGGCTCAGAACTGCATATCGGTTTCGAAGTTGAGAGCCTGAGCTTGCGTGCGAACCGAGCTCGACATGATGCTTTGCTCGGTGATTTTTGTGTCTGTGTGTATCTCAGGTGATGAGATTCACGCCGAGTCTGAGCGGGTTTGAAGAGTGTTTGAAGCGAGCAATGGAGCTCCAACTGTGACGTTTCGAGAAGGGCCATGTCGTCTTGCATGGGTCCGACGTGGGCATTTGACCAAGCGGTTTGAGCAGACGAAACTTTTTCGGCCCCCGTGCACGGCGATTGAAAGTCCGAGCTTCGCAAATGCAGCAGGGGCTCCAGGAATGCAGGAACATCCGAAGCTTTCTATGCTTGCAGGATGCACTTGCCATGACGTGTCCTCTATCTCTGTGCGCCCACGCTGCTACGCTATGACTGTCCTTAACAGCTGCCGGGCATCAGGGAGGTGGGAATCGTAAGGCGGCTTTGCGCCAAATCCTTCGTTTGTTTTCCAAGGATTCCTCCTTCCCCACCGGCAGAATCGTTATTCATTCCCCGATGTGCAAAACTGTACCATTCGTTGCGAATTCGTCCGTGATTGCGCGGGCTTTGAGATCGATTCCGACCAACTCGAGGCGAGAAAAAAGGGGGGATTGCATCGGACAGCAAGAGGCAAGAGTCGCCTGGGGCACCCATGTCGGGATCAAAGCTGCCTTCAGTGCAGGGTTCCCTTCTAAGCCTCACAGGCAGCCCCAAAGCTTTTAGGAAGCCACGCCGAGGTGGTATGGTGATGTATGGTGTGGTCCTACATCTGCGCCCTCCGCCGCCCTCTGGGTCCTGAGCATGCCTGAGCGGGCCCCGCCGTTGCGCTGCTGCTTGGGTCACTAAATGCGGGACGCCTGAAGGGCACAAGCTCTGCGGAAGCTGTCGCAATTGTTACACGTAGGGAGCCGACGCCGAAAAAGCTCGTATTGCGGCGCTACTGTTGGAGGGCAGTTTTGGACCAGACCTCTCGGATCTGCACCTCACAGCCCCCGGCTCGGCCCGCCCTGCGCAGATCCTGAGCGAACTGCCGCCGCACGAGAACATCATCCGCTGCTTCGGATTTTCCATCGATGCCCCGCAGCGATCAGGCCCCAGGGGATCCGGGTACAGTGCGTGATCAAGTGTAAGTTGGGCTTGCTACATTAGGTCCAGACATAGGGGGTGGTGTTGGAGGAGTGAGGCGTGCACTTTTGGGGACCTTTCCGCTCCACTGATCATGAGTCCCCCAACGCTTTCGGACCTGGAAGTAGCGTCAGGCGGCAGCGGCACCGTCAAGCTGCTCCTTGAGCTTTGCAATGGCCACCTCCTGGACTTCCAGGCCAGGGTTTATAGGGTTTAGGGATGTTTAGGGTTTAGGGTCAGGGTTTAGGGTTTAGGGTTTAGGGTTTAGGGTTTAGGGTTTAGGGTTTAGGGTTTAGGGTTTAGGGTTTAGGGTGTAGGGTGTAGGGTGTAGGGTGTAGGGTTTAGGGTTTAAAAGTTTAGGGTTTAGGCCTTGCCAGCTTGGACTTTCAGGTTTCTTATCTACCCTTGTGGGTAGTTCTCTAACTGAGGGCCCCTTTTTGACAGGGTGCCGCCTTCTAATGGGCACCTAAAAGGGGGCAAGAGTTTAGGAAACTGCCTTCATGCTTCCCCAACGAGACCATCGTGGCAGTCCCAGCTGCAAAGAGAGCTCGATGCTGAAATTTTCTGCACCGGAGGACTCCAAAGGCGGAAAGCTGTCGCCCAAGGACCGCTTGCGTTGACCATACAGGGTGCACGGTCAATGGGTTCATGTGGTTCAGGCAAATTTCGAGCCTCCATTGAGCCCTGCCTTCGGCTGGAAGGAACTTCAACACACAACTAGTTGGCCTTTCCCATGCTTGAAGTCAGCTTGTTTGACCTCCTCCCCCCCATTTGTATGACAATCTGGTTCTGCAAGCTTCTGGGCAGGAGATGATGGATCCCTTCGTGCAGGTGACGGAAGCGGCAGGGGGACCGAGTCCTGTCGGGTGCAGGGGATGGTTGAAGCATGTTGAGGCTTTTAATGCGCAGCCTGAAGACGCACAGGTAGGACCTTAGGACCTTAGGACCTTAGGACCTTAGGACCTTAGGACCTTAGGACCTTAGGACCTTAGGACCTTAGGACCTTAGGACCTTAGGACGTCGGAGAGTCATGGGACAAAGTCTGCAGGTCCGTCATCTACATGCACAGCGGCAGGGCGCCGAGAGCCGAAGCTGATCCTTTACCCGCCTGCAGGCCGATTATAAAACTCGAGACGTGACCCAGGCCCCCGATCCAGCATCGTGACCTAAAGGTGGAGAACGTGCTGCAGGCATTCCGCAGAAAAGGGGTGGCTCAGTGAAGGTTGTCCGTGCTACTACGGCAGGAATCGCTGTTGTAGTGATCGCTGTCGGCAGCTTGTGTGTGCAAGACCGATTGCTGACCAAACGTGATTGGATACGTAGTGACGGCATCGAGCCCCAAATCGCCCCAATGCGGTAGTCTCATGCGTTGGGTAGTGTATGAGACTTGGAGCACACTTAGTGCCAGCCCTCCAAACCAGACCCCGAACTAAGCAAGATCCTAGTACCCAAGCACAAGTCAACGGCGGCAGCCGAGTTGGCAGTTGCAGAAAAACTTGAGACCCAGCAGCTGGGACCTTCTGAAGGGAGACATGTAATTGTCCTAGTGTTTGCTGCGAACGTCGTTCGGGGCCAATTTGACATAAACATCATGCGCTTTGGTTTGGCGCCCGTGTTCAATCATGCCTCTAATGACTCTACTCACCGCATCTTCTCTCCCAAGTTAGCAACGCAGGGCAGCGACGGGAACTGGAAGCTCTGCGACTTCGGTTCTTGTAGTGCGCCACGGGACGGCCCGGGGAGTTTCAGGTTAGCTGTCATTGAGACAACGGCAAGGAGGAACTTTCGAGGACGAACTTTCAGCAATCAAAAGAGCCTCCAAGTGCCTGACCTGGGCCGAATGGCCGCATGGAGATAACACTTGCCAGCTGTTATCAGCCCGCCGATGGCATCGACTGCTTGATGTGGTCAGTGACGGTCCAGCGATGGCAGGTGAGGGGGTTGGGGCCGTGAGTGGGCCCCAAACAGACCTAAGAAGGAATTCACGCATCACACGCCTCCAAACAATGTCTTGTGGCTGTGGCTGCGGAACGCGAGGTACGGCCTGTGTTCCAGGCCATGAGCTGCCCAGGGGCGAACTCCAACGCCTACAGGCGCCCGGAAAACGATCCCGAAACGCTGCGCAAGGTCGTGGGGTGGTTCCCGGCATTGTAGACCGATGTAGACCTAAGGCCAGAGTCGGAGTACTGAGTACAGTATTGACTTGGAATATCTCACGGAGTCCCTTCTACTCCCTGCGATTAGCTGATGTGATTATCTCCGAGGAGGAGATTGACAAGACCGTGACAATGCTGTACAGGCGCTGGAATCGTGTCAACGCAGCGCTGTTTAGAGCTTTCGCTGCGGGAGGTTTGGATGGGAAACGAGTGCTGACAAATAGTGCATCTTGAGAAATACCTGTTTCTCAGCATCCACTGTCATAACAGCACGAAGACCAGAGGCAGAAGGGCTTGTGGGTGGTTAAAGTTTTCAGGTTAACACCTGTGCGCTACTCGCACCGACTTGCTTCTCCGCTCCCGTCAATGCCTTGCAGTCTCTCAACCCTGTTCACAAGTCAGATGTTTTATCCATGGCCTCTGTAAACCAGTCGGGAAGCTCTTCGTTTACTCATTGAGAGACGACCCACTGGCACACAGGCCCCCCGAAATGGCGGACGTGCAGCTGAATTACCGGAAGGATCGGAGCTGCACAAATCCGATACTAGTAGAGGGGCTTCGGGTTGCTCAACCCCCTCACTAAGTGAACGCCAAGCTCGTGCGTGTCCCGCATATGGTCACGTCATGTGGTTAACCCGGGCTCTTGGTCACGGTGCAGAGTTGAGTCTGTGACGATTCCTTCGCTGAGCCCCAACGCATCTGGACAGTTTATGTTCAATCCCTGCAGATTGGGCCTTCTTCTCACATTCTGTTTGATTGCAAGAGACTGAGCGCGCACAGCTGCGTGCTTGCTCCATGCTGTGATGACTGTGCTGAGATCCGGCATAGTTCACTGCGTGTGTGCAGGGCTATGCCATTACAGAGCAAGTAGACATCTGGATGCTGGGCACTCAGAGGTCACCTTAAGAGTTGTGCCAGAATATCTCCCATTGTAGCGAGCACTAAGGCTGGGATGCATCCTCTACACCCTTGCCTTCTATCGGCATCCCTTCCAGGTCCGGAGCTTGCAAGCTCGTCTTCTTGAGGGCTGTCCCTGCGCCTTTTGTGGACTTAACGGCCAGCAGTTTAATTACTTCTAGTCCGATCGTGGGAGTCTCTGCCAACGATACATGTTTATACACGAAGGTATAAGTTTATGCACCCTGATGCGTACAGGTATTTCGTCGGGGTGGTGGCGTGAAGACCTCGGCGAGGGGTTCATCGCCCCTTGCATCCATGCCAGGATAACGCCACGCCGATGGCAATTTGGAACGCCAAGTACTTCATTCCGTCGGAGCACCCAATGGCCAGGACGGCTTCCAGTTTTGTCTCAAAGCTACCTTGAAGCCTCCATGCCCTGACCCTAAACCCTAAACCCCAAACCCCTGAACCCTCCAAAAGCCCGAGCATACCGGAACCTAGACAAGAAAGCACCTACGCCTGCCACCCAGAACTTCGCTCCCGCAGGAGCGCGAAACTCTGCGCTCTGATCCACTGGCTGCTGGCAGCAGACCCCAAGGTGAGATCGATTCGGGTTCCGGGCTCACACCCGTCACCTTATCCCCTTTGCCCATAAGCCCATCCGAAAACATATTAGAACATAATGCTAGAGGGACAACGGTAGCATGCCGGTTGCCCCCCCCCCCCCCCCCCCCCGCCCTGCGAGGACCGGCCCCAAGCCCCACGGGTGCTGGAGGCAGAGGGGTTTGCGACGAAGGACTCAGCATGTTGAGTCTGCCGAGTGTGGGAGAGAGAGAGAGAGAGATGCATGTATATCTCTGCAGATCTATATACATAAATAAATAAATGAATATATATATATATATATCTCTATATATTATATCTATACGTATATATATATATATATATATACACATATATAGAGGAGAGAGCACTGCAGTAAGGTACAAGCTGTTGGGAAAATCAATGGGGGTATATCTCCCCCGAATTTTGATGAACCGCTGAATACCCCAAGCCGGGGCGTGCGGGCTGTATGGGGGAGGGGGGTCCCAGGACCTCAAGCCTCCTGGAAACCTCTCAGACTCGTGATGCAGCAAGTTTTGGGGACCGTCCTGGCTGACATCGTTTTCGTCCGAACCATACATGGTGACGACATTTGGTACAATTTGCTTGTCATCACCGCCGTTGTCGTCATCATCATCATCATCATCAGCATTTGTTGGCTTCTGCAAAGACTTTCGATAGCCTTGGAGAGGCATGAGAGGAGAAGCACGTTTGGGGTCGCTGTGATTTTAGCCTAGCACACGGCCGAATGTTGTGCTGCCCACCTGGCAGGCGTGCAAGTCAATTGGGAAGAGCGAGTACGACGAGTTTGTCGGGCTGCTCGGCGCAACGACGGGATGACATTGATGGGCTGTTTTTGCTCCTGCATGCTCTTTGCCCATCCAGCAAATGAACGGGCCGCCTTGTCCAAGTCTGCCAGGCAGATGCCCGCATCCGTGCGGCGTTCCCGACCTGCTTTTGCCCCGAAGCCCCCCCCAAAGCAGCTGCAAAATGCTGCAAGCGCTGAGATATAGAGCCGAGTGGGGCAGCGGCCGTCTGAGAGCTTCTGGGATGCTTGGTTTTCAAGGTTTGCGTGCTATTGTTAGTCCATCTCCTGTATTCATGTTTCTTCCTACCAGTGACTGTAGAAAGGCCCAGCTTTGGACGGTACTGTATGCGCTGGACATTCCCGGGCGCACAAGCTGAAGTTTAATGGCTTAGTCATTACGCCAGGGACAGAATCCTGCAGCACGATCGCATCTATGGTGCAAGGCCGGGGGCTTGGTTCAATCGCGAAGCAGCGACGAAGCAGCACCGACATCAATGCAACACAGTACAGTTCTGTGGAAGCATTTGGGAGCTTAAAGTTGTGTGGGCAAAACATGAAAAAACCGTTAGTTGAGCTTCCTGTGACAACGTCGTGCAAGCGGAGCTCTGTGTGAGTCCTGGTGTAAGGAGCACGAAGGAGCCTCCAAAAGAGTGGGTGCTTGCCTGAGGTGATGATTTCGTCATGCCTGTCATCGCGTTTGATAGGTGCTTGCGGGAGTTGTGAGTTCAAAGGTGGTATAGTGACATGGTGCCTTCATGTGGGTCTTTTGAATATGGGCCCTTGGGTTCTATGGGGTATAAGGGCTCCAAAACACAGGGCCCATAGTACCAGATTCGAAGAGCACCTTGGCACCCCTCAGCATCCAAGGACTTGAAGAACCTCCAGTCAGCTGCTGCTGCAGCCCGGAGTCAGGCCTCTCTGGTCAAAAATACGGGCTGTAATACAATAACAAATAAATAGATAAATAAAGAAGTATATATATATATGTGTACATATATATATATACAACATCAGATAATAAACTCTACTATAATGTAATGTCATGTCATGTCATGTAATGTAGTGTAATGTTTTTTCATCTAGTTTAATCTAATCTAGTCTACTCTAAGAAAATGGAATATGAAAAGCAGAATATACTACTACACAATATAGGTATATGCCATAAAGAATATATGTATAGAAAGATAAAGAGAGTAAAATATAATGTACAACATATAATGTACAATATAATGTACAATATATAATTTATTATATTTATATATTGTATACTGTATAATGTAAAATGTATAATGTATAATCGATAATGTAGAAAATATAATTTATAATATATAGTGTATAATACCTTTACTTGTCCTTGCCTGGCCAAGGTGGCAGCGAGCCACAGCAATGGTCAGCCCAACGGCAAAGTCCGGGAGACCCAGGGGCCGGGTCCTTGGGGCTGAGCGGAGAAGCCACCGAAGTCAAATTTTACTTGCTGTTTGTCATGGCGGCACTGCAAAGTTTTGTCAGTGGATCGATGCTCAAAGCCTGCATTACTGCACAAGACGCTATTAAGACGGTGGTATGTATGTTTCAAGCGGTGCAAGAGTGTAGATCAGCGGCTCGATTGCTGGTTCGGCTTAGAAGCCCCGAACCCATAAGATCTATGAGATCTCACCAGTTCCCACAAACCCGGATTTTCCGCGCATGTTGGTCGTGCTGGTTTCGTGCTATTTGTACTGGTATCCTAGTCTCAACGAGCTCATGCAAAAGACACCACGAAGCAGAGGTTGGGTCTCAAGGTGTGATGGCTGCGGTTGGACTGGTCTCTAAGCCTTCATGGAAAAGCCCAAGTGATGAATGCTGAGGTTTGACGTCCGCTTTGCGTTGTCTCCGGACACTAACGGAAGCGGAGGCCAAGCATTTCGGAGTCATCTTTCGTGGTCGTGAGTGAGATCGGCGGGATCTGTAAAAATGTCGGTCGAAATCTTCAAGGGGCCCCCAAGTGATCCCGGGAGTTACCCCCCCCAGAATGCGAATGTGGCGGAAACGGTGGCGAGGGCACACGGACTTGATTTGGAGCCGAAATATTGTGCACATGTCGCCTCCAGTGGGTGCGCGGCACGCTGGGGGCGAGGACGACCCCAGCACCCGAAAGTGCAAGCTCTGTTTCCATGAGGTGACGAGGTAGTCTTTTTCCACGCGCTATCAAGACTAAGCGGCAGGTCCCCGGTAGGTCACGGCCCTGCAGCTTAATTTCAGTTGGCCGAACCATGCGTGGGAAAGGGCCGAACTCCGCAGGCTATTCCCAGAGCTCCCAAGGAGGGCGGCGACAGGCCATCAGAGCTTGGGGTTGTGGAGGCTTTGTGGCTAGAATTTTGCCACTTAACTTCATTGCAGTGAGAATGTTCCCGGCCAGAGCTGTGCTGATAGCCAATCCCTGGATGGTCCGCCAGGCAGCCGCGAAACCTCCAAGCCTGGCCCCTGAAAATGCTAGCGTACCAAGCCCAACTAGCATGTGGGACTGATCCAAAAAGCTCAGGCCTGCAAGAGGATCTGCTATCCCTGGATGCTGGCTCTCACCAGCAAGGCCTTCGAGGTTTTTGTCTGTGCCGAGGGTATCTACCACCTCCTTAGCGGGACCGGACAGTAGTTACAGCACCTGTCGTGCGTCGGTGGTGACCTTGCAAGACGCACGCCTCTCTCAGGGCATGCTGCGCATGACAGCACGACCATGTGTCTCCCAAGTGTGGTTTTCCCAATTGATTCAGTCCGTTTAAGTTTTTCAGCTCCTGAGATTTAGAAACTCCAATGCTCAAAGCTTTGCAGGCCTTCACCAGGCCGCCTCGAGCCCTGCCCTGGACGATCTTATCGCTCTGGGCCCGGCGACGCCGCTCCGGGCTTAGGCTCCCAGGCTCCTGAGGTCGTGAGATCTTTTGGGGATTTTGCTAAGGATGTAGGGGTCCCTGGCCCTCCACTCTAGGGTTCCATAAGGTTGGGTCCCGCAAGGCTTTGAGCCAGGTGTTGTTCACAGAGGCCCAGATGACCTGTTTGCTTCGATCATCCCCTCTCCGCGAAATTCTCTGGGGGCGGGTCCCCTTGCGGGATTTGGGGTGGGCACTCCAGGGATACTCGGATGCCCTGCGGGATTGTTGGGGCCGGGCTCTCCAGGGTGGGCACTTCTGGGATGCTTCGGCGGGACTCTCCCGGGCTTCTTTGCACTCCAGGGACCCAGGCCAGAAGAACTCTGGGAGGACGAGAATGGTTGGCTTACATAAATCCTGACAACCCCACGTCGAGGGTGGGGAAGTAGATGGAAATAGGCATCCCCACAGAAGGATGAAAAGAGAGGTGAGAGGGCACCCTATAGTTCAGGGAACCACATGGTTCTCAGCTCCGAGGTCTCGGGCGAAGAGCGCCCCGGCCGTAGCGACGCCAGAAGGAGGAGTTTGGGGGAGGGTTGAGGGTTTTAACGGCTGGAAAATTTTGCCCGATCCACCGGGCCATGGACAATGTTGCTTTCCTGATCCCAGGAGCAGGTCAAAACCTTTTGGCTTTCGCATCTTTCGCTGACTTCGGCAGCATGCCGCAGCAGGCCGATGGTGTCCCTGTATGGTCCTTGAGAGCGATGTGCTGGGCATGCATTTGCGAGGCGCAGCCTGCGCCAGCTGCATTGAATGGAGGACCGGTTGGCCGTGGGTACTTTCGAGCGGTGATGCCCTGTACCACATTGTTCCTGACTTCTGTGTGATGTCCTTGTGCCCTCAGGCCAACAAACAGATCGGCGCAGCAAGACAGAAGCGACTATATAAGCTGAACGACAGGATTCCCCGCACCTGCGGCTCCCATGGCAGCCGCGAAGCCCGGGCATGTTTGATTCCTGACTTCCAGGGTTTCCATGATTTTTCCTTTTCTTTCTGGATTTCAAAACACCGGAGCATGCGCTGACCCTTCCCGCTCCAGTTGGCTGGCACATTTATGTAGAGCCACAAGAGGGCGAGGGTAGGAGTGCTGCGACATTTACGTTCTTCCCCCAAGTGGGCTGGGCACCCCGTGTATTTTGTGGGTAAAAGTGTCTGAGAGTTGGTTGCTTTGCCAGGCCGAATTTTGCCGATTTCGGATCGGCGCCGACCTTTGACGCGCCTTGGCCAAACAGCAACAACAACAAGAATAGTTGTAACAGCTTGCGCGCCGTCTCGGCAGCCGGGTCGGCCTAAAACAACCAAAGTTATGTAATATGTCACTTGGTGCAGGCTGGACTCAGGGGCAAGGCCTCATACGGCATCGGAGGGTTCCCTGAAGCTAGGAAGGTTCGGGTGGTTTCCAGGAGGGTCTCAATGGGGAATTGTGGCCGTTTGGCACGTTTTTGCTTGAGGCTTTGTGCAGCCAGTGATGCAGTCCTGGGTACGAGAAATCCGAAGGGTTCATGTGTGGGGGCGGCCCAAGTGGTTCGGGCAGGTCCCACAATACAGGGGAGGAGGGGGAAGGAGACCAGATCCTGGTTTGCCGAACCCTGTCAACCCTATAAAGCCCTCTAAACCACTACAAAACCTTGTCAAAACCTTGTCACACCCGCTAAAGCCGCAAAAGCCCTACGAAACCCCTTTACAATCCTCTAAAACGCATCAAACCCCCTAAAACCCAGAAAGCCTTGAAAAACACCCCAAAACTCCTCCCCCGCCAAAAAAAACAAAAACATCCGAAAACCCTAGAAGGCCCTTTGCGAAGTCTTCCGTGTCTCAGGCGTTGGCTCCGACGGCTGCGGCAGCTCCGGCTCAGCCAAGCTCGGGGCCTTCGGTTCGGGGCTTGGCTCTCTCAGCAGATGTAAGGGGTTCAGGGTTTAGGGTTTAGGGTTTATAGGGTTTAGGATTTAGGGTTTAAGGTTTAGGGTTTAGGGTTTAGGGACGGTTGTGGGTTTGGGGTTTGGGGTTTGGGGGTGTTTGTGTCGCTTTTTTGATCGAGGAGCAGTGGGCGGCAATCCCTGGGCACCAAAGAGATCGGGCGAATCCTTGAAAGGGTCTCAAAGGGAGTGTCGCAAACCCTGAGGCCATCCTGGACCCTCAAGAAAGAGACATGTGTGTGCTGAGGCAAATCTGCTCGACCTGCTGTGAGCTGCCTCTGAACATCAAGTGCAGCTCGAAATGGAGTCCCTCTCAGATCCCTTGAGAAGGGTCTCTTTCGCCGAGCATCTTAGACAGACGTGTGCCAAGCACATTCTGTGAATGACAGGTTGCCCTGGCCCCATCTTCTAGTTCGGAATTTAAACGCACGGAGGCCCTTGACAGCAGAGGAGTAGCAAAGGAAGCTGGACCCAAGAAACCGAGATCACCTGCCGTGCGTTTGCACCACTCTTGGACTCAAAGAGCTCCAAAAGCATCCGCGCATGCCACATGTGCATCGCCCCTCTGTCTTCTTCGGAGCCACTGCTGCGCGTGCAATCTGCATGGAATGACGCTCCTGACACCTTCAGAGTATACTGCTTCACTGGCCCGCCTCCATGCTTGTTGTGCTGCTTAAATCCATGTAGTACCTCACGTAACCCGCACTCATCAGGCATGTCTACAACGGTCGGTCTATGAATACGAATGCGCAGACTGCAATGCAGGCCCTGCGCGCGCAATGGGCTCTGTGAAAGACAGCAGGCTCATCTTAGATCAGGGCGGCGGACAAAATTGAATGAAAGGATTTGGACGAGAGGGGTATTGTTAAGCCACAGACGAAGGGGAACTCTGCAAGGGTGAAAACAGCGACCGATGACAGACATTGCCATCCTTTGCGGGAGATTTTGTGATGCCTATCGGTTCCTCGCCCGCTCCGCAAGATCCGCATGCCGTCGTGCGCGGCTGCCGCGATGGTGCTGACGCGAAGAACCTCGGACAGGCAGGCAAGGACGCAGTGAAGCAGAGGCAGAGATTGAGGGGGATCAGCGAGATGGGTCGGGCAGTGTCCTATGCGATGAAGCGGGTGGCTGCGATCCAGCCAACTGCGGACCACCCTCAACAACATCGACATGCTAGACTTCTGCCGTAGGGACGGTGTGCCTGCCGATCGCACTCGTGAAGGGGGCACAAGAACAGCAACCACACAGCGGCGCATGCAGAAAACCCGCCGCGAGAACCGCCAGTAGCAAACTACCCCACCCGTCCACCACGGCAAGGACACAGAGAAGGATGTGATCGGATGAGGCTGAGCGGCGACCGAAGAAGCGGTCAGACACCACCGGAGTCAGCGCGATGCGACCGAAAATGTGGCCGCTCCACCAGTGATGGACCGTTTCGCAGGTGCATCCGGCGAAGAACACACGCAACACTATTAAAGCCTACCGCAACGACAAAACTTGCCAAAAAGAAGATCTATGGGACCCGACAGACCCCACAAGCACAGAACTTGCAACAGACGAACTCCCAATTTTAAAACGGGGGCCTTGGAGATCAAGATCGCAACCCTGGCAAAAGGGGGGACGCTAACAGGGACCCACCTTCGGACGATACGAATCGCACGTGTGCGCACGATTCGCTTATCTCCGAAGAACAAGTACCTTTTGTTGTGAAGTCAGGCAGCAGCGAACAGGTGGCTACAACTCGTGCAAGTCGCTACTTCGTGTCGATGTCTCCGGACATGGCTGTTGGCTTCCAAGCCACCGTGTGGCTCGAAACATGCAAGAGTAAGAGAAATATGTGGTGCAAGATGACGGACAAACATAAGTAACATAAGGTACTGATCGTCAGTGTTTAACGAATGGATCAATGATCAGTGTTTCACACTGGCCGCGACGACTGGCTCACAGACATAAAGTGTTGTCGCTGCAGGCGAAAGTATGCCATTTCCAGAAGCTCGACCCGATCTCCATTCTGATTCTGCAGCACCCCGACCTGACCACGGGGCGCGGCAACACGGTCTCCCCTGCTGGAGGACAGGCCCTTGTAGAACATCTTCTTTACGAAATGGACCACCGCTTATTGGCACTGAAAGCCCCGACGACGTCTCGCAATGCAGGCTCCAGGCGAGTAAGGCAATGACCATGTTCAATTGCGAAATGATGCGCAGCGTCCTAAATCGATTCCAGATCTGCGCGCATGGACAGACGACAGGAGACTGTAATCCGCGCTCTTCCGATATCTTCCGATGCATGCGAATTGTCTGGGTTGCCAACCGAATGAACGACGACTTGCGGCGCCAAAAAGATATTCGGAATAGCTCAACGCTTCCACATGAGATCGACAACGAAGCCTGTCGCCGCAAGCGTCGTGAGCGCCATGAAATCAAGCTGACCGGGGTGCGTCCAAGGTTCATGGTCTCGTTGGTGTAACCCAAGAAGTAGCCGAGCGTGGCGAACACAAGGGCAAAGGAAAATTGGCGACTGGCATCGGCTCCTGTGTAAGTCTGCGCCGTAGGAGTTTTGCAGGGCGGAGATTGGCCGATCCGCCGTAGAAACCCACTCGCTTCACGATGCAGTCTGCATTTGATCCAAGACCTACAGAGCAAGCGATCTGACCAGCATCCACGCGCGTTCGCTTTATCGTTGCTTCGGCGGCATTGTTCGTGCCCGGAACACCCGTTCCCCATGTTGCACCGACGAAGACCTCGCATTGCTCCACCAAGCAGCGCTGCGCTGCTGGCGGCCGTGCGTCTTGGGCGACTCGTCGCGCTCCGGAAGCCGAATGGCCGTGTGCGTGCCCTAGTTTCGCCGCTTTGTCGCCCGAGCCTTGGCCCAACACTTCGCCGACGCTCTCCAGGCTGCATGCATGCCGTCTGTCGGTGCGTTCGACCATATTTCCCGACAGGCCATGCTCGAGGGGTTGCGATCGCGGCCTCAGCTTGCTATGCTTGCTTCTCGCCTGCCATTTGCTCGCCAGTTTTACGGCAGCGAGAGCAGTTACATCTGGACGGACGACGCGGGGACCGAGCACGAGGTCTTGCATGCGGAGGGCGGAGAGCAAGGTGACCCCCTGATGGCTGCGCTCTATGCAGTAGTTCAGCACCCCGCCGTCCACGATGTCGCGTCAGCGCTGCAGCTAGGCGAGGGTGTTTTTGCCTTCCTCGACGATACTTACATCGTCAGCGTTCCTGAGCGCGTTTCCAACCTGTATGGCGTGCTTTGGGACCGTGATGGACCGTGCGCGGGTCCAACTCAACCAAGGCAAGACCCGTGTTTGGAACGCGGCAGGGGAGGAGCCGCCCAACCTCGCCGCGCTCCAACCAGACCCGAGCTCTGCTGCAGACCCGAGCTCTGCTGCAGACATCTCGGCGCGCTGTCCAATTACCTCCTCCGCATGCTGCCGCCGCATTGTACCGCCGACATCCGCCGACTATTCTCGTGAGCATGAACAATTGCCTCGGCACTCTGCCCTTTGGGGAGGAAGCACCCGTGCTGTCGGCGGAGATGCCCTCGCCACAGCGCGGCTTCCGCTCGGTTGGGGGCAATTATCCGCCTGCTCCGGCGTACAATTATCCGCCAGTACAATGGTTCGAACCTTCTGCACATTCAACAACACCCGCTCTGCATATGCCAATGGCTTCTTTAGCCGCAGTTTCACCACCGCCCGGAACGTGGTTTTTTCTTCTCAAGCAATGCAACTAGCAGCTTCAAGCGCGAACGGCGCTTACTGGGCCTCCTGGCAGGATGCCTTCCCTGCGTTGCCCAGCACTTCCCCGCAGACATGGCGCAGCTACTAGCCTGCCTTCGTGCGCCGCACGCAGGCATGCCGCCCGGCTGCAGCGCACGTGAGGTTGGTTTCCAAACCTCTGACTGGGGCGCCGGGGCCGCACCAACCGCGCCCGAGCGCTGCTGCTGTCGCAAGCTGGACCCCACTCGGGCCGTGCGCTCACAGTCTTCCCTACGTCCGCAGCTGTTGCCCTGCCGCCCGCTCACCTCCGTGTCCATTTGCGATGGCTGCGGCTGCCACTCCTGCTGGCGCCCCGCACTTGCCGTTGCAGAGAACGCCTCGACTCCTCGGGCGACCACCGCTCAGCTTGTGCCACGTCTAGGGTGTTGGCGTCCAGCGAGCATGCAGTCTCCCAGGTATGCCGGGAAGGTGGTGCGCGAGCTGCACGCAATGTCAGGGTCGCCGACATGAACATCGATGTTCCTGTCAGCGACGCACGTTGCATCGAAGTTGTCGCGAACGGCTTACCTCTCTGGCACGGGGCGCAACTCGCTATCGACGCCACTATCGTCAGCCCGCTTACATGGGCTGGCATGCCGCAGCCGGGCGCCGACGCCCGCCCGGCGCAGCAGTGCAGGCCGCCGCTCGCCGAAAGCGGCGCCAAACGTACCGCGAGCTTGTGAGCGCACGGCGCGCGCGGCTCGTCGTGGTCGAGGTAGGAGGGCGCTTTGGTGTCGAAACCGCCTCCTTCCTCCGCCACCTTGCGCGCCACTGTGCTGCGAGTCTCCCACCCCAACTCCGGGCCGCCGCGAGCGTAGGGTGGGTGCAGCGCTGGTCCGGCCTCCTCGCAGTCGCGGCCATGCGCGCATACGCATCGTCCCTCCTTGAGCTACCGCCTGGAGGCGACATGTGCGATGCAGGAGCTGGGCCCGACCTGCACGAGATCCTCGCTGAGGTCCGGGACAGCTCCTCGCCGTTCGCCAGCCGGCTGCCGGCAACCCGACCTGAGTAGGATGTCACTGGGACCGCGGTCACTGTCGCCAAAAGAGCTTCTGCTTGTCTAACCTTGTAGCACGAAACGCCGCTCGCGGCTTGGACGTTGCTGAGGAGCTCTGCCAAGCTTGCAAAGCCTCGCTTGCTTTCAAATGCCAGGCCCTCGATGTGCTTGTTCCACATGGAAGGGTGCGCCCATAGCCTCACAGCCCCACCATTCTCCTGGCGAAGCAGCGCTGCCCATGTACAGTTAGGACGTAAGCGACATCGTAGGTAGGTCAACTTGCCGTCTTTCTTGACAGCCCGACCGCAATGGCTTATGCACCGCTCCTAGCTTTTGGAAAGCATCTTCCCGCGTCGCGTATGATTTCACACATTTCACGAACTTGCTGTAGACATGGCTTGCCGGTCGTTTCATCGATCGATGTTAGTTTGTTGCGTGGCTCTGAAAAGTCTGGATCCGAGTCTTCTAGCGAAAGGGTCTGCTTAGCAGTATGAACGAGCTGATGCCAGCAGCTGGGTTTGACATTCAGGGATGAGGCAAACACCTGTGATCTCCGAGATTGGTTGCGGTTTGTCATGGGGGTGGTGCTGGTGTTGGTGGTGTTGTTAACCCCATCGGTCCCTGACCCTAATTGGGAACATTAGGGGTAACCACACTAACCCCACACAGGTCCTACGTCAGAAAGGGTGCCCTGAAGCCCTGAAGTCCAAAAGTCAAAGGGGTTTAGGGTTTAGGAGCAGTGAAGACAACAAGTCTAAAGGACTACGGGCAACCCACCCCCACGACTCCAAGACCTTGAGCCTGTCCCTATCCTCCAACTGTTCTCGAAGCAAGTAAAGTAAAGTTCAAGTCCGGAAAGCCTCTACAAAATGCCCTGCCAGACCTGTAAGGATGCCTTAAAAACCCTTGTAAGCATGCCTCAAAGCATCTCGTAGAATGTGTAAGGATGCCCTATAAACTTTCCAAGCCTTGTAAGGATGCCGTAGAAGACCCCGGTTCCGGTTGTAGCAGGGCTGATCGTCCCGCTGCGCACTGGGCTTCCTGTGGCTTCCTGGTGTGACACCTTTCCCGTCATCCAGGCTCGGGCACCCGGGGCTGCTGAACGCTTGCTCAGTGCCCTCGATGGCAGAATCCCCCTGCCCTCTGCCGCCGCTGCTAACAGCGCGCGGGAGCGCCTTTGCGACCTTGGTTTCGCCGCGCCTGTGTGGCCGGCAGTCCTTGACGTCGCGGCCGCGCCCCCAACACGAGAGGGAGGGGGGGGATGATGCTGGCAATGCCTTGCGGGGCTGGCAGCGGCGAGCCGCCCGTGCGTGCGATGAGCGCGCGTGTGAGACGCAGCTTTCTGACCTTCCACCTGCGTCCTGCGCGCTGCTGCTCTCGCAAGCAGGGCCTCACTCTGCTCGCGCCTTCACCGTCTCGCCCACCCACGAGGCCGTGCTACTTTGCCGGCTGCGCCTGGCCCTCCCACTCGCTCCGCGATCCTGCAGCTGTGGGGGTAGGCTGGACCCCTTTGGCGATCACCGGGCCGCTTGCGCCACGTCGGGGGTCCTCGCCCGCGCGCGCCGCGCCGCTCGAACGAGCGGTCGCTGGGGGCGGCGCTCGCGTCGCGAGGAATGTGCGTGTCGCGGACATGAACATTGACGTGCCCGTCGCCGATGACCGGCGGATTGAAGTGGTCGCCAACGGGCTCCCCCTGTGGCATGGCGCGCAACTCGCCCTCGATGCCACCCTCGTGTCGCTGCTGACGCGTGCAGGGGAACCGCGGGCTGGCGTCGAGCCTTGCCACTGCGTCGCCGCGGCAGCGAGACGCAAGAGGCAGGGCACGCATCCGGAACTGCAGCGGGCACGGCGCTGCCGCCTCGTCGTGATCGGGCTTGAGGTTGGGGGGCGCTTCGGCGCTGAAGCAGCCACCTTCCTCCGCTTGCTTGCGCACCACTGGACTGCGACTGTGCCGGCGCACTTGCGACCTGCGGCCCGGGCAGCATGGATCTCCGCTGGATTGCGCTGCTCGCAGTGGCGGCGCAGCGCTCCTTCGCCAGCTCCCTCCTTGAGCTGCCCCTGGCGGGCGAGGCCAACGGCGACGACAGCGAGCCCGAGCTTCATGAGCTCCTCGCTGACGGGCGCTGGGAACGGCCGGTCGCCGCAAGCCGCCTCCCTGCCCGCTGACTCCCCCCCCAGTGACCCCCCGAAGCTGTTAATGTTGGACCTGCTTCAATAATGTAACCCCTCCCCCCCCCTCAACAGTCGCGACCCTGAATAGAAAAAGGCCCCAAACAGTCACGGGGGGGGGACGGGGGGGGGGGCAGAGAAATGAGCTCTCTTCAGGGTTTTGGAACCAGATCCCAAACTAAGAATTTGACTCAAAAACCATTTGAAAAAACAGGCCCGGCAAGAAATCTTTTCATTATTGCGGACCCCCAAAACAGAAAAAAAAAAGAGGGTCCAGATCCTGAATAGCCGGAAAACTTTTCATAATAGCGGCCCCCTAGAATATTGCGGGTGCAACATTACTTCCCGGCTGGCGGAAAAAAAGGTGCGAGGAAAAAGAAAACAAACTCACCTTTGAGAGAGCAAGATGTGCTGCCTTCGTGTATCCGATACAAAAGCTTCAAAAAAGCTACTGTAGGCACTAGTTTTCGTTCGCCCTGCTCTCAAGTAATACGTTGGGACCCAGGGCGAAAGGCGAAAGGTGAACTGGAGATCAAGGGACCGTTTATTCTGAGCTCCGCAACCTAACCTCACATTTCCGTTCCAAGAATCAAGCAAACTTTCCAAATGCGATCGAGATCCCAAATCGACTGTGACAACCGTGATGACGAGGGTTGTGCCGGCACGGGTGCATACTACCTCCAGCTCAAGCTTGGTTGTGTTGGGGTTGGTTCCCTGTGGCACGGCACCATGGACCCTGGATCAGCCGCTGGTCTGCAGAATGGCCCTTCCTAGTGCATGATGCCGCCGTCGTGTAAAAGTGCCGGGTGAATGTAGGTCTGGGTGCCCCTCACGCCCGCGAGCACCTACAGCCGGATGAGGGCCCAGGAGGACAGCTGTGGGAGGGAAACAGGCGCGCCACTGTCTCAGGTGTTACGGCCTTCCTGATTGCATGTGCGCGTGCAGACAGAGGTATCAGCATTTAATGCCAGCTCCTTGTACATCTTGTGCAATATGTTACATCGAAAATCGTCATGTCACTTCACGTGTACTTCGGGTTGAGCCAAGGGAGCCATAATAACCCCAGCCGGCAACTGCATGCAGGAACACCTCAGAAAACAGTATGCGAAGGCAAAAGAAACGGCCGCCATTCAGGACGGGGAAGCAGGCAAGAAATGTGACCTGAATTTGTTATGTCATGTGCTTGATGTATCATGTTCACCAGTGGTGATCCGGTGATCTAGTTGTTTCCTTCCCGGCCTGCACGGTACCGTTTCTGCTAAGCATGTCTCGTCCTTTCCAATCCTGTCAGGCACTTCGCAAAAGGCGTTGGTCATGGTTGCGGGCCTCTCCA
The DNA here is from genome assembly GCA_905221605.1 of Symbiodinium natans. Taxonomy (NCBI): domain Eukaryota; class Dinophyceae; order Suessiales; family Symbiodiniaceae; genus Symbiodinium; species Symbiodinium natans. Next base: position 165,813 of record CAJNDS010000015.1, read on the forward strand.
AGCCAGGTTTCAGGCAAGTGCCCGGCGAGTTTGGGTCTCGCATATGATGGCGGCTTGATGTTAGATGTGACGTGAGCTGCATCCGCGGAAGCAGGTCGCTTATTCCACTCAACTACCAGGGTGACATCACCAACTGAGTGCGGCCGGTGCTTGGACCCTACGGCTCAAAGTGGCAGCTTGCGGCTGTTCCGAGTGCGGCCTTGTGCGACCTGGTATCTCAGTCTTCCGTCGCTGCAAAATTGGACCGCAGGATTTTGTCGGCTTGCCTGCGCAATCGCAACCTTGTATCAAACTCGTGCTTGATTTCTACATATTTCTACTGTGCGCGCCACATCTCGGCACGAAGATTGTTTCAATTGGACTTACGATGCTGCGGGGCCGGACCGGGGACCTGGAACATCAACAAACATAACTTCACGAACACACGCCCAGAAGATCAGAGGAGCACGTCAGATTCTGCCCAGGAAGTACTCAGCACTTCAGCCAATCCATCTGCAGCACCTCAGAAGAAGCCTCGACGGCGTACAGTGGCAGAAGATGTTACACACTTCCAGAGCACGATGGTTGCCATGACCTCAGCGCAAAGGACGCCGAGGGCATAGATGGTTGGAGCCTCAGACGCAGGGACCCACTCATCGCGGGCAGGCATCCAAGAAGAACCTGAGGAAAACAAGGCACCATCCGAAGATTCATACACATCAGAGGATTTGTCCTTGTTAGGGGAGTGGGAGGGGAAATTAATTTGCTCAAGCGGGCCATATTTTACATTTCCGTATTGCCAATCATTGAAGAGCAGGGTTTAGGGCCACGCAGAATCTGCTGCATCGGCCAGGTCGATCCGATCAATTTTTGGGTCCCCAGATCGAGTTTCCAGCACATCTTCAAACCAAACCGATACCCGATCCGATTGAGCACTCAATCCACTCACTCGGCCCCCAATCCTTAAGATTTAAGTTCCTTTTCCTTTCGCTCTGGACAGGGCATCTTCAATCTTCCCTCTTCAATCCGGGACCGATTGAGTGGGGTTGAGTGCTCAATCGGCACCCGAGCATGCAGATTCAGAGGATTTTAAGGTTATATCTCAAAAGTCCCATCCGATCGTTTCTTGTCATTGTGCGTCTTGTATTTTGCAACAGCTCTCCCCGTAGAACCCCTTCGAGTTCATGATGGCTCGCCTTCTGCGTCCTCGAACATCTTATCTTATCAGCAGACGTCCGCTTAAAAGTCCTGGCCACGTCACAGGTTGAAAGGACTGAGTGTGGGCGGCTCGCATACTGCACGATTTCGTCTTGGCCGATATGAGTTGGGTAGGTCTACTGGGGCCAGCGTAGGGGCAGGGCGGCAAAGAGCCGAGGAGGTTGCACATGCAGCAGTGTCCCAGTAGCTGTCCTTTTATTTCATGCCGGTATGTCAGCTTTCAGAACAGGCAGGCTAGAATTCCAACTGAGCTTCTTCACCGCTCGCCAACCGCCAGCTGGCACAAGCCATGATACAAAAACGTAGTGTGGGGGGGTGGGGGGTGGTGGGTGGTGGGGCTGCATAACGCCATAACCCAAACATTCCGCAGGTATAGGTGGGGGGGGGGGTTTTGGTGCGCCTAGGTGGTGGGGGTAGGTGGTGGGGGTGGTTGGCGGCGGCTGCGGTGGTGGCGGTGGTGGTGGTGGTGGTGGCAGAGAAACAAAATATCTATATATATATATGTATATATACACAAATATTACACAAAAACAGGCATGCATCAGGTCAAAAACTCAAATCATGTTCAACAAACCTGTTCGTGTTGTTCTTAAAGGAGCCGAGCTACGTGAGACATGCCACACAACAAAGTAAACAATTCCAAACCATTTCTAGCAGAGCGAGTCAAACCCTCAAGCCCCCAATCTTTAACACCAGAGCCAGCCAGAACGCGCCGCTGTTCCAGGCTGAGGATCCTCCACCGGCCGCGGCCTCCTGGGGTGACTTGGCTGGCAACTCTCAGGAAACTCTCGGGTTTAGAGGCTTTGAGTGCCATGATCTTTCAGCGCATGATGCAAAACATGTTATTGTTCACAATGGTCCACGAAGCAGACCACCCGAGATAGGTAGCCAAACACATAACTCAAGTTGACCATCGGGATGGCTGTTGTATTCATTTGGAGGGAGGGCACTTCAGGCCTCTGGGATGCACAGACCATGGCCATTTCTGGCCATGCTTTTACAGAGGGTGCTCGACGTATGTGCGCACGTGTGCACTGCGCCGTGTGTATGTGTGTGTGTCTATATATATGTATATATAATGCATACATACATACATACATACATACATATATATATATATATATCTGTGTGTGTGTGTGTGTCTGCCCTTTTGCATGCACTCATTGCTTTCTTTTGTTTGCGCTACACCATTCTGCACATGTGACACATGCGGCGCCGGGATCGTGGCAGGTGACGGCCCCTACACCGCTGAGTGGCGATGGGAGGCTTCCTGGCGCCCCTATACCTGGTGCCTAGCGGCAGCTTATGGTCAGGATTGGTCAGGATTGGTTTGGATGTGTAGATACTGGCTTTCCACAATACACTGCGACCATCTGCGTTGAAGGTCCTCCAGCTGGTGGAGCTGGAGTCCTAGTTGGTGGTCGCGTGGCTACGGCTGGGACCAGGCCAGCCAAGCACAGTTCCATCATGGCTGGGCTGCGCGTTGTGTGGGGACCGTTGATTCACTTTTGTCGCTCTGCTGACTTCAGAGCTCGCCCAGCCGACACTAACATGCTATCGGAAGGAGCGTGACTGGCGACAGTCTTGGAACGACTGGGGGGGCTATTGGAAGAAGCCGTACGAGGAGCTGTGGGTGTTGGGATCGCCTGCCCAGCTTGTGCCTGTGAACTGATTTGAGGCCGCCTTTGTAATCTGCATGCAATGGCATGAGAACATGGCCTTATCTGAGTGGACAGATCTGTTCGCTGACTTCAAGCCAGGCAAGCTGGAAGAGAAAGCTGCCGATCATACTGGGCAGAGGGAGCGAGAGCGAAGAGAGCGAGAGAGAGAGAGAGAGAGAGGGCCTGACGCGACGTGGGGAAGTGGAAGCCCCACAAAGAATCGAAGAAAAGAACGAAAGAAAGAACGAAACAAATAACGAAAGAACGAACGAAAGGGACTAATGACAGAACGAAGGAAAGAACGAACGAAAGAAAAAAAGATATGGAGAAGCCTAAAGAAAGAAATAAGTACAGAAAGAAAGAAAAAAGAAACAAAGAAAGAAACTGCATGTTTTTTTTGCCGTAGTCAGCAATTTTGTTCTCGGAGAGCCCTCCATGAAACAGGCGCGGGTGGTGCTGCCCTGGGGGCGAACCCTTCACGCCCAAGAGAAAACAGAAGAGGAGAGAAGAAGGAGGTCAAGAAGAAGAGCCGGGGGAGTAACGAACAAGAAAGATCAGGAAGGCGAAGAGGATGAAGACAAAGAAAGGTAATTCGAATGTTAGAATATGGAGAACACGCGAAATGTAACGAAGACGAACACGAAGACTGACGACGACCAATGATAATCACAATAAGAAAGAGCGAACAGATGCCAACAAGAAGGAGAAGAGACAATGGCAACAATAATAAATCACAGTGATCAGAAGTTGAAGAAGAGGACACACACAAGACATAAGAACCCTATGCATAACCCCAAACAACAATCACAGCTCGTTTTCGGAGCGGCTCTGCAATGCACGGTGGGGGATGGGGGGGGGGATGGTGTAGGCCGCAAAAAACAGCTGTGGGCCATTTCGCTCACGTGCTCACTCACTCCGTCATCAGAACAACAAGAAGACAAACAATAAGGGAGAGCAGAAGAAGACTACATGTCCCGACCCATCCCCACACCTGCAGAAAGAATCCCATTCAGAAGCACATGCGCACACATGCACACACACACACACACACACGCACACCCGCACACACAAAAAAAAGAAGAAGCCACCAAAATTGCAACCAAGAGTTGCCCCGAAGGACCAGTGGCCATGGAGCAGCTGGCAAAGCTGGCCGCCGTCGTACGCGGAAAGTACACCGTGGCAACACGAGGTGCGTGGAAGCTTCATTGTCAATAGTGAATACGTATACATACACATATACATATATATATATATACAATTATATATATATATATATGGTGTCTCTGTGTGTGTGTGTGCGCGATTGTCTTCAACATCTGCTGGATGCGCGAGTCCACTTCCCAGCCCCGGAGATCCAGCGATGTTTTTCTTTCCATTTCCCGGAGACTGCTAGAAGGGACACTTAATCTTATTCCCCTATATAATCCTATATATACCTTATAGAATCCCTGGATAACCCGATACATACTCGTACCGTGTATAATCCTTATATAATCCTTGTAGAATCCCTCGATAACCCCTAAACATACCTTATATAATCCTCATATAATCCTTTATATAATCCTTATATGATCCTTATATAATCCTCATAAAATCCTAATATCGTGGTGTTGCCGCAGGACTCTCCGCCTCGCCGACCCGAGGCACCGGAAGCACCCCGCGAAGCTGAGGCCGACCGTTTGGGTTTAGGGTTTAGGGTTTAGGGTTTAGGGTTTAGGGTTTAGGGTTTAGGGTTTAGGGTTTAGGGTTTAGGGTTTAGGGTTTAGGGTTTAGGGTTTAGGGTTTAGGGCAGCAAGGAGTCCAGTTGCAAAAGGGTTTAGGGTTTAGGGGATAAACGAAACAACAACCTCAACCAGCATGATTCCCCGAACTGACACATCGAAATGAGGGCAGCTGCAGACCGTACCCCAACGAAGCAGCATCTTCGGCCAGAGCCATTGCGGTAATCGTGGTGATCTCCCCTGGGTGGCAAAGTATTCCCGAGGCTTCTCCTTTGCAGCGGGAGCAGCCAGAACCCTCGAGGGAAAGGCAGAGCCCTTCTCCGCAGCCTGTGCAGCTAGTGGAGGAGGAAGTCACGTGGCAAAAAAAGTCCACAAGTTTGACGCGAGGATCCTGAAGTCGTGCTGGGTGAGCTGAGGTTTCCTCTTCTCCGCTGCGGGAGCAGGATCCCTGGAAGGAGTGGCACAGCTTAGCGTCACGGCCGCGGGAGCCTGCGCAGGCCCGTCGTACATCCTTCCCGCCATACATTTCTCAGTGATCCAAGGCATCTAGGGGTGGTATAGTGGGGAGGTGCCGCCGCGACGAGAGCCACCGGACCCTTGGAAGGACTGGCGGAGCTCCGTTCCACCATCGAAGGAGCCTGCAGAGGTGAGCGTGAGTACAACCGTGAACAGACCCCGGCCTTGTGCATGCCACGATGCGCCGTGTGCCCAGGAGGACAGCTCGCACGTCGTTAGCCGGGGCCAGCAGGTGGTGGCAAATCCACAGGTGAGACGCAGAGAGAAGCAAAACCTTCTTGCCTCCCGATATCCATCTAAGATTGTTTAAGCTTGGACTTTAGAGGGCGCTTGTAGATATGTATAGACATCCAGGAGACTCCAAGCGATGATGCGCCTGAGCAGGTCGGCAAAGAGGAGGCCCCATCGGATACCCACTCGCAAGCTCTTTGCATGTGAGTTCTCCCGATGTGAATCCTTGCGAATGGAGGGGGGGCTTCGATGGTCGCAACTCATACGTCAATTACTATCTCTGGTCAGTTGGAGTTTCTGGGATCCTTAACGTACTGCTAGAGGTCCTTTCAGCTCGTCATGGCATATGTGCGCTCTCCCTGACAGGGCGACATGGGTGATGCTGTCCCTTGTCAGCCTGTCCTCGAAGATGCCTGGAGAGAGCAAGAGGCACGAACGGAGGCCCGAAGCTTCCCGCCTGAGTTCGACTTTGGGGTGAATGAACTGGGGTCCAGGGCTTAAAGTTTAGGGCTTAGGGTTTAGGGTGAGTTTGACTGGGTTACGTCAGCAAATCTGTCCTTCAAGCGGATGACTGCCACAAACCTGGTAGACACAAACCTGTTCAGTGGCACTTATCCAGAATCAAAGTGTCCTGCGTGGAGGCCCCTGCTGAACCGGCGCGTGCGCGGCTGCTTGGGCGGGAAAGTGGTGATGTTTTGTGTGGTCATCTCAATTCCTTATAGTTGCGTTCTCTTACTGGGTATCCCACGCCCTGTTAACGTACACCTGCCCTGAACATAGGTGGCCGTATTTTGACCGAACCAAACAGGGAGCATGATTGAGCGAACTGGCCGTATGGTCTGGATATGTCTGGATTGATCATGTGAAGGTTGCAGGCATTGCTTTGGTCTTTGAAGCCCATATGAGTACAAAGTCTGATCTGGCTCAAAGATCCACTCAGCTCAAGGATCTGGGGTGTTGAAGGGGCGTTCCACGGCGACCCGAGCAGTTGTGCGCGCCGCTGGTAATTGCTACCCCCATTATACCTATAACCCAATTAAAAGCGTGTTAGGGCACTTAAGGGGCTTATGATTGGGTTATAGGTGCAGTTAGAACTGGGCTATAAGTACCATGAACCTCCAAGTACCAGCATCATTCAGCTGCAGAGCGGCAGACACAGCCATGCATCGTCGTTTTGTCAAGTGGTGCCTACCTCTAGCCGACTCGAGCCGGCTTCTGAAGTGGCTTCTAGCTTCGTCTCAGGCGTCTGCCGCGTGACATCACGTCCAAAGTCTTTGTCACAGGCCAAGGGCTGCAGGTTCTGCTGGCTGCAACTGTAGTTTCATGGCGTGGGGGACCGGGAAGGCTGGTGGCCTCGGTCAGAAGTGTCGGGGTTTCAGGTAAGGCTGTAAAAAAGTGGCTCTTGTCCAGTTGGATGTTGAGCTTTGCCGAACTTCGTCCTGCCCATAGCTTAGCTCAGCTCCCTCGTTATCCGATCGTGGATAGAGGGCCTCGAATCTCGGACATGGGTACGATGGAACACACATCGACTATCGATTGGTCATGGATGCAGTGTGCGCAGCTTGCGCGCATAGAGCACTCACAGGATTCTCACAAAGCTCCGCAAATAGCGATGCAGTCCGCAACCCCTTCGTGACTGAAATCAGACGTGTGGCAACGATCGGTGGCGCCGACGTGCCCGACGCGAGACAACGGCTCTGTAGACATCGATGCGAGCGGCAGTTGCGCAGCGCGCCTTCGTCTCATATCGGAGCTTAAAAATGAAAACAAGAGTTCGCACGTCGGGGCAAGAGCAGGCCTTAGCGGCGAAACTGCGCCAGAGACTTTGGGCGAGTACTGCCAAGGCCGGGCTGCGGTTGGGGGTGTCAGTGTCAGGGGTTCAGCGCTTGGCTTCTTAGTTGGGCCAGTGGCTAAAAGAAGTGCCTTGGTCTGGACTCTTTTACTTCAAGCATGAGGCCCCCTGCTCGTCCCACTTGCTCAGGGGTTGGCGAAGTCCGGTACGTCTCAATCTTCATGGATTCGGAGCCACAGCCGCATCGAAGGAACATTCTGTAGCCAGAAGTGAAACATCTCGTAGTCTGGGGCGCGCTTCTGGCATCTCGGCAAGTCTCAACAGCTGTCACAAAATGTCACAAACCATTTTGCGCTCTCCATCCTTTGCTTCTGGACTTGTAAGGACAGCAGTGACCCCAACGGCACTGCAAAAGTGGACTTTGACAGCGAGGCGAGGGGAACCTTATGTTCATGTCTGTATTTAGCGTCTCCAGCACGAGTCGGCTGGGCTAGCTGCTTGAGCATGCTGGAGCTGCTTGTTCATGTACATTTGCATTTCGACGGACAGCTAGTTCATTACCGTTGCTTTTCAGCCACTTGCTGCCGACTTTTCTAGTTTCCTACATTGTCTCATGGGCCTGGGAAGCCCCCATGATTTTTCGAGGAGACCGCAAAGCGGGCGATCCGCGAATTGAGCGGGACCTTGCTTGATGGCAGCATCATTACACTGCAAAGCTTGGCGGATGTCCCTGCCTATTTGTGGCCACGTGACTGCAGTTAAATGATCATGTATCCATATTTTGGAAGCTGTGCCTAGGTCCTCGAAGTTTCTTGACTTGACCCAAGTTATTGCCATTGCACCCTCACGAACCTTGAAGCCTTGAAGAGACTGGGGAGTGCCATCAGCCCCTGCCGCCGTAATGTGTTGCAACTATTTTCGCTGTGAAGTCGCCAAGGCAGCGAAGGGACAACGATGGCTGTGCCGTCTTCGTCTCCAACCTGGGCACGGAGGAAGCTTGGCCTGAAAATCTCGGATCCTTCCGATTGGAGACACGCGATGTCGCTCCAGCAGTGCACGAAAATTCTTTTTGACATGGGGGCGACATCAACTTGGGACCACGTGGGAGCAAAACTGCTTACAGACGTTTAGCATCGTATCCTCAGCAGGCCCTCTGGTTCTCCCCTTGCACCTCCTCCGACAGTTCTGAGTGCGACGGAGAACAGAGCCAGGTGGGGCGCTTTGAGCTCAAGGCCTTTGCTGCAGAAGCAGGTGTCCCGTCTGAGAGTCTGAGACTGGAAGAGGATGTGAAACCTTTAGTGTTGGGTAAAGGCTGGCAGAGACACAACTCATCTTGGGTGTGACGAGCTGTGTGGCCGTCATGTGGTAAGAAAACTGGGAGCGTTTAACGTTGAAACACTGGCTGTGCTTCAAGTCTGTGTAGAGAGCGACTCTGAGCGCCCTCTCAAGACTGTAGCTGTACATGAAGCTGTTTCTGAAAGTCAGCATCTCCAGCTGCCGCTTAAGTAGCCCGCACCCTTGGAAGCCACCACTATGCGCTGACGCCGGAGTCGCATTGTCGACTCTGCACTAAGGGGATGTGGGCTTCGTGCGCATCTTCACAGACCGGCAGAGACTTGCCCGCAAGAGGCATGTCGGGAGTGCCAGACCCTAAAGTCCCTGCAGTGCGGTTGTGAGGCTGCTAGGCAGGTGGCAAAAAACCCTCAAGTCACATTCTGTGCGTCTCGAGTTTGACTCGGGGCATTTGTGGGGGGCAGGTGTCCACAGTTTCTTTGCGAATCCCAGTGAATCTTATCATTCTAGCTCATCTAGCCAGAATCTAGCCCTGTACTTATCTGAATTCTTGAACAGCTCCAATCATTGCCTAAAACTTGATCGTCAGCCTCGCCATGAATAGGTGTCTTGGACGGTGGGCTCTTCAAAAGTGGGATTGTTCCGTGATGGTTTGGTTGGTGGCCATGGAACTCTTAGATTCCACCCTACCACCCTGTGGAAGTGAGGGCTGCCACTCAGGACGGGTCTCTCACGCGGCTGTGGCAAGGCCCAGAAAACCTGGCATCATCCATGTCAGATTTCGGTTGAACATTCTTGGCATCAGCCAAAAGCCTGCAGCAAAGACGCGGGAGGTGGAGTTTGCTTCCTTGGAGCAAGCCCAGCAGGCAGTGCAGCTCTTGAATGGCAAGGTGGGCGCTGGATCGTGTTCGCTCGTGCCAGTAGCAGTTCTTAGTAGTCCATTGTGCAGCATCTCGGGCCTCAGGGTGGATTGCGAGCTGCGAAGCATCTGGTAACAAGCCCTTTGTCTTATCCTGGCACCTTGCGCCTGGCCGGCAGGTCCTGGCAGGTCGCGCCGTCACAGTGGAGCCCATGGCCTCAGAGGCGCCTCTCCCAGAAAACGTCAACTTCGTGTCCATCTGTGTCCATCCGTGTCGATCTGTGTCCTCTGTCATCCTATGTCGCACTTACCTCCACCCCTTTGCAGGGTGCGCAGCGGCGTCCGCCAGCGGTCACTTGTGCTGAAAAGATTGAATGTTCTCTCCTGGCTCTCGGTGGATCTCAATGCGGGCCTCAAGGCAGTGGTTTCCCAGAGCGTGACCCATTTTTTTTTGGGTTTCAGTTCATGCAATGTGGCCTTTGCCTTTGAAATCTTGTACAGCGCATCTGGAAGGGGCTCTCTTCCCAGGTCTTGAACTCCCACCGCACTGCATTCGTGGGTGGCCTCTCCACTGACATGGACGAAGGCCAGGATTGAAAGGCTGTGAGCCTTGTGAACCGCAGATTGCGAAATTCAAACAGCATCGAGCCGGTCCCGGTGTGTCTATGCCGCTTGCCGAGAGCCCCAGTCCTGCCACAAAGGTATGATGATTCTGATTAGGCCAAGTGGCGAGAATTAGGTACACTGCGCTTGTACGGCTCTCAATCTCAACTCAGCCAGGACCTATACCACCTTTGTGCGAAGCTGTGGAGTCACGTAGTCGCCCTGAGCAGAAGGGATGCTGCAACCTGGCTAGAACTCCCGCTGTTCTTTGGTTCAGATGCTGTACTACTTCACTTTCCTGGCTTCTTGGCCTGGACATGGTGCCGATTTTGGTTACGATCTAGCCTTGTACGTCCCGACCCGTCCGAAACCCCAAACCCTCGAGGGTCTCGGGTCCCAACCCCCTCGGAAGGCGGCCTTCTGGACCTGGTCTCGGACATTGGCCCGGTGACCCGCGGTTTGCTCGGGGTTGAGGGCGGCTTTTGGGCTGAAGTGGTCAAGTTGCAGGCTTACAGGGTTCAGGGTTTGGGGGACTTCTGTTTTTTTTGTTGCGCAGAATGGGGCGGTATATACGGAGGCAGGAGATAAAGCAACAAACGCCCTCTCAGTGAGCCCCAAAAGCTGCTCTGTCAACAGAATCGCAGGTGACTTTTGCCCGGATTTTCCGAGATCGCCAGAGTGGCAACTCGAAGGGTTGTGGCAAGGTGGCAGCCTGGCGTCATGATACACTAGAGCGAATAAGTATATAGTGTAGTGTAGTCTAGTGTATAATGTTGTATTGTACAGTCTAGTATAGTGGTACAGTAGAGTAGAATTAGTGTAGTAGAGTACAGAAAATCGTCGTAATAGTATGTCGCATTTAACAACATATAATGTAGCATTGTATATTCTCGGGGCAAAATGCGCGTGTTGCGTTGAGCATGCTGTGGTGGGTTTGAATCTTGCGGGTATGCCAGCAGATTCGGAGCCGTCCGTTTGGAGGTGTTCTTTGCTTTCGATGAGATGCTTACAGCTCCTGGGGCAACCCACCAGCATGATCATCACTGATGTGTTAAAGAGCCGAGCGGCTCCCTGTATGTAGGCCCCTAGGAAAGGGACCCTGATGCAGAGAGAGGGAGAGAGGCTGGGGCGCGCAGACTGCGCGGTGGCTCCAACCCTCAAGCCCCCAAGAAAGAAAGAACTTCATCCGATGAGGCTGCCCAACCCCTCTGGCTTCACCCTATGAAGTGGCGATGCCTTGACACCGAGGAGTTCGAGACAGAAGAGCTAATGTCCAAGGCAGTGAGTGAGTTGAATGGCAAGGACGAAGCATGGGCTCATGGTCAGAGGTTTCCATTGAAATACCTCCAGGGAAAGGATTCGGTTTTGCGGCGTCACTTGGTTGGTGTTTTCGCGAGACATCTCAGGCTGTGACAGGCCTGGCCATTGAAGTGTGTGTTTTTTGAGTGCCGCCAGTGTCGTGACCGCCTTTGTGGCAGCTCTGCTGCTGTGTTGGGAAGCCACGGCATCGGCGATAACAGTAGCGCAGCCTAAGTTAAGGCACAAAACCCCAACCGAAGGAGGTAAATGGTCGGAATATCACCGTGGAGCCGTTCAGCCAGGCACCTGCCCACAGCACGGGACACGCAGCTTGTCGTTTGCCGGATATCATCCTCGATCTTCTCTGCAGCTCACTCACCCCTTGGCAAGGCATCTAGTCCTTCCTTGCGTGCGCCAGGCGCATGAAGGCCGGCCACTGCGAGATGCTCCGCCGCCCGTGATCGATGGGCGGCAGGCACCTTGCCGGCATCGCAAAGAAAACTGGGCACACGATTCTTGCTATGAGCCAGTGCTGACTGAGTTTGTGCTGCGGCATTGGGAACAGGGCTCGACAATCGTGAGGCAAAGGCATGATAATATGGACAGCACGAGCACGAGCTTTTGGGTCACGTGCCCATAGGTACTTGTAGGTAGGTGCCTGATTGTGGTTGTGGTGTTGGTGGTGGTGGTGGCGGCAGCGGTGTTTTTGTGTGTGTGTGTGTGTGTGTGTGTTTTTGTGTGTGTGTGTGTGTGTGTGTGTGTGTGTGTGTGTGTGTTTGTGTGGCTTGCTTGCTGGGGGGCTACAGAGCAGACTCCCCCTGCTTTTCAAGGTCTTCCTGTCCGGGCTTTCTGCAAGCCCAGAGCCCAGCTTTTCTGGTGCGACTTGAGGTGACTGCTGCTAACATCTGCTCTTCAAGGCACCGACTCGGATACGCTGCGGAAGTTCTGCGAGCTCACTGTGGGGCCCGTCACCAACGCGCGTGTGCCACTTGATCCGAGACTGGACAAGTTTGCATGCTCCTGATACCATGGCAGTTTCTCCGCGTGTGCAAAGTCAGCCTCGGGCGGCCGACCCTACCTATCTTCCCGGTTGTGTAGAAGAGGCCTCTTGCAGGGGCTGCTCGGAGGAGATCCTCCACCCTGCTTGAGTAGCACACAAACCCCTGCAGGTTCACTCACCGTGACACTGGCGAGTCCAGGGGCACCGCGAAGGTGGAGTTCGACTCCCCGCAGCTGGCGCAGTCCGCCATCCAGGTGGGGACTGGGACACAAGGGCCACTAGGGTTGGGGTCTCTCCGTAATCGGGGCTCAACTCCGAAATTCCGAAAGTCCAAAGCCAGGCTCTGAATGGCCGCCTGCTGGACGGGAGCTATCTTTCAGCGCGGATGATGGAGCTTCTCCGCTCAGACTGGAATTCCATAAGGCTTTGTACAGCCATCTGCAGTCAGCACCCCCCCCCCCCAGGCCATGGTGAAGAAGACTCATCAGGCCCGCATCATTGTCTTGCCACGCCCAATGAATGGCTGTATCCTAGGCGCGATCGCCCGCTGAGACCACCTGCAGAAGGAAGCTGCCTGGTGCCGCAGAACCCGCAGAAATTGAAGTTGCAAGCATGATGCGCAAACAGTTGTTAAACTGCTAGTGCATCGTCCATCTGATACGAAGTCGTTTCCCAGCTGATTCGCTTCATGGCGTTGGGACTGATAAGGCATGTATCCCAAAGCGTCCATGTACCTACATACTAATATACTTGGGGCTCTAAAGCTACTCTATGGGAACCCTCTAGGGCCCAAGTATACACTATATAGGTACCTGGGCCCTTAGGGTATTTCCACGCTGTAGCCGTCAAGCCAAGCCTCAAAGGTTGTCGCATCTTCATTGCGAACCTTCCCGATGAGGCTGGGGCGACCAGATGCAGCAGTTGATGAACCTTGAACCCGAACGCAACGGTTTCGGGTTGAGGGGGCCTCCATTAGAGTACCTACTGCAAGACGTTTATCCTTAAGCGACTATCAGACTATCTTGCCACATTATTATGGCATTCTAGTACCCTAGTAGATTCATGAATCCGTTCTTCCATTATTCCGTTTTTCCAATTTTTCCAGTATTCTGTGTTCCTATTATTGTTTTATTATTCTACTACTCGATTCGCAAAATTATTCGCACACCGTTACATGATTTGGAGGCACCCAGAAGGTAATAGTTGGGCTGCCTGTCGCACAAGGACACGGGGCAGCAGAGAGACCGAGCCAGAGCCACCTTCGATGTTCCTGCTGTCAGCCTGTTCAGCCTGTTGAGCACAACGACACGGCGATGAATGGAGTGACTTTGTCCACTTCTTGTCTACTCGCATACTTGCTCATCCTTGGAACAGGTCAGCGAGGGGCAGGTGCAAGACTTGCTGCAGCAGGCCGGTGAGGTCTTGTCCGTGCAGGCCGGAGCGCGTGTTGGGTCTATGTGCGTTTTCTCGCGTATCTCCACGGGGCTGCGAGGTCTTCAAGACGGGTGCGGGCAACACTGCCAGCCGCGCGGTGATGGCACCTGCACGTATTGCCTGGTAGTTTCGGGACATCTCGGGACAGACAAGCATTTCTGGGTTGGGGTGCTTGTTGATCCGGCTTGTATGCACCGGTCCTGGACATTGCTCACGAAGGTCGCACATCAGGTTTTGTCACCTCCTTAATCCTGCGACATGTCGCACCTTTTGTTGTGCTGTTCTTCTCCTTTCCTTGGCCCAAGTCCCAGAGACCTCCATGCCAGTACGTGCATGCTTACCACATGTGCCATTTGGGCAGTTGTTCTGAAACCATGTGCTCTTTTCAGTTTCTGCATCAAAAGCCAGCTCCAACAGAGTCTGCAGGCATCACCAGACCAAGCTCAGCGAGCTGTCAGCGTGCTGCCTTTGGGACGGCAGCGAAGTTGCGGCAGATCCACGCATCGGCCAATATATGCCCAGCTTAGGAACGAGACTTTCTACATTTCCAACCGCATCACTGTGCGCCTGGACGCCGAGCGGCCAAAGGCACAGACGGAAGCTTGGTGTAACAAAGCTACGATGCTGAACTGGACCTCTCGGCTGGGGATCCACCATTCAGCACGGCAAGAATGCACCGGCTCGTGACGTTGGCGGGAGGGTGGGTGGGGGGGGTTTGCAACTTCACGTGCGATGCAGGGTTCAGGGGGAGTGCCTCCTTGCTTCTCTTGCGTTCAGCCTGTGTTGTTTCCAAGCCAGATCATCTCGATAAGCTAGGGCAGATGAGACACAGACCCCTCAGGATGCGACAGTTTTCGTGGGAGGCTTGAGTTTCAGCACCACCAGTCAAGGCGCTTGGAAGCTTGCGATGCTTGTTGCGCGACGTGAAGCTGCAGCAGCTAGTAGTGGTGTTGAAGAAGTGCAGACACCCGACAGCTAGTGCGCATAGGCTTGTCTCACATGCGTGGCGTGTGCCTCCGCAAAAGCTTTTCACGCCAGCACCCATGAGTTTAGTTTCGACTTGGGCTGGCTGATCTTAATGCTTGAGGGGCCTCAATCTAAGCGACAGTAGCCCCCAGTAACCTTGAAATGTCACAAATTGTCACAGGAGAAGCTTGAACCACGAAGTTCTTACTTCTCCAACAGCTGAACTTTAAACTTTTTGGGTTTCCTTGTTTAGTAGGAATAATAAAGTTTAACCTTTTTTCCCTTGGTTATCGGAGAAGTAAGAGTTTGGAGTGTGTGAAAGGGTCGATCTCAGAGACAAGTTGGGTGACCAGTAGCTCTGCCCTGGCAAGGCTTAGAGCAGCACTTCAGCCGAGTGGCGAAAGTCGTTCAGGCGCCTATTTGCAACATATATATATATACACATATATGTATATAATATGTATATATATATATATGTATGTATATATATATATATGTATGTACGTATGTATGAGTTTCCTGCTTCCAAGATCTTCCAACATCCTCAGACGCGTGCACAGGCGTCTGTGTTCACCGCCAAAGAGACCGGGAAGCCGCGAGGTGGGCGTTGTGGGTATTGGACTTCAGTGACTTCAGTGTTTCGCGTTGGGCTGTGCTGACATGCCCAGATTCTGCAGCGGAAAGTTGTCTCCGTACCCTAAGAGCCCAATACCTCTTAATTAAGGAATATTCCTTAAATCATAATAAGGATCCCTTTGTGATTTAATGTATGTTCCTTAATTCAGGAGTATTGGGCTCTCTATGGGTATGTCTCCCGAGGTTCGGGGAAGGTGGAGTTCCAGTCCGCGCGCGATGCAGAACGTGCGGTCCAGGCCGCGCCACGGAGAAGCATTCATGTTTAGCTTGCGCCTGGACGATCGAACCGAGATGACTGATAAATAGGTATATGGGAGTTTACGAAAATAAGGGACCCCTAAATATACCCCCAAATAGTATAAAAAACGCCCCTGACAAAGTACCAAAATTATCGTAAACCCCCAGTATGTTTTCATATCCTTCATTGTCTGCTTCTTGGAGGAGCTGAACGGCTCGGAGCTTGATGGCCGATCGGTCCACGCCGCCTGGCCAAAGCGTGGCAAAGCTCTGTCTGTTTCTTTGTCTAGATCTTTAGGGTTTAGGGTTGAGGGGAATCTGCAGCCTGCAGATTCGGGTCGCCTTCTTCTAGCTACCGAGGAGAAGTTCTTGAAAGGGACACCTAAATATACCCCCCAAATAGCCTTAGCAGGACTCGCTCATAAAGACGACCCCATTAAGGTCCCCCCCCCCCCCCCCCCCCAGTTGATTCGCTGGATCTGATATAGCAAAGCTCAGGTGAAAATCATGGAGGCCCGACCGCCGGAGAGGTGCCTTGAGAATGTCCTTTTGGGATGCCCCTTTTTCTAGCAGTCCTTAATAGGGATTCTAGTACCCCCTACAAATCCCTATTCAGGACTGTGTTCGTTTAAGGGGGGAGCATCCTTCATGTCCTGAGTCAAGGGGCTCTCAAGGCATTCATTGCGAACATTGAAACGTATTGAATCACACTGCCATGCACCCTGTAGCAAAACACCCCGCTTAGGCCTTGAGGCTGGGCTCGTTTTTAAGGGGTAGTTTACTGTAGGGTATTTAAGGACTCATACTACAGGACCATGCAACTACCCTAAGATCGTTGAGAGCCCTGTGATGCCTCAGGTCCGGTCCGGTGCGGCCACCTCCGGGCTTGGGACCCCCAGACAGCTCGACACTCAGACGTCCAGGTCTCTCTTGTAGAGACATTGTGGAGGTCTTAAAATCTTAGATGCGTCATCATCCAAGCATCGAGGCTTCCGGGAAGCAATCATGTTAAACCCTAAGCCCAAAACCCTAAACCCTAAACCCTAAACCCTAAACCCTAAACCCTAAACCCTAAACCCTAAACCCTAAACCCTAAACCCTAAACCGGTCTGTGCTCTGTGAGGCGGCCGCCAGCTCTTTGTGTCTGGCCTTGCGCCCACCACACAAACCGAGGTCATGGGCACGTGGGGGGTTTACGATCTTAGGGGACTTCAAACTTCAGAGGCCTGCATGCAAAGAACGGATATCTTATTGTGGTCCTTATGGTAAAGGGAACCCTAAACCCTAAACCCCTAAACCCTAAATCTTGTTGGGGTCCTTGTTGTTAGGGGATCCTAGTATTTGGGGGTCCATTTTAGGGGTCCCTGATTGTCGTGAACCCCCACTTCGGTGCCTCAAGATGGCGGCATGCAGTGCTTGATGTCCACTAGTGTAGGTCATCCAAATATGTTCTTGGTGCAGTTGCTGCGAGAGTTCTGCGAAGCCTGTCTTGGCGATGGATCAGCATCGGCCCCAGTGCTCTACATCCAGCTATCTACAACCAGATTAACAAGTAGCCCTTGCCACAAGAACAATGACAATACAACGGCCTCTTGTAGGTGTTGGTTCGTGCGTACATCTTCCGGCTCCCGGCTAGAAGAATGCAACGCGTGGCGTGCTAGCGTTATCTATCCCTGTTATTTGTCGAGTGGTGCCCGCGTTTGTCCTCCCAACTTCCTACCTGCACTCACTGATCATAGTGTCTGCTTAAGACCCCAAAGAAGAAAGATAGCAGTCCCTATAGTTATCGCCCTTTTGCGGGGGAAGGGGTGGCTCTTGAGCAATTAGTAGGCCAAGCCGAGGTTGTGTACTGCAACGTCTTCCATGACCACGACACCGGCGAGTCGAAATGCACTGCGAAACTCGAGCACCTCGGAGCTCAGAGCAGCCCACGGGCGGTCCCAATATGGGTAAATCCCACAAAAGAGGGGTAACCCCTTACATACCCCCAAGTAGAATAGACTCCCCTTAAAGGGACCCCCCAAAAAGGGTACCCCTGTTTTTTCGGAAACCCCCCTATGCGTGACTGGGATGGGGCACAAAGGGAGATGTCGGGGGAAAAATGCAAGAAGCAAGATTGGGCATGCTCAGGGTGGCAGTTTTTGAAGCACTTTGCGGCCATACAGTGACGGACGAGTGAGAGACTAGTGGCAGATTTGGCTTCGGCTTCGATCGTAGGTGAATCTCATGGATGCTGCGTTGCCCAGACTTACAAACCGCATCGCTTCGGCACTGGGGGGCAACGCAGGTTGGCCTCTTCAGATCTTCTGGACAGAGCCCTGCAGGACGGCTGGAAGTAGTAAAAGAAAAGCCTGATGCCTGACCTAAGGCGTGGGCACGGAATGCATCTCGCATCTTAAGGACAATTTTGCACTCGCTGGGTGTGCTGCAGGCAGCCTTTTTCTGAAAGGCCCTAAACCCCAAACCCTAAACCCTTTTTAGTATTGTGGCTTGGCATTGAATATCCGTCGGTGGTAATGCTGACCCTGGTTGGTTCATTACTGGTGGTCAATGCACCCACTCTGGAGATCTCGACAGGACTTGCCTCGCCCGCTTATGCCAGTGTGAGAGTCGAAACCCTTTTTAATGCGCTTCGAGGTTCACGAACACAACCAACTCCCGGAGTTGCTCTCCTCTCTTGCTCTCCCCTCTGGCGGAAAGCCCAAAGTTAGGGTTTAGGGTTTAGGGTTGGGATGTTCCCCGCCTTATATGAACAGCGCTTGGCAGGGATTATAATAGGGGGTAGTCCTATAATCCCTATGAAGGACTGTTATAGTATAAGGGGGAACATCCCAAGTTTAGGGCGTTGCTTCAAAAAAGGGTTCTGGCTTCATTGAGCAGGACTTGGAGGGTGCGCAGCTGGAGGGCGGCCGTTTGTCCCTCCGCCGACCAGGCGGAAGCCGTGGCTTGACAGGGGGCTCGGTGGGTTCCGGATGACCCCCATGCACCAACAAAAGAAAGAAGGCAAGGAAGAAAGAGAGAAAGAACGGGAGAAATAAAGAAAGAACGAGAAAAAGAGAAAGAGAGAAAGAAGAGAGACAGAGAGAAGGTGCGAGGGAGAGAGAGACACCAAAGAGTCCACGCCTATCTCAGACAGAGTTTTTGCGTGTGGGCCTCGGCAATGAAGAACATTGGAGCTGGAAGCGTGTTCTGGTTCATCTTTATTCGCTGGGTTTCCTTCTCATAAATGTGTACAGTACATGTACGGCAGTTGTGCAGATGCACCGTAGTAAGTCTGCAAACTTGAGGAGGGCTGGCCGTATGCCCGAACACGGAGTTTCCGAACTTCAAGGTGCCCTTTCAAAACAAGGGATATCTTATTGGGGGTCTACAACTGGGGCTCCAATATGTTCGTAAACCTCCATAGAAGCCATTGCTAGCACCTCAAACGAATTCTTCTGCAGGTGAAGCCCGGCAGCCCCCAGCACCCGATGGGCGGACGATCTTCCTGGGAGGCTGGATCGCAGCGTGTCATCACACACCATGTTGGGAATAGGGTTTAGGGTTTAGGGTTTAGGTTTTAGGGTTTAGGGTTTAGGGTTTAGGCCTTGAATCAACACCGACCCTCATCTCGCGGTAAAAGGTCACCGCCGCTAGTCGAATGGCTCGAAAGGCTACCCTCCCGTCTCGTCGCCTCATCTCCTCTCTGACGCCGAGCCCTGCGTACTGGGACTCCGATTTGACGGGGGCTTTGTGCTTAGGGTCTAGGTGTATAGGTTATAGAGTTTAGGGTTATAGGGCAAGGGTTATAGGGCATTTAGGGTTTAGGGTTTGTTTCCTTACAGCTTGCCGTGGCGACACGGAAAACATAAACAGAAACAAGAAGCAGCACTGGACTTGTGGAAGGGGTTCGTGGAAGGCATTGTGCCAAGACTCTTAGGTCTTTCGTCCAGTGCTTGAGATATGCATGTGCGATGCGCTAGGCTATTCACAGCCCTGAACTTAAACTTGACCATCGACCCAAGTCTACTGTTAGCAATGAGTGATGTAACATAGCGCCACCAACAGCTGATTTCCAGTTTTCGGGCTCAAGATGTACCACGTGTTGGACGTAGGGGAACCTTCGGCAACATGATTTCAGGTTTGCCCCCGACTGCATGCAGCCAACGACTGATAGGTGAACAGACCTTGCACAAGAATTGAAACAATCTCCCTCCCTCGCCCCCCACCTCCTTGTCTAGCTGCCATCTTTTTTTGTGGCCGTAGTGATTTTGGGTTGGGTTTGTGCAGGTGTTTGTAATGCGGAGCCGAGCTCGCCTGAGTTCGCAAAGCAGAAAAAACTTGGGCGCATCGTCACATCGTTTACCGTTGAGGACAAGCTGAGACGAACCAGCAATAAGGATGTGACCGACGGGTGGTTTCAAAGAATTGGGCTCATCCTCTTTTAACATGGTCTGGTCTCTGCATGTTGTAGTGTGGGATTGGCAGTCTGGAAACATGATGCGTGTACGTCTCCCGTTCTGGTCTCATCGGGCGCCTTACTGCTGTGGCCTGCTCTTTTCAACCTATACTGCGTAATCCCCAGTCTGGGTACCCTGACTGCACGGGGCGTTATAACAAGAGGGACCCCCTCCAGGGCTCAGCTGGGACGTCGACTCGGAGGCCCTGAAAGCCTTCGCCAGCCAGGTCGGGGAGGTCCGAATCCCAGAAACTTCAAAAATTTTTGCTTCCGAGGCAGCGGAGGATGAAGAGATGTCTCATTGTATCATGATGATAAAAACTGTCGCTCCACAATGCCTGAAAGAGGCCGGGCTTGAGTCTGGGATGCAGGTTTGGGAGGTTTGGGAGGTTTGGGAGGTTTGGTGATACACCAGCTCTTGAAGCAGCTGGCACTCTGTTAGCAATATGCCTGGCCCGGTGCAGCGTTATGGGCACGTGGTTCACGCATGTCTCGAAGCCTGTACATAAGCTCATTAGGCTCTTTCTGCAGCGAGGTCACCTACGCTGCAGTGTTCACCAACAAAGAGACAGGGAAATCCAAAGGTTCAGGCGCGTGAGTTGCACACTGCTTGCCTTAAAGAGACAGGGAACTCCAAAGGTTCAGGCATGTGAGTTGCACACTGCATTGCCTTCGAGCTCTCTGTATGTTCCAGAGGCCGAAGCTTCGGAAGGATGTAACGGCAACCACACACGTTTGTGACCCGGATCCTCAGGCAAAGTTCAATTTGCTACAGCAGAGCTGGCGGATAAGGCCGTGGAGGCTCCCATGGTTCTATGCTTCTGGCTGCGTTGAATTTGGAAGGGGGGGGGGGTGTAGATTGCAGGATCTGCTGCAAGCGAAACCAACAGGCTGAGCATGGCTAAAAGCAGCTGAGCTTAGCAAGCGAGGTGGTGGCCGTTTTCTCCGGCAGTTCTCCCCAATATGCGTCGCACGTATCGCATGCTAACCTTGCCTGCTTCTTGACTCTTGACCTTATCGTCCGCCGTAGTAGCTTAGGTTGGTTTGGTCAGAAAGGCTCCCTCAGAAACCGCGTGCTCTGGAGGAGCTTTCCGGCCAGGATCTCATGGGTCGCGAGGCCTTGCCGACATGTGCGCTGGACAATGCAGGGCAGTTGGGTGCCATGGTGGTGAAGTGGTGGTGCCATGCCGGGATGCAACTCCTCATGACTGAGTATGCCTGCTTACAGAACCTTACAGAAACGCACGACTTCGTTGCTTCCAGTTGGGAACTCTCCAGATTTTGGCATGATTTTCGGGCTGAGTGAGCAGCGGCCACGGAGAGCAGAAGACACCACAGTCCTGCTGCGCTGCTGTATGGGCCCAAGCGGTAGACAGAGACGCCGCGCAGCTTGGGGCATCCCCGGGCGTGGGCAGCTCGCCACTGCATCACGAGCACCCACTGCTTGTTTTCTGTTCTGGCGTTGCAGTCCGTTATGCGGCATGCGTGTCAGATTTCAAGAGGGAGTTAACCCCTGTCCCCAAACGACCCCTCGACCGGATGGTCCGTGGGCCCTGGCAAGGCAAAGGCTGCCTCGAAATAATCTTACAGAATTTTGCGAGGTAGATCTCCGTTGACTGTGGGGGCCGGGGGGGGAGGGGGGGGGTCGGGAGATTTTGCAGTGAGGCCGGATAGACTCAGACCGCAGAAGTGACACTGATGGGCACTATATCTTGGATGGCGTTTTTAGGCAGAAGCTACCGAGTAACCCTAAACCCTACACTACACCCGAAAATGATTTGTTTTTGATCTCTCGTCATCAGCGTAAGCCCAGTAGGGCACTGCAGCCCCTTTATACCCACGGGGGCGGGCGAGTCGTCTCAAGCCTCGGCCGGAGAGTTGAGGTTCGGGCATGCAACACAACGGATTTTTGGTGCTTGGTGCCCATCTATGTCTTCGGAGGCACCGCAGGCCCGTGTATCTCACATCGGTATCTGACCGGTGTCATTTGCGTTCAGGATTCCGTAACTGTTGTTACAAGTACCCATGAACCTGCAAGCACTGTTGAACACATGGTTTTGGCAAATGAGCATTTCAGCACCGGCAGGCTGCGGGTGTGACGGGGAAGACCACTTCAGCTAATGGCACTGAGAATGTGTACTTTTATGGCGCCTCGTCTGTCACATGGTGGGCCACACAGAGTGTGGGGTTTGGGCCCCGATTCAGTCCAATCACCGTCGAATCAACAAAAAAACTCCCTCTCAACTGCAAATGGATCCTCCATGAAGCCCTGCACGCTTAATGCTTTCCCCTTCTCCAAGCCTGAAGTTTCAAGTTATAAATTCACCATCAAGGCGTGATCAAGTCCTACAACGAGCAAGAGGGCACCGGCTACATTAGCTCCAGCGAGTTTGAGGCCCTTTCTGGCCACGACGTGTACCTCACAAAGGAGGCCCGTTGAGCAGATCAAGTTGCTTCAATGCAAATCACGCTGCACGGCCGATTTCTCGCGCCAAGTGCGGAGCGCAGCCTCCTCCACGCTGTGTGCGTGCTTGCGTGAGGTGCATAACGTGTGTGCGTGCCTGCGCGTGTGCGCAGCGCGCACATGTACTGTTGTGCGCGGCCTCCATTCACGGAGGCACTAGGTACTGCACCATGCCTCGGACACGCAGATTAGGGTGAGGTCATCGCGGTGACGAGTGACTTCAGTGACTTGTTGTATAGTGATGCTGGGAAGGAAGCCGCGGCCGCCTCGAAAGATCGCGTACCCTGGTCCAAATCCATCTTCTTCTTTGGGCTTGGGGGAGATTTGGAGGGATGCTGTTGGGTTCGTCTGCGTGCTGAGCCATCGTCAAACCCGATGCTGCTTTTTGACGTTAGCCAGGCGTCTATAAAGGCCTCCTGCAGCCAAGCTAGAGATCAAGGTTGCGGGCGCTGCATCTGGCTCGGATGGCTCGGACTCAGGCGTGCCTAAGGAGCCTGCCAGTTGTGCAGTGGTTTGCCATTGAAGCATGACCAGGATCAAGTCGTGCATGCTGTTTTTGCTGGCATCCCTTCCCCGCCCAGATGGAAAAAAAGAGTGAATACAGGAGGCGTGCCTCAAAAGCTGACACACCTCACCCCAGCATAGTGCTTAGTGCTAGGGGCCGTTGTTCTTTTCTTGTTTCGAGCAGAAGGATTACGCGGAGTGCACCTTTGTTTTGCAGGAGGGCCAGCCTGTGAAGTTCCAGGTGACGCGCAACAGCAACTCTACTGAAGCAAACCCGGCCGCGAAGCCGCTTGCGAGCGTAGCCAAGCGAATTGGGGAGGTGGGACTCGTCGTGGCAGCTGTCAGCTTATGCTCTGCTCAGGCGAGGGCCGTCCACAAGCCGTGCATGTGGCGGCCGTCCGGCCAATGATCCTCAGCAAATCTGACGGCTACCAGCACATCTTCGCCAAGCCTTGAGATGTAATCCGTAGGTCTTCATGTTTTTCTGCATCTGCATATACATATATGCAAATATAGACAACTAAATAAATAAATAAATATCTCTATATATATATATATCTATATACATGAAAAAACTACATCTACATGTATATATGTATATTTATACATGCGCCGTTTATGCGCGCTGCAACTTTCCCGGCCCAAAACTCCTGCACGCTCCCATGAGAAGGATTGGCGATGTTGCGCAGCTACCGCGAGATTTCGATCATCACGGCGTTCTGGCCACCTGTGGGTTAATTCCGACTTATAGGAGACCCCTAAAATGGACCCCCCCCCAAAAAAAAATAGTAGGATTCCTCTTTTACTAAGGGACCCCAATAAGGTACCCCTCAGAGAGAGAATAATAAGGTACCCCTTAAGTTCGGCAACCCAGAATCGTGTCCCAAGTGCGCTTGCAATGCCGCAAGTCATGTTCCGAGAGCTGCATTTGACATCGGATGATGGTAGGCAGTCTTGCCCTCAAGAGCAGGAAATGACATGTGCAGCTTCCAGGCTGCTAGGTGGACACTGGCATGGCGCGTGGGTGTTCTGCACCGTATTCCTCCCTGACCCCACAGGCCATCAAGGGCGATCCAGAGGGACCAGAGAAAACGCAGTCCTTGGTGGGACACTCGAAGCAAGAACCTGCAGTGTGCCATTTGTCCAGGGTTTAATTTCCCGTTGTCCGTACTTGTTATGTTGAGGTACAGTACAGGTATGCCTAGCATAGAATGGGGTTCGCACTTGCGCAACCTTGTTTTTTTTTTGGTTTTCGCGCTCCGGGACGTCGGGCGAGTCTGACAGTGTGGTCTGCGGTTTGGGATGTTCGCCCTTTATACTAGCAGTCCTTAATAGGGATTATTTTAGGGGAGGGGTACTATAATCCCTATTAAGGACTGTTAGTATAAGGGGGAACATGCCAATCTGCAGAAACTCTCTGCAGGAAAGGAAGTGCCCTTCCGGCAAGCGGATTGCGGTCAGCTGCGCCTGGCCGTTGGCGATGAAGTCCTGTTCTTCTGCAGCTTGGAGCTCAAGAATGAAGAAGTTGCTTAGGATTCGTTGGGGATATGTTCAGGATTCAGGATTGAAGGGACATCGGTCACGAAAGAATCCTTTGACCCATCGTCCTCCAAGCGTACATGGGGATTTCCGAAATTAGGGGCACCTTATTGGGGGTCCTTGTAAAAAGGGGATCCTACTAGTTTGGGGGTCTTCTTTGGGGGTCCCCTATTTTCGTAAACCCCCACATCAGCAAGGCAGCCTGGTGAGCGACTCGCCGCAAGTCTTCGATGCCCGGATCTCGGAGCTCAGGCGCGACAGGCTGAGATTTGCATTGTGTGGGCATACTTGGCATAAACCAGTTATTTCTGGACTTATCACCCACCCTTAAGTGCCCAAACATGGTTATAATTGAATGGGGTTTAATAAGTACCATGAATCTCCAAGTAGGACTAAGTAGGAGGCAGCATAGTGTGAGTCTAGCCAGAGCCTGTGGAAGGACGACTACGCGGGCGGGGCCCGCGCTGTTTGGCTGCTTTCACATTGAACTCCCCAGGCGCGGACACTTGACATCCCTCTTTTCGAGGCATGCTCCGTTTCTCTGATCCATCCTAGGATTCCTAAGATTCTCTCTGCAGGGCCAGTGCAGGCTTACGTGACTGCGGGCGGGTTGTTCACTTCCTATATCCAGGAGTGACGGCTCCACTTGCCACCTCGGGGGTCATGCCATGCAAGATCGCATCGCAGCTTGGGTGCAGCAGAGGGGGTCTATGGCAGGGACCCTTTCAGCCTCAAGGGTGGCGATGGCTCAGTTGCTAGCTGCTTAAGAACTCTCCAAAAAATGGAAAATGTGCTTCCGCATTGGGGGAAAATAGGGATCATAGTCTTTTCATCGTTGGGGGTTCTTAGGCAAATAGTCGTCAGGGGATGATGAACACATGCACCATGAAGGTTCACCACTTGGCGTTCGAATAAACAGTCCCAACATGTCCAAGACGTCCGGCAACGAATTTTTGCCGGAGCTCCTGGTCGGCTCCTTGTTCCCCACCCTCGGTGTGGGGTTGTTGTTAGGTTTTAAACTCAGCTCTTCTCTGCCCGGAACTCTTTTCCTCGCCCGGTCTACTCCTCGCTCATCCCTGGAGTGCCCAACCCCAAAGTGTCCCCTCTAGAGTGTCCTTACTAGTGCCCCACCCCAGAGTCTCCCTGGAGTGCCCAACCCCAGAGTTTCCTGGAGTGCCCAACCTTAGAGTGTTGCCGGAGTGCCCATGGAGAGCCCAACTCCAGACTGTTTCTGAGTGCCCAGCCCCAGAGTCTCCTGGAGTGAGAGTCTCCCTAAAGTGCCCAATCCCTGCATTGCCCAATCCAGACTGTCCCCGAAATGCCCAGCCCCAGAGTCTCCCTGAATATGCTTTAGTCTTTTTGGCAGAGGGGGATACGTATAGGGATGCGTTGAGGGTCGGGCTTTTTTTACTTGTAGGCATTGTTCGGCAAGCACGACAGCGCATGCGGCGCCATTGCATCGCAGCCGATCACCACCAAATGGTTCGTGGGAAAGTGCGTGCAGAAGCGGGAAGACCACACTGTTACAAGCCGATTTGGCGATGCAGTTGGTGCTTGCGCAGACATGTTCAGCAGCTGCAGTGGCATTGACCTACCCAGTGTTGCCCTGGCAGAATCCAACTGCACCGGTGCAGCAGAAACGCAACCGTTTGGTAGAAGGGTGCGGCCAGAGCTGGCATTGAAATAGACGGTTAATTAAAGTGAAGATTGACTCCTTCAAGAATGTCCAGGGGTCATGGACCCCCCCTGGCTCTGGTGCCAGGAATACCATGCCTTTCGCCCAGAACGGGCAAGATATCACCACGGATCGTAGTGACTGTAGCCGCTAGTGTGGCTAGATTTCGGAAGATATTTCATGGAGCACAGTGGCTTGTGAGGTAGAGGCGGTCGTGTGAAATCCCGTTCACACCAAACTGGGCTTTACTATAACGGGACGCTTTTGAAGCGGACGAACCCCTACAATTGGGGCTTTTCGTCTCGACCCGGAAAAGATCACGAGCCTCGAAAACAAGCGAAGCACTCCAGACATGAGAAGCAGTAGGCAACCGATGGTGTATGACCCGCGTGTTGCCTCGTGGCGATGTGATTTATAGCCGTGGTTGGAAAAAATCCTCGCGAGATCCAAGGTGCTAGCGGGGCTGCCGCCGGACCTGAAAGGTCCAGAGCTGATGCGGCTCTTCGAAAGTTTCAAGGCGCAGGCGCTTCTGCGTAGGGCCTCCGGAACCCGGGCCTTGCTGTTGGTTCGTGGGGAATGGGGGGAAGAAGGTACCATAGTACCATATATCCCCCTGCATACACTTGAAGGGATTATACATGGTACCTTATTCTTCCATTCCCTACTAAGCAACAGTAAGAGGCCTGAAGTTCAAGTATCGGTATCGTTGTCAAGACTTGGCATGACTAGCGATCGGTGCTCCACCTGCAATATGTGGGGCCGGATATCAACACACAGGCACAGTACGGACACAGACACACGGACGCACAGACACAGAGACACAGAGACACAGAGACACAGAGACACAGAGACACAGAGACACAGAGACACAGAGACACAGAGACACAGAGACACAGAGACACAGAGACACAGAGACACAGAGACACCGAGACACAGAGACACAGAGACACAGAGACACAGAGACACAGAGACACAGAGACACAGAGACACAGAGACACAGAGACACAGAGACACAGAGACACAGAGACACAGAGACACAGAGACACAGAGACACAGAGACGCACGGACGCACGGACGCACGGACGCACGGACGCACGGACGCACGGACGCACGGACGCACGGACGCACGGACGCACGGACGCACAGACACAGAGACACAGAGACACAGAGACACAGAGACACCGAGCCACGGACGCACGGACGCACGGACGCACGGACGCACGGACGCACGGACGCACGGACGCACGGACGCACGGACGCACGGACGCACGGACGCACGGACGCACGGACGCCCGGACGCACGGACGCACGGACGCACGGACGCACGGACGCACGGACGCACGGAGACACGGAGACACGGAGACACGGAGACACGGAGACACGGAGACACGGAGACACGGAGACACGGAGACACAGAGACACAGAGACACAGAGACACAGAGACACGGACGCACGGACGCACGGACGCACAGACACAGAGACACAGAGACACAGAGACACAGAGACACAGAGACACCGAGCCACGGACGCACGGACGCACGGACGCACGGACGCACGGACGCACGGACGCACGGACGCACGGACGCACGGACGCACGGACGCACGGACGCACGGACGCACGGACGCACGGACGCACGGACGCACGGACGCACGGACGCACGGACGCACGGACGCACGGACGCCCGGACGCACGGACGCACGGACGCACGGACGCACGGACGCACGGACGCACGGACGCACGGACGCACGGACGCACGGACGCACGGACGCACGGACGGCACGGAGGCACGGAGGCACGGAGACACGGAGACACGGAGACACGGAGACACGAGACACACAGACACAGGAGACACAGAGACACACAGACACACAGACACACAGACACACAGACACACAGCACACAGACACACAGACACACAGACACACAGACACACAGACACACAGACACACAGACACACAGACACACAGACACACAGACACACAGACACACAGACACACAGACACAGAGACACAGAGACAAAGAGACACAGAGACACAGAGACACAGAGACACAGAGACACAGAGACACAGAGACACAGAGACACAGAGACACAGAGACACAGAGACACAGAGACACAGAGACACAGAGACACAGAGACACAGAGACACAGAGACACAGAGACACAGACGCTGGCACAGACTCAGACGCAGACGCTGACACAGAGACGCAGACGCTGACACAGACACGGTTGCACGCAGACACGCACACACGAAGACACGCAGACACGCAGAGACGCAGACACGCAGACACACAGACATCCGACACGCAGACACGCAGACAAGCAGACACGCAGACACGCAGACACCCAGACACCCAGACACGCAGACACGCAGACACCGAGGCACCCAGACACACAGACACACAGACACACAGACACACAGACACACAGACACACAGACACACAGACACACAGACACACAGACACACAGACACACAGACACACAGACACAGGCACCCACGCACCCATGCACCCACGCACCCACGCACCCACGCACCCACGCACCCACGCGCACGCACGCACACACGCGACCACACCCACCCACCTGCACACACGCACGCGCACACACGCACACGCACACGCACACGCACACGCACACGCACACGCACACGCACACGCACACGCACACACACACATAGATGTATACATATATATATATATAAACCAGGCCCAAGCACAAGCACAAGGCACAAGCGTAAACACACACACACACACACACACACACACACACACACACACACACACACACACACACACACACACACACACACACACACACACACACACTTGTAGCCGTGCAAGTTCATGCCCTTGGGGTTGCCGTGCGTTGTCAAAACCCTGAGCTGTAGCTTCAGCTGTACTTATAACCGAATCAGGGCACTTAAGGGCCTTATAAGTGGGTTATAAGTACAGTTATACTAAACCCTAAACCCTAAACCCTGAACCCCGAATAAACCTCTTTATATATTTTTCCCAGACCAACCATGAGACCCCGCAGTGCTGTAGCCGGTGCCAAAAAACAAAACACCCTTGCGAAGTGTCATGCTGTTAGCTGACTAACAGCTGATCGAGTATCACTCAAGCCTGTCTTGGCCAGACGTGCCGAGTCACTGAGTAGTAAACCCTAAACCCTAAACCCTAAACCCTAAACCCTAAACCCTAAACCCTAAACCCTAAACCCTAAACCCTAAACCCTGAGCGACTAAACCCTAGACCACAAGACCCATGGGTGCCTCTGGCTTGTCCTAGTGTGAGCGATTAAACCCCTTAAGTGCACGAATCGCCAAGTAGCTTCAGCTTCTCTTGCCAGGAGCCGCTCCTGGCCCAGGAGGATGCCGGGCCTCGTGGCGGCTTTGCCTCTGTGATCTTCCCTGGAGGTAGGGCTTGGGGTTTAGGGTTTAGGGTTTAGAGTCTAGGGTAAGGGAAGCCAGAAAAAGAGGAACAGCTCGTGGCCTTAGAAAATTCCGAATGGTGCCATGTATCTGCGTGGCTTAAACTGTCTTCATAAATCATGAATACCGTATGTGTTGTGTCTTTGCGGATCAGAATGCTCTTCATAGGTTGTTGCTGTGTGTTTGTGGAGGATATTGGAAATAGAAATTCGTATCCTAATAGTACGCCAAACCATTCACCATGCCACCAACAATAGTCCAAAATAACCCAAATACTAAAACACGGTACGTTATCTCACTTAATCTCAAAAAATGTTTATTTTTTCCTTGGTGTTTTTTTTTTTATATTGTTTAAACTTTCACGTTTCAGTAGGAATGTCAGTTCTGATAGCTCTTGAACGTTTGTCCTTCATGCAGGAGTGAACTGGCACCATTCCCAGCATGCTGCAGGTGCGCCGGACGTGGCACGCCTGCTGCTGCGCTCAGCCTGCCCCATGACTGTCGATGGCAAGGCTGCTCGGCTGAGTAGAGTAGATGACTAGACATATTAATAGATGGTTATATATATATGTATATATATATATTTGATATGGTTCAGGCACTTTCAGACTATGCGTCATGAAAGAAAGTACGAAGTTTTGGGGCTTGGAAGGCTCTGTTTCGGCCGAGCCCCTAACACTTCCCTTTCAGGCAAGTCCTGCCGAATTTGGCAAAGATAGAACAGTCTCAGGCAGTATAGGCAGCTGCATACCGTGGGTTTTTTAAACAAATAGAACAGTCATGTCACCTCGGTTTGGGCATTGCCTGCCTGTGCAAAGGCCTGCGCTGCTCGAATCCGATTCAGCGCACGTGCCCCGCAGGACTTGTGCTTCCTGTGGCGTCTCCGGGGCAAAGTTTGTACAACTGAGACTGCAATTTGTGGAGGGAGTCGGCTTGTCGCTCCAGCATGGATGGGCTGTAAAATTCGTGAGCGAGCTTGAACTACCCATGAATACCACATACTTCCAACTCCCAGCCAGACAACGGCAGTGTGAGATGCCCCAGGACTTGGCAGTGCTCCCAATGCTTCCGGCGCAGCCTCAGCCCACGATCGAAGCCGAAGACGCTCTCCACGATCTGCTTTGTTCAGCTGTAGAGATACTGAAAGCACCGGAGCCGTTTACTTAAAGATATAATATCTATATGTCTAAGTTGCTGGTCCTCGAGGGCTACTCGAGAGATCATTCTTCAGAATCTTAGCCGATCTGATGAGCTTCTGTACTTCATGTGAGGAAGGTGGCGCTCTCATGGTTCGATGGCAGCAAGTTGGCATGGCTGTTGGCTACCGGGCTGCACGCGTCTTGTGTTTGTCTTGGGCCTTCCCTGCTTGCAGCCAGAGTCTGTCAGTTGCAACACGTTGAAGTTCGCCCCGCCATGCGCAGGCTTGCGTATGGCAGGCATGAGTACCAAACTTCACGATGTCTCGGCTAATGCTGAGTATTAATAATGCGAATAATATTAATAATATGCATAGTAGTAATAATATTAACAATATTCATAATATTAACAATACTGCCATGCTCGACCCTTGCTCTTCTCGAGGCTACCTCGTGGAGCTCAGACCTTTCGGAGATGAAGCAGGCCGGCCCACGGAAGTCAACACAGATGGTGTCGGTGTTGTGCGAGAAGCACTGAGAATGTCCTGCCCTTGGGGGCAGAAGACAGTGGCGATTTACGATAACAAGGGACCCCTAAAGTCCCAAATGGTAGGCTCCCCTTCGAGTGAGGACCACAAAAATAAGATGTCCCTAATATTGTTAAACCACCCAAGATGAGATGAATACTAGGATCCCCTGATAGCAAGGACCCCGACAGGGTACCCCTAATATCTTAACAACCCTAAACCCTAAACCCTAAACCCTAAACCCTAAACCCTAAACCCTAAACCCTAAACGATGCTCTGCCAGGATGGTCGCCTGTCGACGTCTCCCCTGGTCACCACGTGGAGCCACATCCAGCACTCCCTCCGGGACTGCGGCTTGGCAAGGCGAACTTAAAGGCACATGGACTTTAGGGTTTAGGGTTTAGGGTTTAAGGTTTAGGGTTTAGGTTTCGGGTTTAGGGTTTAGGGTTTAGGGTTTGGACTTTAAATGCCCCAAGAATGTCTTTGCAAGCCCGTGCCTGCAGTTGTAGACTTAAGTAGACTTACCACACTGCATGTGATGCATGCTTCTGGGATGGCCCCCAGCCAGCGATCTTCGCACCCTTGAAGCTCGGGCTAATGTCCAGCGCGCAGCACGGCGTTGGCGGGTGTCCTCGCAAATGCTGAGATACTGTACTTTTGCCACTCTTATATGCTCGTGTGACATGTATCCCAGGTTAGGTCCGCAATGCAGCGCCTGTCGCGTCAACAGTCTGCGGGAGGCCGGGCGAATTTTCGGCACGTCAATAATTGGGAGTCGTGGGGACAACGTACGGGGCATGCTGGTGGAGTCATTCTAATCAAACGACCTCCAGTCAATCATTTGAGGTGCTGCTGAGGATGAAAGTTCGCTTTTCACCTGCTGTGTGACAGGTGCCGTACGAAGCACGTGCCTTTGCTTGCACCAGCTTTGCACCAGCTTTGTACACTGCGCTGGGTCCTGGTCACTGTCCTGGTGACTCCACCATGTTATCTCCTTTTCTCTTTCTCGTTTTTTCTTTCTCCCTTGCTCTGCTCTCTCCTCCCTTTCCTCCCTCTCCTCTCCCGATTCCCTGTCTCCGCTATGCTCTCGCTCTTTCTGTTTTCTATCTCTCCCTTTTTTTTTTTTTCTCTCTCTCTCTCTCTATCTCGCTCTCTCTCTCTCCCTCCCTCCCTGCCGCCTCTCTCCCTGTATTTCTTTTTGCGCCCGCCGAGGCGTCATGTATTACGCAGCGTGCGGCTGCCGATCATACCATTCCAAGGTGTCGACGCCCTGTGCTTCGACATGAGGGATGGGTTTTTTTTATCGCATGTTGCTGCTGCAGAGAGGCAAAAGTGGGAAAGCAGTTCATCCATCGCCGAGGCAAGGTGAAGCCGCCTTCAGCCTCCGTCCGCCCAGCGAGGGAAGATGGAGACTGGGCCATGAGACGGCTGAACACAGGTCGTTAAGCAGATTCTGGCAGACGCTTCTGGTGCAACGACAGCAAGCGGAGCTGAGGAAAGAGTTCCACACAAGCCCCCTACCCGGGTGCAGGCACGGTCCACTGCAGAGCCCAAACTCCACTCACGAGCATTGACGTTCATGGGTGTGTCCAATTGCTTCTTCTGTGGATAGACAGGAACATGTGGGGCCTCATGGTACATGCAAAGGCAATAGACCCCCTAAACCCTAAACTCTGCAAGATAACGTCGGGCCGTCTGTGGTCGACTGGCGGTCGGCCTCGGGCAGCATCATCCCATCGCCACCGCCGCCAGAGATGATCCCATACGAGGCAGGAAGAAGTTTCAGGGACATGGGCTGTTTTGCGAAAAAGAACGTGGGCCGCACAAGAAACCTCCGTTTTGGTGCACTCGCGGGCAGGAGCCGAATGGAGGGCGGGGCATTCTGATCCAGTGGCCCACCATCATCCATGCGACTGCCTACGTGGTGGACCTATACGAGGAGCTGCCTGACGGTTGCGGTTAGAGTGGCCACATCTGCATCCGCATTGTGCATGTGACCACATTGAGGAGACCTCCGGATCGCTGGAGAGCTTCCACAGCTGCCCGGCTTAAATGCTTTCCCAAACAGAATCTCGCGGATGGGTGAAGGGTGCACCCTTTAACATGTGATTCTGACCATCTTGCGAGGAGCCGTGCCCGACAATCTGCGGGAAGTGCTCGTCGAGCTAAGAGTGCCTTTGTAGCAGCTCTTTCATGTAGTTTTCATGGTTTTGTGTAGCGAGGGTGTTTTTTTCGAACTTCAGTGCTCTATCACAGACGAGCCACATGAGCCCATGAGGTCGGCAACCTACAGCCAACGGGTAGCTACACCGCTTCGGTGCGTGCCGTAGCGCCCTGTGGGACACAATCGGTGCGGAGCCCAAGGGCATGTCATGGCACTTCACGTCCACTAGCCGGCTCCGGCTTTTTAGCAACGCGTTGCCTTCCATTGTTTACACACTTATGTACTCAGCGCGCAACCTTCGGTCAACTGCCGCGTGTAGGGTATCTTTGTATATCCATGCCCCTTCATCAATGGAGTCCCTAAATCCTCCTTCTCCAGAGAGCCCAATACCGCTCAATGAAGGAATACACCTTAAATCATATGCAGGAGCACCCTCACTGTCAAGGGGGTGCCGAAGATCCTTAGGCACTTTCCATTTTGTGTGCTCAAGTTCTCGGGGAGGGTTGTAAAGAATTTGGGTACCGGTAATTTTCGCTGGCTACAACCTTATTTGGGGCGCATTTTGTGAAGCTACTTGTCGGCTTGCAGGGGGCATAACAAAGTAATGGGAGGTGAGACTCTTTCAACAGGTGATGTGGGCTTTCGTAGATTCTTTGGCTGCGCCCCTGCACGCGCCGACTGCAAGGCATTCAAGGCATCGTTGAAACACATTGCTTTGTGCTTCCTTGCACCTCAGTTCCGATGGGGTGCATTGAAGAAACTGTCGCGCGGTCTGGCCTTGGGAGCTTCTCTAAAAAGATAGCCTCTCTTCAGTAGCATTCAGTAGCGCTCTTTTTTGGCCCCTTTCGTAATTACCAGGTTGCACCTCTAAACATTACAAAACTTGGGTTTTCTTGCCCACCAAAGGACTTCCGATAAACGCAGTATGAAGACAGGATGAGATTCACCTAGCTTATGGATAGGGAATCTATGTTCCCTGGGCACTTCTTTGTCTTAATGCCAAGACATCTGCGATTTGCTTGTGGGTTTCATGCTTCTCATAAGATGCATCGTGCATGTCATCGGCTCTTCCTGTACGCACACGTGAACAAACGTAAGATAGAACGTCAACGGACAAGAGCCTGAACGCGAGCTGCGAACTTGGGAGCCGCAGTTCGCGGGTGCGCCTAAGAAGATGTGGTCCCCGTGTTCCCCACCAATGTCAGACATGGGCTGTCGGCCAGCTCTCAAGTCTAAGCAGCCCGATACAGATCCCGTTCTCCACTGCGGGGCAGCCTTAGGGGCTGCGCCTTGTTCATGGAGGCTTGTTTGTTGGGGAGGGAAGCGATCGTATTGCTATTATTATTATTATGAATAAGAAGAAAAGAGTATGATCAATCACCCCTAGGCAAACCCAAAAAGAAATCACATCGCCCATCGACCACTGCATCGAGGTGCCATCCGCCTGGTCGACGGCTCCGCCTCCCTCTTGGTTCCCACCGCCTGCCAGCTACCCACCGCCTTCCAGCTACCCACCACCACTCCAGAGCCTCATGGCTTGATGCCTGCAGGAATTTGGGAAGCAAGGCTTTGCACGGGCTGGGGCAGAAAGGGCAGCAGTCGAGTCCCTTGTGAAAGAAAGGCTTTCCAGGCGTGGATGGACGAGCAAACTTACCTCAAGTCCTGCAGAAGCCCTACGCGACTCTTTAGGGAGCCGGAAACGGTGACATGTTTGCCAAGGTGCCTGGGGTCCTCCATCGCGACTTGGCAAAGAGAGCAAGCTGAGTCAAAGTTTGAGCCACAGTTCGCTTAGCACCCGTTTTCGACATCGCATGGCCATCTCCCCTCCCTCGCGCTGCATGGGATTGCGCGAAGCTTGTTTTTGAAAGATCCGGCGCAATACGGAGGATCTGTAAGGCGCGCATCAGGTGCAATCCCGTCATATGAATCTGTGTCTTCACAGTCAGTAGCAGCAGAGGTGTTTTCGAGTGCGAGTGCTGACACATAATGTTGGACCCCTAGGCTGCACAGCAATGGTGTGCGGCCACCAGGGGCCTCACCGCTGCTGGCTACGAATCCCGGCTTGCCTGGGCCGTTGCCCGGCACGCCGCCTGGGCCGCCGCCCCCGCCAGCAGAGCCCCCAAGCGTAGAGCGCGAGGCACCGTTTTGACAAGGGCGTGGGTGTCTGTGCGAGCAGGGTGGTTTTCTAGAAGCTGTTGGAGAAAAGCACTCATCAGGTTGCAGTCGAGTCCCTTGTGAAAAAAAGGTTGCTGTCCTAGCCAATGTTAATGTGCTAATTACTCAGCCTGGGCTGAGGGAGGGATCAGAAAGGGGAATGACTAGTTCGCTGGATGCAAAAGTGTTTAATATTTGCCAACGCTTCTTGAGCTTAATCTTGGGAATGACATGACAACGACCTCCAGCCCAAAGTGCGTTTCGAAAGGGATCTCCAGTCGACAAGGGGAACAAAGGAGCATGACATGGGTGGCTACTGGAGTGGCGCACCCAGACCATCCTTCTCTACATCCCCAATTTGGACCCTGCAGAGCGGAGTAGCACCTTTCGAGAGTGCTACGTGGTTATTTGCAAAAAGATGTGTGTGAAGTGCGGTAACCTGACTACGGATCAGACCTTGAACTGCACGGCGAAACATGAAGGTGGGGCACTGCAAGATGACCCACCAACCCTTGTTGAGAGGGCGGCGAAACAAAGCC
The DNA here is from genome assembly GCA_905221605.1 of Symbiodinium natans. Lineage (NCBI taxonomy): Eukaryota > Dinophyceae > Suessiales > Symbiodiniaceae > Symbiodinium > Symbiodinium natans. Next base: position 201,828 of record CAJNDS010000015.1, read on the forward strand.
TGAGCAGCAGGCAGTGCACTGAAGGGCCTCATTGAAAGGCTGGGCAAGTCAGTCACCAACTTCCCCCACGTGCAGCAACAAAAAAGCTGCAGTGTTCTGCGCCACTCTACAAGGCAGGTGTGCAAAACCCTCAACTTTGAGTTGAATGTGCTGCGATGGTCTGGAGGCAGTCCCTGCAGTCTCTGCGGCTGCTGCTGCGCAAGGCGCCCTGGCTGAGGGCACAGCTCATGAGGCCGCGGACAACGGGGGCCAGGGAGAGAAGAGGAGAGAAGAGGAGAGAAGAGGAGAGAAGTAGCGATCGGCCTTTCTGGCCATGGCATGCCCAAAGAGTCCTATTTATACCCCGTAATTGAGGAATATATATATATATATATATACTTAAGAAAATATTCCCTACTTCAGAGCACAAAGGGCTCTCTGGGTGGTTTAAGAAGTATTTCCGGCTTCATAAGCCCAGAACCTCCATCTTTTTCAGTCCTATAGAATCTGTTTACTGAAGCCAGATCTGTTACATGATACTTCGGAGACCGCGGGTGGAACAGCAAGAAGTCGTCTCTCAAAGCTGTGACAACAGACAGCACAACACACACGTGTCTTCTGTTGCCTCTGGAATACCGTAAGCAAGAAGCAGCCGTCAACAAAAGCATTGCGCCCATGAAATGCTGCAGTGTTTCAGGATGAATTCAGGTATGCATGCGAACGCCATCATGGTTTTGCTGCGCGCGCTTTGCCGTATTTGCCGATGTGTAGTGCGCGCCGCTAGGTTCGCTTCCGAGGTTTATTCTTGGCTGAAGTCCGATCAATAACTTACTGCGTCATGCTCGCGATGCAAAGAAGCACAGAAAGGACAGTCAGAGACCTCGCGAAACCATGCCACGGAGGCAGCCGCGCTGGTGCTGGACTAGCCTGCAGAGACGATTGCACTTTCGGCAGCATTTCCAACGCGCTGTGTCTCTACTCTCCCACTGTTTGCAAGCACTTGTGGAATCAGAACGGCATGTTTTTCATGCTTCCATGTGTTAGAGTTTCCAGCATCGGCCAGCCTGGCAGAGCCAAGGTGAACCGGCAACTTCTGCAGCTAGCCATGAGCCTGACACTGTGCATCGCGAGACGATGGTATCCCTCCGCATCCTGAAACCTTCACCAGCTAGAGCTTGAACAATCCCAGACGCGGATGGAGGGTTACCCAGCAGTGTTTTCTACTGCTCGACGCCGGCAACTGTGAGTGGAGCAAAAGCTTGAACAACAGAAGACTGAAGACAACGTTTCAAGCACGGTTACGGTTTCCTTTGTCAGCGGCCGCTGGAAACGAGAGTAGTTCTTCGTTGGGGTTGTCAGTTGAAGCAAGGGATGGTCCACAGCACAGATGCTTCTCCGTTCAAGTCTCGCCGATGCAGCTCAAACAATGAGGAAGCGGGACTTGAGGTTCCGTTATCAGGGTACTCGACTTCGTGCGGCGGGAGCTTGTGGCTATCAGGCTATGTCGAAGGTAACTCGATAACTGGTGCAAGATCGACGCCAACTCAGGTCGGTGAGATGCGGGGCTTGGAGTTGCGTTAAGAGACGACTCGCCCCGTGAAGTCTAGGAATGCTACGGAGCTTTTGTAGGACGTAAAGAGCACTTGTGAGAGCCGCGGCTGCCTTCTGCCGACACTGTATGCCTTCAAACTGGTTTAATCAGGGCGTTGCGTGCTGTGATCCGAGAACGGGCGGCTGGCAGGCCAACAAAACAGCGCACCCAGGAGACTCATAGCCCATCAGCAAGATATGGCTATTTCCCAAAATAGGGTATCTCTAATACACCCCTAAATACTAGAATCCTGAAATCGGAACCCCAAGAGGCTACCCTAATTTTCGGAACCCCCCCCTTCCCCCCCTTCCTCCCCCCCCCTTCCTCCCCCCCCCCCCATATTTAGCGATTTGTTACACAGGGCTCACATTGCATGCGCTGAGCTTGCAGTGCTTTATGAAGTGGATGCGGCCTGCAGCTTTCACGCCAGTCCAACACACGGCGCAAACTCCAACCTTTTGCTGTAAGAGTGGTCTATTCATGTCTCTTCTGTCTTGTCCTCTGGGTTGTTGCCCTGTGGAAGTTCATGATGGCTGGTTATTTGCCTGGTGATCGCGGACGTGCGTTGAAGAATGGGCTGAGTCTGTTGCCAGGTTCATGTCCGCATGATGGAGGCGCAGCCCAAGAAGCCGAGCTGACCGCGGGTCCTCGCCCTCGCCATGTTGCGCCTTCCGGGGTTTAGTGTGTAGGGTACATTAGAATCCAAAAAAGGCTTTGGCGGCTTGGCCTGGGGATGTGGGGACGCACATCATTGCGTGTTTTGGGGGATGTGGATGTGATCGGTTATGCAGCAAGAAGAGTTGCCGGTGATGTTCCAGACAGGAGTCAGCCGTGCTCCATTGCCTGCCCAACCCCCGCCAATTTCTTCACGAGAGAAGACTTGATTAGGCATGCAAAAGTCCAGATTTCGGTGCGTGTGATGAGCTGGTCCGAGTCTAGGGGCTTGCTTATGCAGAGCGTAGTATTTCGGATATTCAGGTGAGGCCCTGGCGATGGTGTGTTAGTGTACGCAGCAGGGGTGGCAAAGCACCACCGCAGCATCGAAGAACATCTGCTTGCCAGCCGATCGCAGCAGGATGAACATGCTTGGAGTGGCTTTTCTGATCAAAAGTTGCCGTTGCTTTTGCACAGCGGGACAGGGGAGATTTGGATTGCGCACTTCGTGCCGGCTTCAGGCTGCGAAGCGCAAGCTTTGAAAGTAGAGCGGGAAGATTGATGCGGTGCCATGTGTTGCTGACCTTCTTGGCCTACAGGCGCAAGGAGCGCATATGAAATGATGTCAAGCGTTGCCGCCAACACACAGAGCTTTGCGCATTGACGTTGTTCAGCCTAAGACACAAGTTGACATATGCTGATGCTGTGGCCACATCGATGAGGGCTAGCTGCAGCATGAGTCGCACACATTCAAGAATGAGAAAGATGCTGACAGGCATGTTCGAGCAAGCATCAGGTACTTCAATTTGCATACTGACTGAATCTGGGTTAAAGCCCAAGCCCTGCTGGACGTGGTGCAGCTGAAGAGTCAGCGTGCCTCGGAATGCTATGAATGGCGTCGCTGGCTTGCTGAAATGTCGTCCCCAAAGCCCCTCCCAACGTGATGGTGGTGATTACCCAGAGAGCCCGACGCCCCTTAATAAAGGCATATACTTATTATGATTTAAGGAGTATTCCTTAATTAAGGTGTATTGGGCGCTTTGGGTAGCGGGTTCGATGCAGCCCACATCAACGAGAAGTATGCCATCAGGCTCATTGCGTAGCATTGCCCAGGCCATGGGTTGGGAGCACCGATCCCGCTCCCCGACTCCTGGCTGCAGGGGTCTGAAGGGCTTTTGAGGGGTTCTACTTGTAGGTCCCCCCTACAACAGCGGGGCTCCCGAGCCGATTCCGGCCCTGAGCAGGAACTCTCACTGTAGTGTTAGGGTTTAAGGTTTAGAGTTTGTCAAAGGCCTTTCCCAGCTGACTTCAGGAGTCTGGGTTCAAGAAGGGGTTTAGGGCTTAGGGCATCTTGAAGCTGCAAGGCTCTGGGTCTCCTACTGGTACACAAAGCCCTCATTCTGGGCCATCCTTCCCACGCCTTGTGAATGCAGTGGCTCCTGTCTTTCGATGGCCCCCAGCTCTCCTCCGACGTCCTCGCAAGTCTGCCCCCAAACGGCTCGCAACACACCTTTGCCTAGAGAGGAGTTGCAGTTGAAGGAAGCATCCCAAAGGTGCCAGAGGGTGGGCACCTTTGGGATGCTAGGTATAGATGTCTCACGTCTTCTTTTTCAGTCTTCGGCCTGTGCAGAAGATTGCAGAAGCTCAGGAAGAAGAACGACACCCTGCAGTGGATCTCCAAGAAGCTGGCAGTCCTGGGAAGATATCACGACAAAAGGCGGGGGTGGCTTGACCCTTCTACGTTGGCAGCGCTATTCGGAGATTCTGCCACACGAGCTTTGCAGAACGTGCTGAAGCCTGATGTTGGCTGTTGCTACTAGCCCATCCCCCAATGCAAAGAGCCAGCAGCCACCCCTTGATGTGCATGTTCAAGGATGTTCAAGGCATGTCAGTGAACAACGCGGGTTAATAGGACGCCAGGATGCCAGAAAACAGCTGTGTTTCAGCTCCCGGATCCCCGCTGTTTAGAACTCAGTTCGCGAGTGCCAGGCCGAAAGGTCTTTACGTCGATGGCAACGGGACCTTTCAACGCGCAATGCCAGTGCTTGGTGTTGTTGGTTTACGGGTAATTGTCCAGCAAGCGAGGTGTGCAGATCACAGCCGAACAAGCCGAGGGCTGTTTGGTTTGACAGACGGGGAAAATTGAGTATCCCACTCAGAGCCGAAGACTCCTTGCCAAATATTAAGTATCACCAAATATTCTGTGCCCCGCAGTGTGTGTGTGTGCCTTTGCCAGGACGCTCTCCTTGACCAACCTCATGGAAGCCTGGGGCAACAGCCAAGGCCAAGCACTCTTCAAGCAGCTCCAGGTCACCCTAAAGTCAAGAAGCTTAAACAAAAATTATGGAATACACCTTCAGTGAGCTGCGGGCGTCTTAGTAGCGGTACATATGTTGCGGTGCACCATCGAAAGTGCAGCATGTTTTGTTAAAGTTTCCGAGGTTCCCGATCATGATCATGGCATGTCCTGGCTGTCCATGTCCCCTATGCACCAGGCATAACGGAAGATGATGTGCTGAACGCAGTCCGCACCAACATGACCTGCGGACGCGGGCACCTTAATTTAGGGAATGGCTTGCCGAGAGGCCTTTTTCAAGCATGCCGGGCTACAGTGCGTTGTGCATCGTGGTTTTTGGGTGGGGGGTGGCCGTGGGTTGCCGTGCGTTAAGAGGACAGTAACGGGGCGCTGAAAAGCAGTTCCGCGGCACCGGCTTCGGATGCTTCAGACTCGGACAGGCCAGAAAGTGAAACTACAGAGGTCGGGCTTGAAGTCCTCTGTATTTATGTGTAGAGCGACGGGAGACTTTCGAACTCAGGAACTGGGCGGCCACGATTCGCACTGCCTGGCCCTTGGTGTTCAGTGTGAGGGTCCAAGCCCTGAACTACCCACCCTTGAGCCCAGCACCTGAGGCAGAACCCTAAACCCTAAACCCCAAACCCTAAACCCTAAACCCTAAACCGTAAACCCAGAAGCCACTCAGAAATTTTCCGAAGCACCAGGTCCGGCAACTCGCAGACCGGGGAGTGGCACATCACGGTGCATCAGAGTGGTGGAGGCGCTATTACTTTCGACCGCACTCTAATGGTTTAGGGTTTGGGGTTTAGGGTTTAGGGTAAGGGGCGCATACGAGCACAGATGCTGTAGGGAGGATTCTTCAGCGAGGTGTTCGGTGAATTTGAGTATGTTGTGCACTGTCTAGCCATGGAACTTTCTCATGGCTTTGGGAGAACAGCTCAACACACAACATGTCCAGACCTCTTTGGCTTGACGAAGAGTCTAGTACAGATCTCAGATCACGGCCACTGACAAAGAGCGCACGCAGAAACACTCACTCTGAGCTCGTTGCGCTGCAGATTGGGGCAGCAGCGGTGGTGGCTCAGTGCCTGCCTTAGCTGGCAGACGCCTGATACGTCTGCGGGTGCGTGACCTAAAATATAACCGCATGCTGCGAGAAACCTTAGCCAATCATCATGTTGATGAGAGGAGCACGGGAAAGTCCGTCATCCTGCATGTGAACAGTTTCTTTTCAGACCTCCGGCACGCCAAATCAGTAGCCTGTGGATGATGCTGGAGAGAGAGCTCGACCTGCAGGCTCCAAAGGAGGAGTGGTACCAGGCAGCTGCAACGGGGGGAGCCTCCCCAAATGAAAGGTGAATGTGTAAATCCTTGAAGCGAGTGTCACATGATGTCGAGCGGCCACCGCCGAAGCACTGCCTAACTGATATGCCGAGCCCAGCAAAACATGAGCCTGTGCGCATGATGATGCGTGGCATCAGACCCCACAAGCAGGACAAGTCGAACAACGGCTATGGTTACGGCAATGGAAAGAGCTATGGCTACGACACTCAGAAAACTGACTACAACAGCTCGAACGGGGGCAACATCTACACTGATCAATGGAAGCAGTCGAGCCAGTTCTGACCTCAGTTGATGCTGTGCATGCGCCTCATCACTGACACAATTCTCGGATGTCTCCATGAGCTTGTTGACAATCATGCAAAGATGCAGCTTTTCAGCTCTGCGCGGCCTTTGCGGTGAGCAGAGAAGGTCTGACAATTGGAAGTCAACAGCTTCATCGACAGCGTCGCCTGGTTGGTCCTGCACGGCACATTTTGGATGTGGTGATGTGCTGCATTGTGAAGTCATTGCGGGCTTCCGAGAAATTTGGGTCCTTTTTTGGGGGTTCTTTCAAGGGGAGACTCCACTAGATGTGGTGGTACGAATAGGCACCCTAATCGGAACCCTCATATCGCCAGCATGAAGTTGGTTCAGCACGGTTCCTGCCAAGCCAAGGGCAGTTCATCAACCAAATGTCAAAGCTACAAAATCCTTCGCGAAGTAGGGTTTCTGGAACTATATAGTCTCCCTAGATACACTCACCAGTAACACAAACATAACACCTGCTTCACATGCTACAGCCTCTTATGATCCCAGATGGTGAAAGCGACAGGTATGAGAAGGCCATAGAAGGCGCCAGAGAGCCCAAGACCCCTTAACTAAGGAATATACCTTGAACTATGAAGAGATCCCTTGAACTGCGAAGAGATTCCTTACTATCATTGGAGGCATATCCCTTCATTGAGGGTTTAGGGTTTAGGGTTTAGGGTTTAGTGTTTAGGGTTTGAGCTCTTTGGGGCCCCTGTCTGCCAGGCGATTTCAGCGCGGCGCAGAATCGGAGCCACCGGCGGCTCCCACCCAGAAACTTGGTAGCCCATACCCTACCCTTTTTTTGGGGGGGTTTAGGGTTTAGGGTTGAGGGTTTAGGGTTACTGGGCTACTAAGGAAAAACGACTACTGGCAACAGTCGACAGCGACCTCGACAGGCCAGTCGTGGACGAACAAAGCCAAGCCAGGCTCCCAGTTACTAGGGGTTTACAGGGTTTATAGGGTTTATAGGGTTTATAGGGTTTATAGGGTTCATAGGGTTTATAGGGTTTATAGGGTTTATAGGGTTTATAGGGTTTGTAGGTTGATAGGGTTTGTAGGGTTTATAGTCTTAGGGTTTATAGGGTCTTTGGGGTCTAGAGTGGAAACTCCCTTATGATCTGTTGCGAGACGATCGCCTGGTCCTCATGTTTGAAGCTGTGCCTAAACCCTAAACCCTAACCCTTAACCCTTAACCCTAAACCCTAAACTCTAAACCCTAAACCCTAAACCCTAAACCCTAAACCCTAAGCCCGCTTATGCCAGTGTGAGAGTCGAAACCCTAAACCCTAAACCCTAAACCCTAAACCCTAAACCCTAAACCCTAAACCCTAAACCGAATCCATCAACCCCAAGGTCTTGGAGACTGCAGAGTCCACAAGGCCAACAAGGCGCGCCCAGTCACAAATTCAAGCCCGGCTAGAAGTGATTTTTTTTTTTTTACGAACATGGGGGGGACCCCGAAAAACTATATCCCCCTTGGGGATTAGTTTGTGATTTTGTTTATACAATCTCCAAGAGGATATTAAAGATGTTGTTTTTGTTAAGGTTCTAAGGGGAGTATAGAAGATAGGCCCCGAAATAGTAGGATCCCCTTATAAAAAAAGAGCCCCAAGCAAGGTACCCCCCCCCAATATCGGGGGCGAAGGATGCGCCGCCCGGCCAACCCGACATTGAAGGAGTTCTAGGGTTTAGGGTTTCGGGTTTAGGGTTGTGGAGGTTTTTGTCTGGATATGTGAAGCATGCTAGAGCTTAGCCCGGCGAGGGTTTACGCTTGTTGCTTGTGATTGCTCGAGCTGGATGCCTGGCCGACTGCAAGAGGAACCGAAGTCAATACTTGCCTGGCCCTGCACCGCAGACAGTCATCATTCACATGATTGCTTCAAGACTGTCATCAAACATGTGGTCATTCAAAGAAGTCAGAAACGCCCATACTTGCCGCCAATGAACGTCAGCAGGCTGAGTGTTTTAACATTGCCGCCCCTAGAATCCCTAGAACTTTCAGCATGCAAGCGAGACACCTT
>CAJNDS010000015.1:215000-255604 GCA_905221605.1 Symbiodinium natans
AACCGAACTTCAGCACAAGGTCGCCCGCCACGAGCGACAGGCACCAGCGACGCGCACAGGTCCGCCTTCTTCGAGGCGGGTAGAATTCCCAGGTCCACCCTGCATCGGCGGGCATTGGGCTCTGGCCCATTTCGCCCAGCAGCGGTTTCTGCTCCCACATTGCTTTTAGGTATCGGGGCGCCTTATAAGAACGGTACCCAAACGGTGTTTATTGGAAGAGGGTTGGTTGCAGGCACTACAGAATACCAAAGCCAAAATCAAAGCCCTCAGCCCCCAAGCCCGATGCCCGGCAGTGCGTAATTATGCGTGACTCGCTGGGAGCATTCAGTGGGAAGGCCAACGCAGGCCGCCACGTGGAGCTCGCAAAAGCAGCGTGCGCCTTTCAACGCCGCGGCCTCATGCATTGCTGAATTCCCAGATTTGTTTGTTTCGTGGACCAAAAGATCGGGCTGGCGTTCGTCACGCTGTTGACAAGCAGGAGCGCAGTACAGTGCGGATCATGTGCAAGCACATGTATATGGAAGTGCCATTCGAGGTTGCTCAGGGCTTGGGTTGTGCTGAATTCTATGGCGAATGCAGGCCTTCGCCAAAGCGGAGCCAAAGGAGGAGGATGCCCAACCGCAGGCGAGCTGCCAGAGAGGGAGAGAGAGAGAGGCGACAGTCTCAAACACAAACGGAAATGCGAAGATGCGAAGCAGAGAGGAGGGCAGAGAGGAGGGCCAGTGTCCGAGATAAGGGCCTCAGGGGCAGCAGTGTTGGGGCATATGGGGGGGGGGGGGAGATTCAGAAGCGCCACACACCACTGCAGTTCTTCGGACAGCAACAGAGCGGTCCCGAATACCGGGGCGGGCGCCGAAGCCTGGGGGCTTGCCCCCATGCCCCCCAGAAAGAAAGAAAGAATCGCTGTCCTTCGGCCCCCGTGGGAGCACACACTAACACACACACACTCGAGGTAAAATCTGTGGAGCCTATATGGGGACATTGGTGGTTAGATCTTTTCGGGGAAGCCGCTCCACACCTCGAGTTGTCCACAAACAAACAGATCGCGAAGGAAGGAAGCAAGAGGGAGGGAGTGCCTGGATGAGCATAATTGCGGTCCCACTGACACCAGGACAGGCATGAGGAAGGACACATAAGAAGACCACCTCATGGAAGACCTATATGGGTGGAGGGCATTGGGCGCTGTAAATGTACATGCCGGTCATGCGACGCCGACAGCGCCTTCTAAGACCGACCATAAACAGGCTGAGCCTATAAGGGTGGAAGAAAACTCAATCCGAGCCAACGAAATAAGGAGAGCAACAAACAAGAGTAAGAAGCAGAAGAAGAGATCAATTGCATTGCAGTCTCGGCTCCAGCGCCTCAAGCAAAGCCTCGTTCCCCCTGGCCTCCATCCTTCGCCTTGGGTCGTGCCCAGTCGCTGTTGGGCCCCTCAACTACGCAAAAACCCCTCGGCCCAGAACGCCACAAAAAGCTCTAAGGGAGTAGTGCTCTTGAATCAGAAAATGGGTAGCGTTCAAAATTCGCGTGTCTGCTCAGTGACTTTAATTTACCTTAATGGGTTTGGTCGGTCTTTTTGCATGTCTTTGCCATGAGGCGTCACCGAGGGAGTTCTGCTAAAACCCCATTGTGGCGCTAGGAAAACGCTAGGTTCGCGGTAGGTAAAATCAACAAACTATATATTTCGCATGTCACCACTAAGCGAACCCAACAGAGATTGATTGAGAAGGCCCAGGCGCACCACCGGAAATATGCGTACAACTCTTGGGGTTGTGTAAAAGTAAAGCCCCGCGCCTCTTCGTTATGAATTGGCGGGGCCCCTGTTGCCAGGATAGAGGTTGTTCTAGGAAAAAAGATGACAAGAAAGAAACGATAATGTTGTTCTATTTGGTACATTTGCTGCTACTGGCTTGTTAAGGCTTGTTGGTGTCGTCCATCACGTAGTATTCAGAGATCTTGGAAAATCCGGCACAGTGTTTTGCGCTAGCGCCGCGCTAGCACGGCGCTAGCAAAATGTCAACGCAACCTCCCCCGGCAGACCATGGCCCATTCCTCCTCGAGCAGACCGCACCGAGTAACACCATAGAACCGAGAGCGCCATGCTTGCTGGAGCTCGGGCCCCACTCCAGCAGTAGCAGTAACGCTAGCAGTTCTTGTGACGACTCGTCCGACAGCAGCACCTGAAAAATAGTCCGCGCTAGCACCCTTTCCAGGAAATCGTGCTTGGATCCTTCAATTGTCGCGTTTGCTACTCCATCCCAATCAGCTTCTTTTTCCTTCGGGACATAAGGCGTCGCCGAGGGAGTTCCGCATTGAGGTCAATTTCGGGAACAAGTATTTTGACAACAACCCAAATACATCCTGACTAAATATAGAGCGAACATATCGTGCTATGTCGCTTAAGCGGATTTCCTTCAGAGTTCCAAGATCAGTAAAAAGCGCTGCCGAGTACCCCTTGGGGTATTGTGTGAGGACTCCGTGGGCCGAACACATGACAAAGTATTTCAGTACCTTGTTTTTGCTCGGAAGGCTTGGACGACGTGGCCGAAGGAGGAGGCCGGGCATGACGAAGGTTCATCCGCCTTGGTGTGGCCCGTGTGAAGATTGTATGTTGCCGCGCCTCTCTCTCGCGCTCTCTCTGGCTCTCTCTCTCTCTCTCTCTCCCTGTCTCTCCCTCTCCCTCTCTGTGCGCGTGCATGCCGGTGGATGCGTAAGCTGCCTTGAGAGATGGGCGCTTGACTGTACGGTTCGCCTGTACCCAATCAGCTTTTGTGCAGATGCTTTACGAATCGCAGCGTCGCTTGTGACTTGCTATCTTGGCAGGGGCAGAAGCTGTTTGCACCACTCGCGGTGTGAGGTTGACTACGGCGCTGATGACGAGGAGGACGACGGACGTTGGGATGGGGCGTAGAGCCCAGAAAGGTCAAGCAAAGACGTCGGGCGCTGTTTCTTTGTCCATGCACCTTTACCATGTCACTTTTGCACTTGGACTGGGCTCCTACAGGGGAAAAGGCCCAGGACCTCAGGTTCTGGCACCAACAAGTTGCATGACTTGGAGAACCATACCATCCATCCACCAACTAGCTCAAACGCTGCGGGAGACCCTGAACTGTCCGTATGCCTGTACCTCTTTGTCCTAACGCGGGCAACACAAGTAAGACCTGTTATGCAATGCGCAAACCCTTGCTGCACGGCCGTCGGTGGCATTTCATGCTTGTGAAGGCCTTGTCCTGCCTTGTCGGTGGGAGTGTGGGGAGGAGAGGGGGCCCGGGGCGTGATACAAGCCCGGAGTATCTGGCCTCTGTCAAATCTGAAAACCAATGTTTACTTCCGTGGAGCACATGCGAGATGTATTCATGGCACGGTGCAAGCGCAGCTGCCTTCCCAACCTTGGCAAAACTGCCTACTGCGTCGTGCGAGCAGTGCGGCGGCTAGACAACCACCGTAATCAACAATCAACTCTTATCCCCAGACATGAGGCTCGCATAGAAACGGTGGAACGGCTCCCCGGCGCACAGGATGCGGGCCAGAACCCAGGAAAAAGGAGACAGCCCAAGTTGCCGCCAGCGCCTCAGAGACCCCGAGCTTGAGGTCCCAGGACCCTGATTACTACATCCCCCTTCTTGGGAACCTTTTTTTTTGTTTTTATAAAACCCAAGAGGATACTAAAAAAATGCTTTTATTAAGGTTCTAGGGGGAGTATAGGATTGGCGACATTGGGGTTCAAGGATGTGAGGGCCAATACCTTGTGTCGACCGACTTCCTGCGTTTTCTGAGGCCCGGCAAGGGCTGGGAGATGTATGACGACAACGGTGTTTCCTGGTGGCAAGCTCCGGCCTGTTTTCATGTTAGCATTGGCTGCATGCAACTCGGATGAGTGATGAAGCGCTGCTGAAATTTTCAAAGCCATGGCCTGAAACGTACCCTTTTCTTGCTCTCGCTACTTGCTTGCCTTGGCTATTCGGGGGGCGTGCTGTGCAGGCCACTGCGAGTAAGGGTGTGTTGGGAGTGTCGCAGTTGGAGGTTCTGAGATGTGTGTGACCATGTTGGTCAAGGCTTGCTTTGGCCCTGCAGGTACTACGAAGGTCCAAAGGGCAAGTGGTGGTTGCAGGAAGGCGAGTCAGTGCAGCAGCCCAATGGGACCGGGAGTCAAAAAGAGGGCTGATCTCAGTCGCCGTGCAGAGCATAGCCCTAAACTCTAAACATATTTTAAGGACCTTCCGAAGATGGTGAAAGGAAAGCTGAGGTCGCCCTGAGGCCCCCTCAGCACAAGCTAAGGCCGCAGCCCTGGGAAGAGGGTGAGAACGGCACCGAAGATTCCTGAGGATGGGCCCTTTCCTTCGCAAACGTGCGGTTCTCTGTAGCCCTCAGCCTCATGCTGCCTCAAGCCGACAGCCGAAAGCTCCAAAATGTCCCTATGCAGCGATTGATTTAGTATAGCCTATGTTAGTAGATCTAACTAGATAGCTGCTGCATGCTGCTGCTGATCATTTTGCACTTGTCAGGGTTCAGGGGTTGTCCATTCCTGTGTCGGCAGCATACGGGAAGCTCGGCCAGTTAGGCCAGGTTTTGCTTGTCCCTATGGATTAGGCTCCCCAAAAAAGCCACGACGTGCAGGACCAATCGCTGCTCGTGGATCCAGGCCGTTTTTGCACGGGGATTCGGTTTTAACTGGGGCCTGCTGTGCACGCCTTCGTTGTGTTGGCATGTATAGACGGAGGGTGCATAGGCTACAGAACCATCACCTGTTGCTTTTAATGGAGCTGGCGTAGAACCAATCTCCTACAGTGGGGCTTCCCATGTTCAGGGTTAGCAGCGGGCACAGAGCTGGGATTGAAATAAGAAGCCAGTGTCGGTATCCTTTACATGTTGCTTACTCATGCCAGCAGCTACCGGATATACGGAGGCAAGGGTTGATGGCGCCCTCATGTTCCGGCTCAGCCCTTGCATTTTAGGGGCCATAGCTTTCAGCGGCCATGTCGCAAGCGGCAGCAGGCTTCAGGGCACAGGACCTCAAGAGACATTTTGGGCTCTGTTGCGTACATGGCATCGCATGTAAGAGCACCGATGCTGCTCCCTGCCGTGGGTTTTGCGGCTTGTGTGAGGATGAGTTTTTTGAGCTGCATCGACGGCTTGGAGAGCAATGGCCTCATACAACTAACTATCTGCAAGTCTTGTGAGAATGCTGCGGGCGCATGCCCTTCATAAGGTGCTATGCGGCTGAGATCTCGAAATGGAAGAGGGCCGCGGGGGTGCTTCAGCCCCAAAACCGTGAGAAGAAAGATGATCTCATGGAATCCTCCCCGTGCTTTTCCGTGATGTGGGCGTTTGAGCCGGACATTTTTCTCTCTCTCGAGATCAGCCTACAAAAAGCCCACGATCACCCTTTGTCGCTATCTTGGGGTTGTTCACTCTAAGGTGCCATCTCCGGTGCCATCTCCGGATGCATGGGGCGCGTCATCAGTTTCGCACAGCTTCGTGACTGCAAATATGTACGACATGGTGGCACTGTATGGCACTTGAAAAAACTTGCATTGCTCACCATATGCTCCATTAATCTTTGTCCTGCTGCCGTTCGTTCAGTGTTTTGCTGAGGCATTGGTGCGCTAGCATGCAGAGGCCGAATCGGAGCCGTGGGGTGGCTCTGGTTCTGAATAGGTGACTGTGGATGGCACGTTCGGGTTCATCAATCCCCTTGCAAGGTCATGAGGTATTGGCTTCAAGTGCTCCTCACCTTGTGTGGCTAAACTAATACTGACAGAGTCTATCTGGGTTGGACTGCCCCACCCCCTGCTGCTCATGTTTTTAATTTCAAGGGCAAGCTTGCGAGGAAGGCTGTGCCGTGTGATCCCCATGGGCATTGAGGGCGAGACAGGGGGTTCAATCGCCATTCTTTCCACCCAACCCTAAACCCGACACCCTAAACCCTGAACAAGCATGGACCCCGTGATATATCCGTATGTGCTGTCCTAAAGGGATGCAAGAGCGGTTCGAGACAAGCCTTCTTGTGACGTTCCGGCTTTCGGGTCCTCTGGCCACGAGTGAATCCTGGGGCGTTATGCATCTTATGGCTCGCTGCCTGGCTTAGCCTTCGAACAGCATGACGCGCGAAAAGAGCGGGTTCGGAGCACTCGGTGTAAACATGTGCACCAACTCCAGCCTTGCAAGTGCCCTCCCGGGTTCGTGTACCGGGGAGGACGGTGCAAGGCTTGAAAACCTTCAGAACATCGTGCTTATCATGTTGAATCCCTGCTGCGTGGTTCATCCAGCTATGCGGGTTTCAGCGAAAGCCTAAACCCTGTCTGCAGGTCGCAAAGTCAACAGCCAGACGTCCCTCTCGCTGTGCCCGGCCCTGCCTGAACTCACGTGCCCCAGCTGAAAACAACATAATAATGTGATTGAAAACCCTAAACCATAAACCCTACAACCTACACCCTAAGCCCTAAACCTTAATGTAATAGTTTATTTGGAGTTTTGCAATGTTTGCAAACCAAAATAAAATCTAGCGGCCCAGAGCCTGGGCATTCAAATGACTCTGTCATGCTGGTCGACGCACCAAGGCCCGGCCTGCAAATCTAGAGAAAGGGTTTAGGCAAAAGGGTTTAGGGTTTAGGGTTTAGGGTTTAGGGTTTAGGGTTTAGGGTTCAGGGTTTAGGGTTTAGGGTTTAGAGTTTTGAAGCTTTCAACCCTATAAAGCCTCTTTTTTGAAGCTTCAAAACCCTAATAACGCTAAACCCAAAACCCTGAACCCTAGACTTTGTCTACAAGGATTTTTCGTGGGCGCAGTCGGCCGTCTAGGAGTTTGTCGGTCTTGGGTCTTCACGTTTTTGTTGGGGGCGGGTGTGCACACTCACGCCCGGTGCCGCTGTGAATTTAGACTCAAGCCCCGTTGGTGGATGCTTTAGAGTTGTTACAAATGCAACTCCTTCTAGAGGTGAGGTGAGGTGAGGGTCGACCGAGGCACGAGCCTGGCCTAACAAAAAGGCGGCCCCTCCGGCACAAGGCTTAAGAGGCCAGCCCCAACAACGCACGACACGACAACCACAGAACAAAAAGCAACAGCAACGCGAAACGAACGAGACAACGCAACGCTCTGCGGACCTCCATGGTTACCAACGCTCGCACCGCTCGCACCGCTACCGCGTAGCTTACCACCGCGAGCACCGCTCGCACTTCTACCACGCCGCCCACGATCGTCACGTTGCCACCGGGTGTGCCTGCCATCGGAACTGCTACCCCCACGACTCCGGCACCGCCAGTGTCTGCGGCCAGAGCGAGAGCGTCGGCGCCCGGGGTAGACCCTACCCGGCCCAACCCCCGCCTTGCTCACGTCTCCCATCCCATCCCAAACTGCTGCCATCCGTCTGTGCAAGTGCCGGGTCCGCATCGCCCTGCTGCCAAACTAGGCTCCGAGCTCCGAACCAGAATTGAATTTGAAAAGGGGCCCATAGGGGCCCCACGGCCTCTTATTTCCAACCATCGCAGAATAAGTGAATCCCCTCCAGAAATAGACCTCCAGATGCTCAAAGACTGCAACGACCCCCAACCCATGATTGAGTTGTACCCAAAGTCCAAGGAATGTACACATAACATCATACACCCAGGCACTGCCGCTCTAGCGCCACAGAGGGGGAAGAAGGGAGTGCTCGTCGAACCCTCAACCTGAGGATCTAAGTCTAAGTGCCGTCCCGGAGGTCCACCCAACTTCCAACCCCAGCCCCTCCGCAAGCCAGCGCTAGTCTGCGGGGAAAGCAACTCCTTCTAGAAAGATGAAGCAAAAGAAGCCCTCATTCAGAACATCCTCAAGCATGGCCCCATACTTCCAGGTATGCAGAATGCCCACGCGGAGAACCGGAATCCATCGACAACGATGCCTCTTGGTCTCTAAGCTTGGAGTCACAGATTGAAGGCGGATTTGTTGCTCAGATGCTGCTGACGTGGAATTCGAGCTGAGAGTTTGGGACTGCTGCTGTGCAAGAAAGTAAGGACACATCCGAGTATGGTGGCGAAAAGCAGACGCAGACCTTTGGCACTGCATCTCTCCCCGTGGCGAGGTGCGAGAAGTCGGCTTCAAGCCTATATGACATCCGACTCAAAAAATCGTGCATTGGATAAAGGTTCGTTGTGATGTAGAGGCTAGTGGCGAAACTGCATTCTACCAAGCCGCCATATTTTTCTGGTTGTTAAGTGCTGACTTCTCCAATCTTCTCCACATGTACTATGCTCGTGCTCTATGTGCTCTTGTGTGTGAAGTTTCGTGCCGCGCAGTTGAAGCAACACTTGCAGGGTGCATCAGCCCCACGCCCACTGGAGCAAGAGTTCGCTGCTTGGCAGAGACGCTGCTAAAATCTGCCAAATGCACTGAAGTGAAGGTGTTGAGCATACGTGATTGTCCATGCGTGGTGGGTGCATGAGGGCCGGGGTTCAATGTTTCAGATATGCACGGCGCCAACCCTTACCCTTGTCGCTCACGAGTTGCCCTGCAATGCCAAGTGTAAGCGCGTGGCCAAGGCAGCGCCGAATCTCCAGGCGGACCAGTGTCACCACGGCCGCGGCAACCAGGGACAAGGAGAGATGCGCCTGAAACAAAAAGCCCGCAGATAGTATGGCCATTGCATATTGGTCGTGTTTGCATAGGCATGGAGTTGGAGCGCGGCGCGTTCTTACCCGTGTACTCCTCGGCACTTTTCGGCTGGAAACCTATTTTTTTCGGGAGGTTTTTCATTTTCCGAGACCTTAGTCACCTGAAGTTTTTGAGGCCCTTTCCAAAGCGCGTTTTTTGCGGGTTTTCGCTTTTGGACATTTTTGCGCTGTTTGCCGCGCGTTTCTTCGGGTTTTTGCTGGGTTTTGCTTTTTGCAGTGTTTTTACTTGTAATTTGTATTTCTCGTGGTTCTCTGTCGTTTTTCTTTAAGCCTTTTCCGCAACGTGTTTTTCCGGGTTTTGGCTTTCAGCCACTTTTTTTGTATTGAATGTGCGTTTCTTTCGGGTTTTTGCTACTCTTCCTTGCTCTTCTACCTTTTGTTCTGTCTTCACGACTTCACTTGTCTGCCAACGTTCCTGCCGTGTCCAAGGCCCAAACCCAGAACATGAAACCCTAAACCCTTCAGTGTAAGCCCTACACCATGTCTCCTCGTGGAGCATCCATGCCCGCACCATCCGTCCGTGCTCGTCTTGCGTGCGAGTGGCAAGAGCATCCATGCCCGCACCATCCGCCCGTGCTCGTCTTGCGTGCGAGTGGCCAGTGGCCAGAGCATCCATGCTCGCACCATGATTCCGTCCGTGCTCGTCTTGCATGCGTGTGGCTGCTTTGTGATTTTCAGTCTTGGTGCTAGTAGCTGCAAGCCCCAGCTACTTGCTTCTTTTGTTCTAAAGACAACCTGAACCGTACTGCTTCAGAAAGAAAAAAGCGACGCTTTCAGGCTTAGGGCTGGCGACTTCCAACTTTGGGGGTTGCCGTTGAACATGGAAGGCTTTCAAGTGGTGAATCCTAGACTACTTCATTTTCGTGATCTCCACTTTCTAGAGACTTTGTTGCGGCGTTTTTCTGAAATATCCCCACTTCGGCCTGCAACCAAAGCAACATGCTTGTCCCATAGTTGCTTTTCGCTCCGCCCCCGGCAAGCCGCAAGCCGCCATGCTGAAGTCTGCATCTGAGCGTCCGAGCTCGACTTCATTGCTGCGCAGCCAGGACCACACCCTCACCGACCTGAGCCGCTCGGGTCGGAGCGGAAGCCGCCATTCGACGCCGTGTCTTGGCTGAATGACACGTGTGGAAGCATGATCGCCCTGATAACACATCAGAAGTGGGACTTGAACTTAGCTAAGCCAGTCAGTGCATTCAACTACTTCGGCAAATGTGGCCGGGTTAGACTAAAAGAAGCCGCTCGGGTTTGGGCTGTTCTTTTCGTGACCAAGTTACCCTAAACCCTAAAATCCTAAACCCATCTAAACCCTAAGTTGCTTGAAGCCCTGTTGGAGGTTCCGGCGCTGTGCAGCTTGCTTCTCTGCGCTTCCCTTGAGACCAGGAGCCCAGATGCTCTGTAAGTTTTGGGGATGGGGATGTGCCAGATGGGCCTTTTGAGGTGAGGTAGGGCAGGTAGCGAGAATCAACTGTCAGGAGGGCGAATCCGATACTTGTGGGCCACCTGTCATGACAAGACAAAATATGTCCGAGTCCAGCTTCTTGCGAGCAAGGACGCAAGTCATACCAAGGACCTGTGCTCCATCGTTTTCGTGCTCCACGATGCCCTGCTTTTGCCACTCTACTTTTTTGGCTTGCAGAGGCGCACACTCATGCTCTGTAGGGTTCGGGTTTAGGGTTTAGGGTGATTGCAAGACCAGCTGGCAGCCCTGCGACGTTCCCAAGCCGTGCCTGCAAATCTAGGACCATTCCATCAAAGCGCACAAGCTGGAAAACTGCGACTGGCTTGCTCATCTTTTTGTGTTCAATCTGCTGGCTTGACTCAAGACTTGCAGAAAGTTTTAAGCCATAGTAATAAACCCTACTACCAGCCCCCGCAGGCTTTTTGTCGTGAAGAGCCTTGCCTGGTGTGCTCGCCTCTTCTGGATGGCAGACCTGGTGGTGAATATGCTGACAGGCCCGTGAGCTGTGGGGTGAACTGAGGGTTCTCCACGTGCCCAAAAAACCCGCCGCCTTCTTTCTACGCAGGTTACTATGAGATGGGCGTCATGGTTCAAGACCTGAGGAAAACTTTTTGCCGATACATGCGGACCTGGCATCTTAGCGGCAACTTGCAACCTCGGTTTGTGATCAGGAGAGACATTGCTGGTCTCAGTTCTTAAGGTTGCTGAAGCACGGCGTCGTCGCAAATGCATGACTTTGTGCGGATGTCCTCTTTACACGTACTGGTAATTGTGTGAACAAGGAAATGTGTGCTTGCAGACAGGTCTATGACCATCATTTCTTGCGGGCTGCTGTGGCTACAGTCCAATTTCAGAGTTCTGTGAGCAAAGGCTGTTGATCGACCTCCTGTGTGTGGTTGAGGACTGGACCAGGCTGCTAGGCTCTGCTTGGTTTGGCAGGTGTGTCTTTCGGGGCCTGCGTAGACCTTCAGGAGGCCTTCGTGTGGAATAGCTGGGTTTCAGAAAGACAGTTAGACGTCGGCCTGTTCAGAAGGTGGGTGATGATGCTCCGGAAAACCGTGTGTTGTTCTAGGGTGTTCGAGGCTCTCGATCTTGCCCTAGGCGTCACATGGTGATGATTGACCGTGTGGTTTGGTGAGCAGGGGGACGTTGGCATGTCATCAGGAATGCTCGGTTATGCACGGTTCTTCGTATCATTATAACGGCCACAAAGATTACTCTCCTGGTTTTGTTCACTCAGTTCATGCACTTACAATTTTACATTCCTGCATGCATTCACTTCGTTCGTCTTCGCATTCTTATCTTGTATCCAGTGCGTTCACGCATTCTATTTGCCCGGGCGGTGGAAAGATATTAATCATATGCGGTGCGCCAATGAGACAAAAGCCTGCTAAAAAGCGCTTGTGCAAAAGACCTGTCTGACTGCATCTTTTAAAGTAGCCAAAGCCTCGAGTTGGGTTTCGGGACGCAAGGCCAAGAGTTCACGAGCAATTCCACTCCGCATACCATGCTGTTGAAATGCGGCACTTTCCTGGCTGCGTGGTTGTCTCGACATGTCGGGGTTAGGGATGAGGGCAAGTGGGGATTCGCTGATTCGCTGGCTGTCTTCCGGCCACGCTTGCATCGTTGCCATCAACCGTTTGGGCCGCGTCGTTCCGCATGGTTCCTTCTAGCGCATCCATGTTCGGCATGCGTTTGCCTAAATATCCATCCCAGATCTGATGTCCTGCACACCCCCCTTTCCCCCCTCACTGAAGGTGTGGTTGTGTGGGTGAAATCAATTCTATTTTCAACGAACTTGCCTGTCAGGCAACGGGTTGGGCTAAAGTCCTAGACAGGGATAGCAAACCCTAAACCCTAAACCCTAAGCCCGAAGCCCTAAACCCTGAACCCTGTACCCTAAACCCTAAACCCTAAACCCAATTCTTTGCAGGTTGACCTCGGCAGATTGTGAGTCCGACCCGGAGAAGGAGTTCATCAGCCTGCTGCGTGTTCTGCGCCTGCTCAAACTGATTCCCAGCTCAACCAGGACGGGCTATTAGGCCTTATTATCCCCATAATGAATCCTATAAAGGGCCTTTAAACCAGGCTGGGCCTTATAATCCTCATAATGAATCCTGTAAAGGGCCTTTAAACCAGGATGGGCTATCAGGCCTTATAATCCTCGTAATGAATCCTGTAAAGGGCCTTTGAAGGGAGTAAATAATCCCCACCATGAACCCTATCAAGGGCCTTAAAAGGGAGTATGTAATCCCCATAATGAACCCCACAAAGCGCCTCAAAAGGGAGTATCGGTTATAATAGCCCATGCTGGAAAGCTTTTGGCTGCAAGATGCTTTTCGCCGCGAAGCGCTGTGGAAGAATGATGTCCTGTAGGTCACTGCAGGGCCTTTCTTCCCGACTCCACACTCCAGACTACTCAATCGCCCATGTCTCATCGTGCAAAGCAACCCCATGCGCCAAGGAGGAAGATGGGGGCACAGATCCAGGAGCAATTCCAGACGCATTCTACAAGTGTTAAGTTCAATCTACTCGGAACTTTGACGGGCTTGGTCATT
The DNA here is from genome assembly GCA_905221605.1 of Symbiodinium natans. Classification (NCBI taxonomy): domain Eukaryota; class Dinophyceae; order Suessiales; family Symbiodiniaceae; genus Symbiodinium; species Symbiodinium natans. The sequence goes on from CAJNDS010000015.1 coordinate 227,664, forward strand.
GTCAATCACATCATCGCGTGCTGCCACTTCCCTGCAATAGCCGCACTAGCCCATGTGTGAGGATTTGGCTTTGCTCGTTTCATCGCCGGGTTGAGGGAAACGCTCACATCCTGTGCTGGTTGACGGCGTGAGTGGATCCCAAATGTTCTGGGGAAGCTGCAAATTGCCATCATTCGCCGAGGCTGGTATGGCCTCAGCAAAGTGGGAGCTGCTTGTGCCAAACAACTATCACAGTTTGGGCGAGGTCGCAGATGCTCCAGCAAATTACCCAAAAGCCCTAAGCCCATCAAAGCCTAAGCACTACAGGCCAAGGCCAAGAACTGACCCTAAGCTTAGGGGCTGGATAGTTGACCTTTAGCCTTTTTGGTTACATACAATCCTACTCCAAAACGAAGGTTAACGTGTTTTGGGCTAGGGTATTCAGACCCTAAGTAAACTAAGCAGCTGGCACTGCAGGGGGGAGTTCAGACAGGGAAGTTCCTCCAAAGTAGCCAGCCACCGATCGACGTTGCCTTGTGCTGCTAGGGGTTTTCTGCTTCTTCTTCTGTTCAAGGCCGACAAACAACAGGGCAAGAAGCAGGCAACAGGACCGCGGAGCAAAATGCTGCAAAGTCGCTGCCCTTCTGAGGATTCTCAGGGCACCGACACATGGCTGAAGCTGAAGGGCTGGGATGACGCCGATCCCATGTTTCAGTATGTCGCTTCGTACTACTGGGCTTTCTCGCAACTTGGTGTCGGCTCTACCGAGACTTCTCTGAAATAGGCTTGTCAACTTGTGCCATGAAGACCTGCGAGTTTTGTTGCATGATTTCACGAAAACCGAGGCAGAGCTTTCGCATTTGTCCATGCCACTGCATAAGGAGATCCACTGCTCCAACATGCTGGAGTATGTCTTTGCCAGCTTCGTCGCCATGGCTTCCTTGCTGATTTTCTCAACCTTGGTCAGTACCATGACCTCGCTGATGACCACCTTGAACAAGATCCAAGAAGCAGCATCTCGGATGACTACAGCTGTCAGTACTACAGATCCCTCACTGCTCGCAGCCTGCGCAGCTCAGGAGATAGCGCAGTTTCGTGCATTGCGGCGGTTCCTGGCCTACAACCACATTCCCCAAGAGCTCAGCACACGCATCGTGCAGTTCGTGCAGCATTCCTATCCGCAGAAGAGCACCGAACCTCAGATTTGCTTGGCAAGGCCCTTCTGTTGGTGATAGCTTGAAAGGCTTGCCCTCCTACTTGGCTGGGTGGTCTGTATAGGTGCGCCAAGTGCCTCTGAAGGCGCAAGTCTGAAGCACAAGCACACGAACCCCTTTACTGCAGTTCCAGATTAGCATTGGTGTCGGTTAAGACTCTAGGGATTTCGGTTGCGGACAGGGTCGGCAGTTCGTCCTTCTCTACACTCCTTGTTTTTTGGAGTGGTTGAGAAAATTGGGGAAGTTTTGTCAGGCTTTCAGCCTTCCCCCCTTAAGTGAGGCACCGGTCCGCGCTTCCGCCATCCCTAGCCCGGCAAAGACCCCTAAACCCTAAACCCTGAACCCTAAACCCTAAACCCTGAACTTGATAACCTGAGGAGAAGAGCGTGCAAGATGGGGATCTTGCCGTCCTCGAGATGCTCTCAAGTCCTTTGCTTCTTGGCTCAGCCTGGTTTGCCACAATCTGTTTTTCTGGTTATGCTGGCAGCTGCAGTTCGTAGTTCTGATGTCAGAACCGCCGAAGACGTCGGCTCTCAGGAAGGCGGAACTGCGATTCGCCCGGTTCAGGAAGAACCTGGACTGCCTTCCTTTCCTACGGAAATTGATGATGAGCGCCTCTGCTATTCTGGCCCAGCACATCCCAGCACCTGCTGCCGACGCGAAGTGCCGTAAGACAAACCTGGATAGGCCTACATCTTTCCATGATCCTTCCGGCAGCCCCTAAAACCTGCGGCTTAGTCAGCCATACTGAATCTTTCAAGGAATATTATTTCTCTCTGGTCGACATAGGCGGGTGCAGCTGCATCCTTCCCGCAAAGGCGTGCTCTCACTAATGTTTTCTGGTGCTCCATCAACCGCAGGTGGCTATTACAACACTACTGATCACAAAGGAGAGGCTTCATGGCACACAGTCGGTTCCAAGTCTCTCGCTTGAGCTCGAAGCACTTTGGGCCCTTCATTTAGTCGCAAAAACTACTGTAACTTCTTTGGTTCTGTGTTCGCATCGTCGCATGTTCCGCATCTTCTCCCGCCTGCGCGTTTTACAGTCCAAATTGAGCGCCCGCGGCAGTCCCAAGATCTGGACAAGTGGAAGGGACGCGCTTCTTCGGCTGCGTGGGCTCTAACAAGGGTTGGCTTGGTGCATCCATGCTCACTTGCAATTTCTTGGGAGTTACGTCGTGCACCCGACACTGCTTCACTACCATAGTAACTACTTTGGGCTTGGTCCGAAAGCGTTAATGACTCATGGCTACGCGGAGGACGTGCGGAGTACCAGTGGGGTCTGTACCGGCATAAGGACTTCGGGACTTGTTGTGCCTTTACGCAACATTTCAGCCAGTCAGTCCGGAGCTGTTATCTTTAATCGGCTGAAAATGCAGTGTTGAAGTCGCCTCGCTCCCCATGGATTCAAAGAATTCTCTGATGTGCTTTGCTCTACCAGGTGATGACCTCCAGATTACCCGCCTTACACACAAGCTGGCAGGAGCAGAGCAGGGAGGCTTCATTCATTGAGTTTTGTTGTGACTTTCATGGTTTTCGCTTGTTGACACCGTTTGAGACTGCATTGCTTCAGAAGCTTCATGGTCATCAGGTCAGGTCACTGGTTTCAAGCCAGCTAGCTGCACGCATACATACTCACATTGTATGAAGAGAGGGACCACGAGCCACGGCACGAGGACACCTGGACCTCCTCTTAGTTGCACCGGGTGATGCCGTTTTCTTCTCCGACAGCAATGCGCAGGCCAGGTGCACGGAAGTACTGCATCAGAGTTCGTTGCAAGGCATGTTGACTTGCCGCTTCCCGCAGGCCTGTTACATGAACCTGAGTGGCACTTTGAAGTACTACCAGGCAGCAAGCTCAGAAGATGCTCCAGGTGGGGAAGCCTTGACCAACAGATTTTGCAGCGAAAACGCACAGATCCCTTTGTTGCAAAGTCGGACTGTTCAGCATGATGCTGCAGGGACTGTACGGGGAGTTGATTTGAAGTTGAGCCTCCTCCTCCACCAGCTACAAGAATCACTAGAAGATTTTAGGGGTTTAGGCTGTAGGGGTTTCGGGTTTTGGGGCTTAGGGTTCAGGGGGTTAGGGTTCTAGGATTTGCATGGGTTGCTTAGTCTTGGGGCCTTCGTGAGCGCCGCGCAGATGACATCTGGCTTGTCGAGATGTGCCTTTGGACACCCTGGGAGTTCATGGGCACCCCGGCCTTGCCAGAGCTTTAGGTTCCTTAATTATGTGAATTCACGGCTCCTTAAGAGGGAATATAGTTCCCTACTATAGTCCCTTGTTTGATTTTTTTAAATGGGGAATATAGCTCCCACCCTACTATAATCCCTATTCAGGACTGTTAGTTTAAGGGGGCAGCAATCCCGAGCTTTAAGACAAAGCCTGCGAGACAGCCGTTGAGTTGACAGGCTTGCATAGGACCCGGTGAGCGTTAAGGTTGGACCCCCCGAACATGCGAAGATAGCCGACGCTGATTCTGTCCCGTGGGACTTTTTTATGATTTTCAGAAGAAGTTCGATAAGAATGGAATACGAAGCGCAGCCTGATAGCTTACCCTCCGCCGAGAGGCCAGGCTTTTGAAATCTCAAGAAGGGGGCTGGGCCAGGAGAGACATCAGAGAGGTTGCCGGACTGATGGAGACAATATTTTTCTAAACCCTAAACCCTAAACCCTAAACCCTAAACCCTAAACCCTAAACCCTAAACCTTTTTATGGGCATTCCTGGTTTTGGCTCGGTTGGGATTCCGGGTTTTCGGGCCTTGGAAGCAAGGCATGCCTTTAAGATTCAAAGGCCTGGTTTGTAAAAGCCCAAGAGGCCAGCGCATGGGTTTGGAGTCTCCTTAGTAGGGATTATCGTACCCTCCTATTGTAATCCCTATTTAGGACTGCTAGTATCAGGAACCCCAAACACCAATCCTCAATATCGGATCCCAGGATTAACTTTGATTTTTTTGGGGAGACCCCCAAACTGTTTGGGGGTCTCCCCAAAAAAATCAAAGTTAATCCTGGGGTTACAGTTCCACTGTCCTGAATAGCCGGGGCAAAATTGACTGTATACGAACCAGGGTCCAACGTTGCTTTGGACAAGTCGACAGTGTTTTTGGCAAGCATGAAAAGGTTCTGATGTCGCAGACATTCGCAGACAGATACAGCAAGGCACCCTGGTGGCCGAAGAAGTTTCGCATCTTGCTGCTTTGCTGAAGTAGACCGCGGCGGTGCTGGTACTCTTTCTGGTGGTGAAGAGAGAGAGCCGCGAATCCGAAATGCACGAAGCGCTACGGTATGCGAAGGACGATAGGCTTCCGAATGCTAGGAGAAGTGCCTGGATACATGACACAGTGACTGCGATGTGAAGGTCTCACTGAATGAAGACCACTTTAAGCAGACGATCTGTGAGAGTGCAGTGGCCCAGAAGATGGCAAGCGCCTATGCCATGCGTTACGTGAGTCAGTTGATGCTTGGTTTCGTTTATGTAGCTGAAGTATTGGAGCAGGGAGGGGGTCTTTCCGCAACGGACAAAGAAGGGACAATGCACCAAAAGCCCCTAATCTATGCTATTGTAGGATTTTTCGAGTACGTGCATTTGTGTGTCACTCATTCACACACTTTTGATATCAAACAAGCGCCCAATGGAAAACCTGCATCTTGTGTTCGCTGCTGGATACGATTGCGACGGCCAAAGGTCCCATGACAACAAAGTACCTTGCCTCATCTGCCATTCATACACGGGCCGAATCGCGATCAGTATGTGCAGCAGTGCCAAGGACAGCGTGCAAAGTGACATCCGATCTTTGGCTGTGCAACGAGGCGGACAGCGCACAAGCACCAAGCGTGAGTGTTTCTGCGGCTCGGCCTGCCATGCGTTCCGCCATGTTCTGCTTGTTGTACACTGTTTGTTGTACGAAAAGGCGCAGGGGCTGTTGAGATTTCAGCTGCAAGTGCTTTGTTCTCCCTAAGATTAGGAGCCTTTGGGCTGTTCTTTCGGGGCCGTGATTGTAAATGCTTGCGCGCGCCGCCTCGGCAGCCGGGCTGTGTGGAGATGACGCCTGGAGGCGCCCTCTAGGGGGGTCCCGTCCCACAGGGGCGTCCCGTGGTTGGTTTGGGGGGAAGGAGGGGGAGAAGGTTTTATGAAGGTTCGAGACGGGGGTCCAATGTGCAAGGGGTCCGGAAAAGGGCAGCGGGGGGGGAGGAGAGGGGGGGAGGAGGGGGACAGGCAGGACTCTCCACGGCATCGGTCCGGGTCCCACAGGGCGGGGGGGGGGGGGGGGTGTGGCGTCACAAAATTCTGTATGGGGAAGGGTTGGGTTAGGAGACCGGATCCGGGTCTGTTCCAGACGCTTCTCGGCAGGAAGCCGTGGCGAATAAGCCTAAGGCCACCCCTGTGGTGCCTCAGTCGCACTTGCTCTCCGTGGTCCGCCGGTTGAGCCGCCGATCGCACGAGTCAGGAGTGGGATGGCTTCGTGGGCAGAATGCGGTTGGTTGCCACATGGGTATTTCCCAAAGTAGGGGGCACCCCTTTTATGCCCCAAATAGATTACAATCCCCTTAAAGGGGCCCCCAAAAAGGGTACCCTTATTTTCAGAAACCCCCATATGTAGCAGGTTTATGGGGGAACGGGAACTGTCAAGTTTGTCATCTCAGCAGGACCGGGCGCTCGACGGGTGTCACCTGTCGTTCCAAGTCCAGATTCATCGGCAACCTGATAGGTGCTGCTGCCAGAGATTAATCTATATCCCCCTTGGGAATTGTTTCCTATGTTGTTCATACAAGACCCAAGAGGACATTAAGCATGATCTTTTTATTAAGGTTCTAAGGGGCGTATAGTAATCACTCCCTTGACCTGATTGGGTTCTGGTAGTGGGCATGCCGGCCCTCGCAAGTCGCAAGAGGACATAGTCAGATCATGGGCGTTTAAAAGGCAGAGAACAAGCTCTTGAAGAGACCTCTGCGGTCTGCTCGGGATGCCACAGACTTTCAAGGCTTCCCCAAGGCTCGTGAAACTGTTTTGGCCTCTCCTCCTCTTATTCGGCTCCGTTCAGGCTGATACCGTCAGATGCAGGGACGCTTTGGCTTGTGAAATCTGTGCTGTGGATTGCCAGGTGGAGCTGCAGGAGATGGCCCCACCTTTTCGCTCGGTGACGCCGGCCCCCGCCCGTTTCTCTGGAGAGTTGGGGGGGGCTGAGAAGGGCGCATTACACATTAGTTTGCATCAGCTCTTTTTTGCCTAAGGCGATCTGCCGAAGGCAGTTTGCCGAAGGTGTCTGCCGAGCCTTAAGCACAGTGTGCTTACGGTTCGAGACGTTGCACACTGGTGAGGCTTGCAGCGCCGTATTTTGAGAAGGCATGCCTCTGGTCGAGCAGTGCTGGCTTCATTAGGAATTAGTCTATAGTTCTTCTTCCTGAAAAGGCCCCATGAAGCTGAGCAGTTACAAGGGTCACACATGTAAATGGAAAAGCCATGCAGCTTTAGTTCATTCCTTGGTGGCGCTTTGCTAGTTCAATCCTGCCTTCGGCTCATGAACATTTTGAACAAGCTGTCCTTGGTAGCTTGCTGAGTTCGAATTTTTGCATGATCTCCGTGGGATGATACCGACCATATTTTGCGCAGCCATGGAGCCCGCATGGAGCATTCATTGACTACAGTTTTATGTTGAGCTGGGGCTTGGGGATTTACTGCTTCTCGGTTGGAGTTTCAGAGGGTGCTTGCCGAGCGGCTTGGCCCCTATAGACTTTCCGTCAAGCCCGCACAGTAGGCCTAAGGTCCCTTTGAAGAGAACCCCACAAACCCTCAGGAACTTGCTAGGGACCTAGGCCCGACATGCCTTGGACCCAGAGACATGAGGAGAGGTCTGTTGAAGGACGTACAGGGTTGGACCTCCAGGCGTTTACGACCCATAGGGATCCCAGGGAGTCTGACCGGGGTTTAATGCAGTTAAGGCAGTTTCGGGGGGGTTTAGGGGGGTTTAGGGGGGTCTAGGGTGGGAAGGGGACTTGACCTTCAGGCTCCAGCGAACATGGCATGTATCACCTCACAAGGAGCGTGTCGCCTGACACGCCAAGTCTGTCTGACCAACCAACCTCTTTCCCATGTGGCCGTGAGCTCACATGCTCACCTAAATGGTAGATCTCTCTCCTGCATGGCAGCCTCAGAAAGTTGACACCCTTCCTTTAAAGAACGAAGGTCAGAAAAAAACGCAAGAAACGACGGGGGGGGAGGGTGACAACTAGAATTTCGCTCTACCATGACACTGGAAATGCAAACAAGCGAATTGCCAAAACACTGAAAATGCGAATAGCGAGGTTAGGGTTTTCGAGGGCTTTAGGGCTAGAGGAGTTAGGATTCAGGATTTTGGGGGTTCGCAGTCTTGGGTGGGGTTTAGGGCTTCTAGGCGTGGAGATCCGGGGACGCTTTGCAGTAGGGGGATGCTCATCCACCAGAACGGAAGAACGCCCAAGAAGGCTTTGCTACTGACGACAATGCTGCTCAAAAGGATAGGCACCCCACGTAATCTCCATCCCGAGCCTTCGCCCCATACTGCTCGTGCATCTGTCGGTATCTGTCGGGTCCTTGCGCTACTGGACGGTTGGTCAGACTCAGAAGCTTGCCGGGGGGGGGGGGGGTTTGCGAACATAGGGGACCCCCCCAAAATCAGATCCCCAAATAGCAGGATCCCCTTATAAGGCCCCCCATACCCCTAAACGCGTAAGCCTGCAGGTATGTCCCGATAGTCCCTGCATCTTCAAGAGGAGCGCAGGACGACGGGGACTTTACCTCATGGCACATCGGGGCACCATCATCCTAACAGCTCCGTTTAGGGTTTAAGGTTTAGGGTTTAGGGTTTAGGGTTTAGGGGCATGATTGGAGCTGGGTTTAGGGCGATGAGGGTGGTACGGTTGAAGGGCACCAAGAAAATCGACTCCACAGCTAAGGATTTTCCAGCAATCATCTCCAAATTGTACAGCGCCTCATCTGGGCACATCGCAAAAATTGTGTTTTGCTCCAGAGAAGCAACATGCCCGGGGGCTGGACTAGGTCTCTGAGAATGCGTGCTGGCCTGCTGCCGTATCGGTGCAGGGTGCCAGCGTTCGCGTGGCAAAAGGACTGAGGCAATTCGCATGCGTTTCAGGGGTGAAGCTTGGTGCAGAGACGTGACTAGCGATGTGAAGTTGCAGCATTTTGCATACAGCATCATGCAGTCTCTAAAGCTAATTTGGCCAACTTATTTCGGTTTTTTGGTTTATTATGAGGCTATTTCGGATTTGCTTTTCTTATGCTATTTCGGGCTTATTTTGACTCTATTGTGTCTGGGGCTTACTTTTCTTATGTTACTTCGGGCTTATTTTGACTCTAGTGTTTCTGCTTGTTTTGGGACAACCGTCAGGTCACCGCAAGCCACATTTATAGGCATGGCATCCTGCCCCCCTTGCATACCGCCCCCCCGGGATCCCGTGACAGCATTCGGCTGGCCAGCCAAACCCAGCAGCGTTTTTGCAATTTGCTAAGAACTAGTCCGAGCACCTGTTTCATTGCGTGGGCGGCCCCCCCCCCCCCCTCCGCCAGAATCAGAAAGGCAGGGCGCCGCAATAATAAGACCATGGCAATGTAATGATTCTCTATTAAAAACAATAGGCTGCAACGGAAACGCTCCCTCCCGCCATCTCTTCCCCCTCCCCTTGCGTCATTGGGGAGAAAAACGCCACCCGAACCTCCATACATGGGCCCGGTTCCCCCCCAAGCCGGGCGGCTTGGGTTGGATTTGGGCACTTAGGCAAGACAGCCCACTTCAGAGGAACAGAGACTCTTCCCCCATATATATATATATATATATATATCCATTGGAAACTGGAAAGCTCCGAATCCCAACTGCAGAGGAAGGAACGTTCTGCGAAGTGTCGCGCAGATTCAAGGGCCGTGGGCTACCAGAAACGCTGCCGGCCTATCAGTGATCATAGTGATGCATACCTCATGAATCTTCAGTTCCGAACCCCAAATGTGTACTCAACGTTGTACGTATAGGTATAGGAACCCCTCAACTGTTCCGTCAGGCTCCACGGCCCTAAGCCTAAACCCGAAACCCTAAGCCCTAAACCCTTGCCTGCCTCGTGTGAGTGTGAGCGTCGAAACCCTACACACCTAACCCGAAACCAGGGCACTCGCAAACTTCGGCAGGGCCGGCGGCTGGGTTCATGGCACACCTACTCCTCTGAGTGAAGCAACAGCTTGCCTCTGAGACGGCGTTTAGGGTTTAGGGTTTAGGGAAAAAGCTTAGTAGAGTTTAGGCGCAGTGCCCATCGAATCAGATGACGTAGAAGATATTTTCGTTTGGCTTCAGCGCTCGGTTTACACGCATCGTTGAAGTCGGGAGCGCACGAGGGTGAGCCGCACATCCAAGCCTGTCCGTGCCATGCAGCCACAAGCTTAATTGGAGTGACCTGAGGTCAAGCTTTGTAGACATACTGCTTTGAAGCTGTTTTAGGCCATCAACGTTGGGATGCTTCTGCCTGAAATCTCGCCGCGGTCCGAGATCCCAATCTCACATTTTGAATCGAGATCGCCATGAATCGACTCAGAGCCGCGAGCGCCTGTAGTCGGAGGGGCAGCAAGTGCCACTTTCGGCTTGATCTCTGGGGTTTGAGGCTTAGGCCGTTTGGGTTTCAGGTGTTACATGGGCTTCAATCAATACACTGGGGTGCTGTCGCAACTGCTTACGCTGAGATGGAAGCCCTTGGCATTGCCTGTGTAGACTTCGGTGGGGTGCCGTAGTTGCAGGCAAATCGGGTCAAATCAAGGAGTTACTGCTTCGACATTGCTTGCGACACTGGACTTCCAGACCAGAGTTTTTAGGGTTTGGGGTTTAGTTTAGGGTTTAGGGTTTAGGGGTTTGTTAGATCCAAGCAGGACGTGGCATTCTGCCCCAAACACACACTAGGTTAGGTGGCGTGCATCCGCCGGGCTGACGCTGAGAGTTCCACGGGCACTCCTTTGGGAGTGGCCACAACAGCAACAGCAAGAAAAGAAAAGACAAGAAAAGACTCTCTCTTTCTCTCTCTCTCTATATATATATTTATATATAGTCTGATGACTTCTCGACCGGCATTTTGGGGGCATGTTGTGCATGTTTGCGTTGAAAACCACTAGTTGTGGACCGTACCGGAGTATCATGGACTATCTAGGTTTGCTTGAGCCAAGCAGCCTATTCATTGTAGCACCATGGAGCAGCAGGCTAATTACTCAGCCTAGTTCGGCCATGTGGCAGCCTGGAACGTTTAAGCTTTGAACCGCCATGTCCGCCGCAGATGTCAGATGTGGGCTCAAAACCCGTGTGCCAAGCCCCTGAACTTTGTCAAGGGGCTCATCAGGCCACAGCCAACGCCTCAGGGAACCTTACGACAGGTTGTCAGTTGTATCATTTTGAATCTACCACACCTTCGCTACTGGACCGCTTCATTGTCCAGGGGTTCGGTTGATGTGCAAGGATCTCTCCCATGTTCAAAAGCACGTCGCCTCCTCTGTCTTGGCAAGATCTGTCTTGGCAAGATGCTGAAAAAAGTCTGCTTGGGGCGGAAGTATGCCTCATTTCGTCCACGCTGTTTCGGGGCCCCTCCCATACCCTGCCGCTGTGCATGCACGCCATGTCGACTCACTAGCCAGAGAGCCCAATACCCCTTAATAAAGGAATATACCTTATACTATGAAAAGATCCACATTGTGATTTAAGGAGTACACCTTAATTTGGGGGTATTGGGCATTTGGGGTACTTGTTCAGAACCAACACTCAGGCGTGAGACATCAAGAACCGGGCAGGGGGCGAAAGCGGGGCCATCCCAGAGCGCAGCAAGCCGCAAGAGCCTTCTTCCTCACGGGTGTGAGGCAGCCCCTCGAAGTTGTTGACCCAATGTGTTTCAGGCATGGGCAGTTCTGAGGAGTTCTGAGCAGGCGCAACAGGACGGTCGCCGCAGGTGCGCAACTGGAGCGGTTCCAGAAGCTCCTTCAAGCCAAGAAAAGCCAAGCGACCGGCGCCTGCTGGCGAGACAGGGGTACGGAAATGAGCCGGCAAGTGAAACCTGTGGGCCCATGGCTCTGAAGTGACCACCGAGCACGCAGAAGAAAGCTGCGAAGGGCCCATGCCGATGGCGCGGCATGAGCTTTGTTCCTCCGAATCACCCTCGTGCCGCAAAAACCTCATTCCGCAGCACGCGCTCAACAAGCAAATCCAGAAAGCACTCCATGTGACAGTCCTCCCATTGCCTGCTCCATGTCTGATTAAACAACATTTCAGAGCTACTTGTAGCCAACACGGAAGCTGTGGTCAGATTTTTCTAGATCACGTCCCCTGTAAAAGATTCTAGGGGCTCGGGGGTGCCCCCACCACAAAGGAATCAAGAGCAAGAAGCCTGTCCAGGTGAGGCATGAACCCTGGCGTTATGGTGATGCCTTCGATGACCGGGGCCCCTTGGCACTGCTCTTGGGTACTTGGTTCAGTAAATTCAGCAGAACTCGCGGTCCATTTTGGGGCGCCCTGTGCCATCTACTGTCATGCGAACCTCGAAAGCACCATAAGGAGAAACCCCCCCTTCCGCCTACAGGCTCAGTGAATCATGTGGCCATGATTTGTTTGTCCCGGTACCAAGATGTCAATTGGATCATATCAGAGTATGAGCGGTTCACCCTAACAAAAATCAGTTTGGCGAGTCCAGCTCAAGCTAGCGGAGTGCAGCTTGCCAAAGCTTCTCCACTCTGAAACCGCAATCCCCGGGCCTTAGCGATTGAAGGGTTATGTCGACCAAGCCTAGAAGTGTCCATGCACGTCCCAAGCTGCCCAAAGAAGAGAGGGCCCTCCAAGTTCCCCGAAACACCCCTGAACTACTCTCAAGCCTAAAACGCAGCATGTCTTCGCAGTCTCTGCAGGCTGCGGGAAGACCAAAGGGAAAGGACGATGACAAAGTTGCGTGGTTGAGAGAAAGACATGGGTGCTCTTCCCACTGGATAGAGACCGAGGTGGCAGGCGCTGCTTTTGTGTTTCAAGGTTAGCAGCCCATGTTCAGAAGCAGGCCTGTGGGTGCACACGTGCGCATTGGTTTAGTCATCCAAGGTCACCACCGTCTTCGTTGGCGGTCTTCGGAAAAGCACCAGCGAAGATAAGGCTGGCCTTGATGTCTGAGTGGTGAGGGTGGTTCTACATTCAGGGTCCCAGTTAGTGATCGGTTTTGTCAGAGACCTCAAGTGAAGCACAAATGTAACCCCCAAGCCCTGAACCCTAGTGCATTGGTGATTTCGGGCAACTCCTCGATACATCCGAGGCGCATCAGAAAAAGGGGATGTCTCTACCCTGGCTTGGGTGAGTTCAGCTTGAGGAACAACGGCGACCAGCCCCAAACAGCCCCTTGCTTGCCAGGTGGCAGCCCACTTTGCAAAGTACGGCCAGGCCGAACTCAAATTCACGTCATGACAGCATGTGGGTATTTCCCAAAACAAGGGTGCCCTTAGTATGCTCCAAAATGCCATAGTCCCTTTACTCGAACCCCAATACGGGTACCCTATGTTCGGAAAAGTAAAAATGACAGCGCACCGAAGTACGTCCGCAGTTGAGCTCCCCAATTCACCCGCGCAGGTGGACAGTGTTGATATCAAGCGTCTGCCCGATGGCACATCACGTGGGTTCGCATTCGTGAAGTTCACTGACAGGGACCCGTGCGGTACTTGCCACGCATTGCAACCGTTGGTGTCTCATGGCATGCGGTGCAAGTTTGCCATGCTTACACGATATGATTCCTGTTGACGATGGTATAGAAAGTATTCTCAGATCTCTTGTGAGGACTCGGTTGAAAAAGCGGTTGAAGCAAAAGCCAATCACATGATTGACAACAAGTGACGTGGCGTGTAAAGAGGGGTGGAGATGGTAGAGGCAAGCGATCCTTTGGATTGTGTCAAACTGCACCCTCCCACCCATTGCCAGCCAGAACTCCCAGCCATGAACCTCTCAACACTGACCCGTGGATGGAGCCACTGTCCTTCTCCAGCCTTTGACTGCAGCCGCAGCCTTCCCTGCTGCGACATTCGTGTCGAGAGATATTGCAAGCCTCCAACAAAACAATCACTGGGGGTGATTAAGACAGCTGCTTGAGCCCAGAAACTTTGCACGCGAAGCTCCCAAGGTGGGTGGCAGTGCGTCCGCACGGTGGCTCCGCCTTCCAAGCGGCACAGCATGCCGAAAGAGAGAAGATGAATTTTGCAAGAGAGAAGGCCCTGTCCTGGTTTGCAGACGTCCCAATCGCCAGCTTATGCTGTGGTCAGCGCAATGTCACGTGCATCATGTTCTTGAAGCTGCTCGTATGAGCACCACCAGCGAGCACCAGCGGCTTGAATTTTGGGCCGGTCTGCTGCAGGAGAAGAAGGAGTCAGAAGCACCTTCGACGCAGGACTGAAAGCTTGGCACAGTTCAGCCTCTGTGGCTGCTATGGTGGGTTATTTAGGGGGTCTACGATAATCAGGGACCCTGAATATAAAACCCCAAATAAATAGTAGGATCCCCTTAAGGAAGCTACCCCTAATTTCGGAAACCCATGTGTCATTGCTAGTTCTTTGCTAGACTGCAGTTAGCCACATGTGATGAGCTACTCGACTCGACAGTACTGGGAGGATGACTACGAAGAGAAGTGGTCCGAGAAGTATCTGCAACAGGCAGCTTCGCTCCAAACTGGAGAGGACGACGGTGAGGATGGCAAGGACAAAGACTCTGGTCAGATGAACCCCATGATGGCCATGATGATGAACCCAATGATGGCTATGATGATGAACCCAATGATGCAGATGAACCCCATGATGATGGGGGCTCGGCCCATGATGATGCCGGGTTGTGGTGGCTGTGGTTGCCCTGGTTGCTGCGGCGGATGCCCGGGGATGCCAAGCCCAGCGGGACCTTCAGGCATGACGGCCCCAGCCGTGGAGGATGCCAGCGGGCCCGCAGCACCCAGTGCACCAGGAGCACCCGGGGCACCAAGCACCGGGGCCCCAGCATCACCAGGGGCACCGCTGCCAGGCGCGGCAGTGAAGCTTTCGGTCGTAGCAATGTAGGCGGCCAGTTTGCCGACTTTGCCTGCAGCCATCGTCGTCATGTTTCGATATGTTGACCACCAAGACTGGCTTACCCCACCCCCCCCCCCCCCAACCCCCGCGAAAATAGGCCGTGTAGAACATCTCACTCTCTGCCCCATTCTAGTTCTCCGGGGCTCCTTTCTATGAGAGGGGTGGACTCACTCTCCAGCGATATTTCATCTCCTATGAAGCTGCTTGTATCAGGGCCCTCTAGCACAATGGGCATTTCCCAAAATATGATATGCCCCAAGATACTAGAATCTTATAATAGGAACCCCCACAAAGGGTACCCCCATTTTCGGAAACCCCCAAGCAAGGAAGACATCCCCGTGTTTTTTTTTTTGGTTTGTGTGTGTGTTTGTTTTCTGCAGCTACAGCTCCAGATTCTTGACGGCTCTGTGTGTTCTCAGCAGCTACAGATCCAGCTGCATGTAATGCCTGTGGCGGGCCTCCCAGCTGACTTGCGCTCGTGAAAGTGGTCCAACACCCCCATACTCCCCATCGTAGGAAATGTGCTCAGCTGGAAACAAGGGACCCTCCACTACCCCACCCCTGTTACTGTCAGAAGGGGTTATCTCTAGCTCACTAATTTCAGGTGGCTGCTGCGGCTGCATGCCTACCTGCTGCGGTGGCTGCATGCCAGGCCATGCGATAACTATATCCGACATGCCAGTCAGTGGTTACAGTGGCACGCAGCAGGGGACGGTGAAGAACTCGGCTTTAGCTTTGGATGCATCATCCCAAGACAAGGGCTGATACTGAGCATAGAAACCTGAAGCCATGTTTCGAGGCTGCTGCGGTGGTTGCTGCCCCTGTGGTGGCTGCATGCCCTGCATGCCCGGCTGCGTGCCCGGCTGCATGCCAGGCTGCATGCCCACAATGCCGAACATGGCAGGTCATCCTGCCACGTTGAAGAGCATCAAGGGGGCCAATTTTTCCGACACGTCCAGTCACAAATCCTGGGATATGCTGGGCTACTTTTGGAGACATTCCCTCTTCAGACTCAAAAGTCCACGACGTCACCCGCTCTACATACATCCAAATCGAAAAAGAGCAACCGACGGTTTCTTGGAACCAACGAGGCGCGGCTGCGCCGCTGGCTTCGGCGGCGGAAAACGGAGGTCTTCCTTGGGAACCAAATGAACCCTACAATTGGGACCATATACCCTATACTACTACAATCCCTATTGAGGTATGTGAACCATAAACCCTTTTAGGGTTCATTTGGTTCTCAAGGTTTGGGGCATCGTACGGAGGAACTTGCCGGAAGGGAATCATTCGAACGAGTCGTCGGGTGAAGGTCTTGGGGGAGCCGTACCCCCCACCTAGCAAGCATGTCCCATGCAGGCGCGGCAGCACCTCCGGAGAGTGACCCTACCACAGGCAAGGCATAGCTCTGATCACCGCATGACCCCATTGCAGGAAGCACCTGTATTTTAGAAGATGCATTGCCCCCGCCAAGAAACTGTACTTAGGTATATAAGGACTGTATAAATAGACTATATACTATATAGGGTATGCCTAGGGGTTATATAGGGCAACAAGCCTCCGGGTCCCTTCTAGGGTCGTGCTTTCCAGCATCCTTGCCCGCCCGCGCTTGTCTGAACGATGGCAGGTGGAAGCGGGCCGGCTAAAGATGGAGGAGGTGAGAACCGGTTCCAGCCGTATTGACGGCCAATGGTCGCATTCCCAGCCTTCCTATCCAACTCACCTCAAGCTTACGGTTCCAAGTTGCACATGTAGCCACATGGCATGTGGGGGTTTACGAAAATCAGGGACCCCTAATATAGACCCCCAAATACTAGGATCCCCTTACAACAAGGACCCCAATGAGGCACCCCTATTTTCGGAAGCCCTCGTCATCACGACTGGCATGCTGGCATACGGTCCAAGCATGTCAAAGCTGAGCCGAGGTCCATGTCACGCCATTTCAGCGATCCTGATCCTGACGGTTTGCAGTCGCCGGGCGTGACAGGTCGTCGCAACGTCCACTTGAGCGACTCTCGTTTAACCGCAAAGACCAGGCATAGAGTTTGAGACCACAATGTTCATGGCGACTGCAGCACCGGAGAGAATCATGGCACGATGTACACAGGAAGGAAGCTGGGCCGCATGTCGGCCCTGCGCAGCCACGGGATCCTGAAATCCAGATCGAGGGAGGATTTCTTTAAGCCACACAGTCAAAAAGCTCTGAAAGACCTGGCTGTAGAAGAGGTGCCGCGAGGAATGTTCGAACCTTCACGAAGCTAACATAGCTGCCTCATGTTGTGGCGCTTGCTGTGTAGGTCCTAGGACACCCTGGAACGGCCACCCCGGACAGAACAGGAGTTTTTGCGCCATGTTCTTTTATTGTGAGTTTTTTTCCGGGCTTGTAACAGGCGCCGGGGGGTCCCTCCGCGACAAAGGTTTGTAACAGACGGGCCCCGTCCGCGACAACCCTCCCCCGCGACAAGGCTACAATACCATTGAATTTTCTCATTGCCAAACTCGATGCGACCTTGATGCGTGTCTGCAGCAACTTTCACTCTCAGTCCGCGACAAGGCCTGCGACAGGGCGCGACATACCCGCGACAACCCGCGCGACTGCTCGAGCCAGCAGGTGCCCATCCGTAGGACAACCTTGAACGAGAAGCCCAGGGTTTATATTTATATACAGGGTTCAGGGTTTAATGGCTCTCCGGTAAAATCCCTGCGTTCCCTAAACCCTTCATCCGAAACCCCAACCCTAAACCTAACCCCTTTACCCTGAACCCTTACAAAACCCAAATAAGAAAATTGGGTTCAAAGTAGCGGCGCGACAAACGTATGAAACAACCTGCCCGCGACAAGGCTTGTAACAGAGGGGGCGGGGGACCCCCCCACGACAACCCGAATTTTGACACACTCCCTTATTGCTCTTGCTGCATGTCAGGATCCCGGCCGCTTTGCAAAAGCCAGCTGTCAATACGACGGGTCAGTTGCAGCAGGATGTTGGAGGCTACTGGTACCAATTTGAAACGGTAAGATTTCCCAGATAGGACATGATGATGTGCCCACTGTCAATCTCAGATCCCTTGAAGCTTGACGCGGTCCATGGATCCTTTGCACTCGTAACGGAAACAAAGGAAGAAGAGGTGTCAGATGCGGTCAGCCCCACTGTGCGACACTGTGTCTTGCAACCTTGGTTAGCCCCCCACGGAGCGGTTGTGGATGGTTTCAGGTTGATCTGTGGTGGGGCTGCGCATATTGTAAGTAAGTGGTCTTTGAGACGAAGATCTTGCAGTACGCCACCGTGAGAACTCATTTATGGAGGTGTTTCGGCCGGGTCGCATGATGCTGCGATGCATATCGGAGTTGTCGGCGACATGCCGTCAATGCCCGACGGGCGGCAAACAAAAACAGCTGTCACTGATTGGAGTCAGCGAAGTTGCTCTGAGCCAGAGTCCTCATCTTCCGCGCAGCTGGTGAGGTTAAGGGTTTAGGGTTTAGGGTTTAGGGGTGACGGTTAGCAGTCTGTCAGCCATTGGACGTGCATGGCTTTGCCGACGGCATGCTGGCTCGAGAGGTCTTGGTGGCGACTGCAACTGCGGAGCCATAAAGGTCTCAAGTGTGTAGGGGGGGGCCATTTAAGCATGGTTGCAGAAGATTCCATATGACAAAGACTAAGGGCAGCAAGCTAGAGCATTGCAGCATCAGTTCGAGGCAGATCATTCACGACCCACTTGCTATGCTCCAAGAAGGACATACGTTTGGTTCTTGCTAAGGGGCATTCAAGGTGGCTTTGACCCGCTCCTTGAAGCGGACTGAGCCCGATCTGCTCCGCAAAAGTCGGAGTTCAACCGGCGGTGCCTTACTTAGTTGCATGCAGGGCTTTCCCAGCTCTGGAGTCCCAAGCCCTAACCTCTAAACCTTAAACCCTAAACTCTAAACCCTGAACCTTAACCTAAACCCTACACTTTCCCTAAACCCTTGCTGAGGCACACAGACGAACAGAGCATCGTGTGCCAAATGGCTGGCCGTGCGGTCAGGCCATGGTGCATCCCCGAGAGCCCGAAGAGCCCCTATTAGACCCACTAGGCCCTTGAACTAAGGAACATTCCTTCAGTCATGAATATGGATCCCTTTAAAAGGTATAGTCCTGTACTCTGGGTACTGTACTGGTAGAACGTTTAAGAATCCGGTATAAGACGTACCTGTGTTTAAAAAGGGCACGCAGGCTGCCAGGGATATCTTTTTGTGTTAGAGCCTCGAACGATGAGCGCCAAGTGCTTCAGAGGGTTGCCAAGCCGTGTCATCACATGTCTGGTCTCTGTGTGTGTGTGTGTTCCCTCCTTTTACCGAGTGGCCTTCACTCATAAAGCCTCGGCCCAACTCAGATGAGACCTTTTGCGCAAGAGTTGTGCGCAGAGCAGCAACATAGTTCGGGTGGCAGGCAAGGGTTCCTGTCCCATGGCCTCTTCACATCGTGGATGGAGGAGCCGGGGCCTCAGTGGCTGACTTTAAGGCAACAGGGTCAGGCCATGCCTGGTTTTGTCGCACTGTTTTCCTTCATCGGGCTGTCATTGGTCTTTGCATGTCTTTGCAGAACTGCATCCAATAAGCGAGGCGCATCATCAAAGCAAGAACAGGTTTTCACAGGACGCCTGAGCCTTGCTAAGGCTGAGTGCTGTCGTCTCAGGAAACCAGACACAGGCACCGTGGGAAGATGTGTAGCAGCTGCCCTCCATTAGCATTCAGCCGCGCACCTCCCCCAAAGCAGCTGTTTTCTGTTCTGATTAGAATTATTACTTGGCTACTAAATTGTTATTAAGTGTTTGTTCTTTTTATTGCTATCAAAACCCTAAACCCTAAACCCCAAGCCACACCCCAACCCATGGCTAGACGGGTGGCAAAAACCCTAACCCTAAACCCTACTTAACGATGTGCCTTGCCCTGCGTGTCCGAGCGTGAGCGATGATACCCTAAACCCTAAACCGTACTTAAACCCTAAACCCTAAACCCTAAATCCTTCTTAACGATCAGGAGCCATAGAAGTTCGCATCCCCCGAGCCAGGCGCCGAAGAGACCCTCGAGGCGCACCAAGAGGAGCACCGAAGAAGCACGGGCGCGAGTCCCAGAGAGCTTCCGTTTTGCCGGGTGTTTAGGGTCAGGGCTTAGGGTTTAGGGTCTGGGGTCTAGGGCCTAGGGTCTAGGGTCTCGGGCCTGGGGTCTAGGGTCTAGGGTTGCGGTTTAGCGTTTAGGGTTTAGGGTTTAGGGTTTAGGGTTTGCGGCCTTGGGAATGAGGATTATCAGACTTGGGCATGCTCAGGACCGAGAGGAATTGGCCTTTGGGGATTGGGGCTTAGGCCAGGGCCTTGAGGATTTCGAAGTCTAGGAGTCAAGACAAGCCCAGACGAAATTCAGTCGACATTGCAATTAGAGCAGCTAGAGGGGCACTAAACGCATCCGCCGAACTGCACAATGACACCCCACCAGGAAACATGCCCTGCAAGCAGCCTAGCGAAAGGTCATCATTGAAGAGTTTTGCCAGGACCCTGCATCGTCGGCCTTGTAGGGGTGAGGAACGCTGACGAGCTGGCATGCATGAACCTTTGCTTTCAGAAACATCCCTGGAGTCGTCTGCCAAAGTCCCCTCCAGAGAAAAACTTTTAGAGCTTTCTGGTCCTAACTGCAACCTAAAGCCGCCCTAAACTGTTGCTGCACTTCCGGCAGAGGCAGAGGCTTTCTGAAGGCCTCTGGCAGAAGACAGCGGGAGGAGATGTTACTTATATTGACCAGGACTGTCATGCCGCACGCGTCGAGCCTACGCAAGCTGAGCTGGCAACTCTTTGGGAAAGGCCGGGCTGTCCTGCAATGGACATAGGGATACCTTAGGATGAAGTTTTTTCGTGATTCTATGGCAGCCTCGGCTGTGACATCTCTAGCAAATGTGCTTCTTCTTCACGCTATAGTAGTCAGAGCATGGAACAGAACTCCCCTTGCAGGTGCAGCACGTTCAAATCGAGGCACATCTCAGTTTTGGCCTCGGCTGGCACTAAGCTCGTGGTCCACAAGGTGTTGTGATTGAAGCCTCGGCCGCGCAACGGCGTGTCTAGGGCTTCCTGACCGCGTCAGCAGCATTCAGAGGCTGGTGAGATGCGCCTAAGGCGGCTGTTGGAGAGCAGCTCAGCCTGCAAAACGGAACGGAGCCACTCCCTGAGTCTGTGCCAGGGCGTGCGTGGGGTTGCGAACAGAGGTTTCCCGCAGAAGTTGCGCCCAAGCCATGATTGCCAGCAGCACAGAGCATGGGAAGGCTGAGATCTGAAAACGATGTCAAGTTGAGTAATTTAGATGCTTTCGCTGTTGTTTCAAAACATGCAGGAGCGGGGGTGCCTTCTGCGGATCGGGGCCGTTTGCCGTTTGCCGGGGCGGGGCGCTTTCGAATCATTCGAAGGCTTGAATGCCGTCGACAGTTTTTTTACCGGAGACATGTCGCATAATGTCCTACTACATTTCGCTCCACTATGGTCGCACATGCGTCGACTGCACACGGGTTCAAATCGCAAAACTCAGACCCCAAGCAAACACGGCATGCTCATCACAGCGGTCATGATTGTCAGTTGGCAGCCGCGACTGCGGGCACTATGCCTTCTGGAGCAGTGTTTTGAGGAGGACAGCCGGAAGCTCAGGTGCTAGAGTTTTCGAGGCACTACCATCATTTGTAGCCTGTGATGGTTGACCGACTTCCAAACACTTGCGGCATCCGTGCCAGCATGTTTTTTTGAAATTAAGTCCGTAAACCTGACTCCACGCATGCGGCAAAAGCAGTTCCACATGGGTGGTTGTCAAAATCGAACACGGCACCTAATATTTAGGGTGTCCAAAAAGAGACCCTAATTTTGACAACCACCCACAGTACCTCAATGTACCTCATATAGCAATGCTTCTCTTCACCTTGCGCATGGTAGTGATCGATCATTCCG
Source organism: Symbiodinium natans (assembly GCA_905221605.1). Taxonomy (NCBI): domain Eukaryota; class Dinophyceae; order Suessiales; family Symbiodiniaceae; genus Symbiodinium; species Symbiodinium natans. The sequence continues at coordinate 248,898 of CAJNDS010000015.1, forward strand.
TAGCAGGTGGAGCGCCACAGCTCGTGGCCTTCAAAGTCTACGAAGACCACGAGGAGGTCTTGAAGTACTTGGCCGGGTACTCAGAACACTTTGCAGGTCTTTAGCCATTTAGGGTTTTGGGGGTTTTGGGGTTTAGGGTTTTAGGGTTTAGAGAAAAGGGTTTAGGATCATTTTTTGTTGTTTAGGGTTTAGGTGCTGTAGACTGCAACCGAGTGTGCCTCAAGCCGCGCGTCGGGGCGCTGAAGGCCTCCAATGTTCAACCGTGCGCCGAAAAGGCCAAGAAGGCGCCGGGTTTAGGGTTCAGGGTTTAGGGTTTCGGGTTCAGGGTTCCCAGGCAGGCAGTGCAGCAGTCCTAGCTGTAAAAAGGGTTCAGGGATTAGGGTTTAGGGTTTAAGGTTTCGAGTGGGAGCCTGCACTGAGGACATTGCAAAAATTGCCAAACGAGGAGGGCAGTCTTTCACTCCTCTTACCAAAGTACGTGCCGCTCCGAAGGAAGTGCCACCAGATTTGTGAGCATGACTGAGCTCGGAGGGAGCCATATGATCGATTCTATCTATACTTGTAATCTCTGCAGTCCGCTATTCTCACTGTAAGATTTTCGTGCAAAAAAAAATCTACGTGCTTTATATAGGTAAAGTAACCGCAACCCTCAACCCTAAACATTAAACCCTAAACCCTGAGCCCCCGCGCATTGCTGCGTGCAGATTCTCAATCTCTGCGAAGCACCTCCGGCACGACCAAAGGCAGGGAGATGTGAAGCGCCCTGATGTTGCTGCTGGACCGTCAACGCTACCCGTTAAACCCTGATCGCCCTAAAACCCTAATAGCCCTAAAACCCAAATAGCCCTAAAACCCTAAAACCCTGAAACCCTAAAACCCTAAACCCTGAACTATCCCAGCTATCCTGCAGTGAATCGGGCTTGCCAGGCCCCTCCGCCAACTCTGCCCGTTACTCCAATGACGCCATTGACTTCAGAGTGGCCCGCTTCAAGAGACTGACTCTGGGACGTTCCCCCCTCTACTAACTGTCTTTAAAAGGGATCACAATAGGCGGTAACTGTAATCCCTATTAAGGACAGCTAGCCTAAGGGAGAACATCCCAATAGGAACCTTATGTGCCACTATCTGACATTGAAAGGGATTGGATAGGGTGCCTATTTCATCCTATTTCCCAATTCTGTACTCGGAACCACTCAAGAGAACGGAAAGCGATAACTTTTTTTGCGAGGGAGTAGGGCGTGGAGAACCGCAAGCGGGTTGGACACGGTTATGGGGCTTTGTTTAATATACTCCTATACTCTATATATATACACACACATATATATATATAATGTAACTCCCGCATCCTTAATTTCATACTTTCATTGAGGCGACATTGCAGCAAGCTTTCGAGTCTTTCGAGCCTTTTACAAACCTTCGCAAGTCAGAGCACCTTGCGAACAGCCTTGTGCTTCTTGCTTCCGTCACACTCTGCGTCAAGTTTCATGAGGAAGAACCTTAGCTCGGAGCTTTGGTCACCCATCGCAACTCACTTCAGGGCTGCGGACTACCTGGTGGCGCGTCAACCCATGTCAAACCCAAAAATGTATTTAGTCTGATATTCAGCATCAGCTTCTTCTCGTAGTCGTTGTAAGAATGCATACGGGGTCCGCCAGGCCATAGCATTATAACTACTTTTACAATTAGTAGTAATTAGTATTACGATGCTAGTATGATTAGTATTGCAATACCATTATTATTACTATAAGAATTACGATTATAATTACTATTATAATTACTATTATAATTACTACTAGTATTGTTATGTTTCATTATGACTGCCATTACAGCGCGCGGCCTTGTTTTTTTGCGTCCCAGGCCCGAGCCGAGCGCACAGGGCCAGCCGGAGCCGCGCCCTTCCCCCCATCCGGCCGCAGCCTTGGTTTAGGGTTTAGGGTTTAGGGTTTAGGGTTTAGGGTTTAGGGTTTAGGGTTTAGGGTTTAGGGTTTAGGGTTCAAAAAAGGGTTTACGGTTTAGGGTTTAGGGTCGAGCTTCCGGGCTGCAAGAAGCACCCCTTAAGTGTTGCGCTGTCGAGTTTCTTTTAAATTAATGAACTCCGCACCCTGAACCGAAACCAGCTTGGTTTCGCAACAATACACGCCTCTGTTTGCCCCAGAAGCTGCAAGTACACGCGTGAGATGTTGCCTCGGAGTTCAAGTTGCAATGACGATGGGCCTTGATGCACAGAAGTTACAATGATGTGCATGTTCTGCCGATTTGTATGCACAACCCTTGCACGGAGGGAGCGGGCGTGAGCGGTTCTCGCAGGTCTTGCTCCGGCGCGCTTCTCGATCGTCACGCAACCCGGAAAGACAGGCCCGAAACTGGACACCGTTCATGGAGAGCTGTGGATGCTGCCTTTACAGATCCTATCTGTGAGAAGCGCGCGTCTGCCAAAACGCTGAACTACATACGCATACATTGAGATTGGACATTCTGACTGATGTGTTTGGAGTTTTTTTTGTGAACTGAAAGCGGCGGAGGCGTTGCTGAGCGACATCGGAGAAGAGCCCCGATCCAAGCACCAACTTGTGGCAACACTATTGCTAGAACTAGTGGCCCACGGCATTTATGAAAGGACCAAAGTTCACGACGGTGCTTTCGACAGTGTGGAGCTAGCCCCAGACTTTTATCGCTCAATTCCTACCCTTCGCCGGGTTAACACTCGAGCTGCCAAACATAAATAAGGCAAACCCTGAACCATCTTGATCCAATTCAAAACAACCCAGACTACAATCTCAATGATTCCTTGTAAAAGGACCCTGAAAGCGGCTGCTAATGTAGAAGCAGGCCCTGGAATGTGTAGGAATGGCAGGCGCGGGGTTCAGTATGCCCACTGATGAAGGCTGCCCAGCTCGCCCACACACACACACCTTGCTGCGCACCAGTCCCTAGCATGGATACAGGTAAACCCTAAACCCTAAACCCTAAGAATTCGGCGCATGAAATCCACACCAAGGCCACAGAAGCCTTCGAAGGAGGAGTCAGAGACCACAGCAAGCGGTGGCCGAAGTCCAGCTGCAAGCAGCGGTCGGAGCCTCATATTGCTCTCTTATTGCCCAAAGAGGGTTCAGGGTTTAGGGTTTAGGGTTTAGGGTTTTGCCCTTAACACCCCTTGATTAAAGAATATTCCTTAAATCATTACAAGGATCCTTTTGTTTTTAAGGCATATTCCTTAATTAAGGGGTGTTTTGGCTCTCGGGGTGTTTTTTTTGGTCTACTTGGAGGATGGGAAGCAATTGGTGGATGTCGCATTGAATGTCGCCAAATCACCCGATGTGGTGATAGAAGGACAATGTAGGACACGAGCGAGCTGGACATGGTCAGCAGGTTGTTGTACGGCATCGAGCTCCCCTAAAGAAGCAGAGAGAACCCCGAGCAGGAATTGGATCCCATCGGTAACTTCGCAAAACCAGCTATCATTGCATTAGCTCATTGACGCCTTAGAACTGGGGACATCATGAAGTGAAACCGTGCCGAAGAAAGAGCCAGCAACGGACTTCTCGGAAATCTCCACAGAACGAAGATCTCCTTCGATGAGGACGACAAACCACACCTTCCTTCACGGAACTATAAAGGCCTGTTTGTAGCCACATGCTTGAGGCCACAGCGGCTCAGGTCAAGTGGAGAGCGAACTTATTTTTTAGTTGGTCAGCCAATCTTACCCCTGCTTGGACTTGGCAAGGTGACGATGACGCCAAGCAGGCGCTTCAGGACATTCAGGCCAGGAACGCTGGTCGAACCTGAGCTTTAATGCTACTCATGCTAGTAGGTTGGAGCAAGCTGTTACAAATCCTGTTACACTTTTTCACATGCGGTGGAAAGAGAGAGAGAGAGAGAGAGAGGAACAAAAGTGTGTTTGCATGCCCCTTGGAAGAAGCAAGAAAGAGAATTTGTGTTTTTTGTGAACGCAAGCCAGTTGGGGGCTTAACGCTGCTGGTTTGTCAAGGACCGAGGCTGCCGACTCAACCGAAGCATGCGAACAGTATGTTTGCCAACCCTCCCCCCCTCCCCCCCCCCCCCCCGCCCCCACACTTAAAGGCAATGACCGATCAAGAACTTCGTGCTTATAAGCCAGGAGGCATCAACCGGACACACCACAGTTACACAGAGCGGTCAACACCGCATGCTCTTTCGCTCCAGGTAGGAAACGGCGTGCAAACCATGTTTGTGCTCCTCGATAGCGTACTTCCGCATATCCACAAAAGCGGCAGCATACGAGATACTAGATACATCTTGATCGAAGACCAGCGACTTTGCAACCAGCGTCAGGGAAAGGCAGGGGGGGAGGGGCAGCAAGGGCCACTTCATTGCACTTCGAAAAAATGAGCTAGACATTTCATGCTGCAGGAGGAGGTGCCTTTCGACCCCAACGTTGTTCCCACGCCAGCGTACACCTGGCATGTTTGAGCTTGCATTGTGTCGGAGCCACCACGCTCCGAAAGCTGTTTGCTGCTTGCCGGTCAACTTTCGAGACGAAGTGTGGACCTTTGCAGGGACAGCTCCGCATGCACTTGGCCCAGAAGGGGACGGGCTCGCGACGAATGAACTTTCAGCACATGACATACCTGTGTGGCGCAAGGCTTGTGCGTGAGGAAGTAGTGCTCTGGGCTGGACGAGTCTCCGAGTGGTTGGATGTGGTGACGTCGTGCGTTTCCCCGCATGACTGAGTCCTTGCCGGCGTGCCAGTGGATGAGGCACCGTGCTGCTTCATCTTTCAGGGCCGCAGCCAGCTGCTGATGTTGGTACTGTAGGCTGTGAGGAGCCAGATGCCAGTCAGTAGGATGGGGATTTACGACCACAAGGGACCCCTAACATAAACCCCCCGAAGAGTAGGATTCCCTCATCATGAGGACCCCATGACCCCACTAAGGTAACAAGGTACGTTTCGGAAACCCCCCCAAATGGGCTCAATAGGCGCCCTCGGCTCACCAATCCATGTGAGCTCCCCCGTTGCTAAATGAATGGCAACCCTGGGGGCCCCATAACGTGACAGTCCAGGCATGGTATTCATCCGACGTAGTCCCGGAGTCATTGTTGCGTTGCGTTGCGAAGGGGTTGGTGCAAGGTCAGGTTTTTCTTACACTCATTCCTTGGCCTGAGGTACACACCCCTTTTCCAGCGGCCCTACCACTTTGAGGCCGTGAGTATGCAACGCGACAGGCGCGAGCGAGTGGGCAAGGGAGGCAGATAGTCGGGTGCTGAGGCACCCTCGTAACGGGGCCATGGCTCCTGCCGCAGCAAAGGGGGTCAATCCATAGTATACGTAGAGAGACTTAGAAGAGTGCTTTCGTCTTACTGCAGCCAATAGTCAGTAAATGAAGCCTGCAGTGTTCTTCATCCGGGTTCATCGTTCGACAGCGGCGAGTAGATCAAGCTGAATCGTTGAGATCCTTCAGGCCCTGAAAGAATGCGACTCCACTGAGAGAGGAGGAGCGGCTGTTACTTGCATGGGGCCTTGCCGGTATATTGTCTTGTATCGTCTTATAAGGAGGCATCGGAACAAACACTGGCATGCTTCGAGACAGAGGGAACACCTCTCTTGAATTCATCCACCCAGTCCTTCCAGGCAACGAGAGCGGACGCATTTTCTTGGCTTCAAGATACATGCCGCATGTTTTTTTTGGCTTTTGCAGGGACACGACAAGCATGTCCCAGAGTCCTGGAACATTCTAGCACTACTATAGCACTGACGGTTGGAAAGATTGCGTCTGCTTCGGTGTCCGTTTGAGTTAGGCGTTGATGATTCCAGGCGGGCTCAGGTCCGATTCTGTCCTTGAACGAGATGCAGAACCGAGACATTCTTGTTGATTGGAGTTGTTGATTTGCAGGGTGAGGTAATTGCTGAGCTGCAGCTTTGCATGGGTGGGCCGCTGCGCGCCAAGGCAGCACGGAATGTCCTTCATTTCATTGGGCGAGCAAACGCAGTACAGTAGCATAGCGGCTGCATGCGTTTCAGTGTTCCGGTGCTCAGTGCCCGCAGATTGCCCACAGTTTACAGCGCCCAGACGCTGGAAAAGCAAAATGCCCCTGGTGGAAAACACGAGTGCATACGCAGACATGCGCTTGACATCTTCTTTTGGACAGCCATACAGGAGTGTTCTTGAACAAAACAAGAAAGCTGGTTACAATCAACGCCTGGAGTCATAGTCATAACAAGTCCGGTCGGGAAGCAAAAGAAATAATCGCAACATTGAGCGTGGGAAATCTCGCACGTTCCTGCAGTGCTGCAGACACTTGAGATGGACACCAAAACCTGGCAACATCTGGTACCTATATCCGGCTCTTTTCAGCAATCGATGTACAAACTATAATTTGCAGATTCTGGAATTTCTTGGATTATAGAATATCGATCTCATCACTATTCAAGGACATATTTCTATTAACAATGAAACCAAATAATTTATGATGATTGGTTTATTTGGGACTCCCATCCGAATTCGTGGAATTGTTGCCCAAGGGACAGCTGCTGGGGATTATGTCATTCTTTCTTCTACCAAATATAGGATGCCTTATTCTCGATGGGGCAGGTTGACTTTCAGAATTGCCGGGTTCAGCTTCGAAAAATGGACCACTGAAGACGCTTCTCATCGCGATTTCGAGGGCTTGTTTGCACCTCAGGGTCAATTGCGGATTCTATCTTTATTCTGGTCGGGATATTCATTCTC
>CAJNDS010000016.1:0-73731 GCA_905221605.1 Symbiodinium natans
AGCTCTCCGCTCTCAGCTCTCAGCTCTCAGCTCTCAGCTCTCAGCTCTCAGCTCTCAGCTCTCAGCTCTCAGCTCTCAGCTCTCAGCTCTCAGCTCTCAGCTCTCAGCTCTCAGCTCTCAGCTCTCAGCTCTCAGCTCTCAGCTCTCAGCTCTCAGCTCTCCTCTCTCTCTCTCTCTCTCTCTCTCTCTCTCTTCTTTGTCCCTTTCTTCGAGACGAGAAGCAGATGGATAAGACGAGATGGAAAGAGAGATTCTTTGCTTCGCTGCAGAATGTGGGGTGAAAACAACAGTAGACTGTTTGGGGAACAAGTCTTCCCTTTGCTCTTTTTGGGCATACAACAGGGCCAAGAAATTCCTTCTCCCCTCTTATCCCTGTTCTGTAGTCTATCGTTACAGAAAGACAAATACATATACAAGGTGCCAGTTTCACTCTTGTCCCACTCCTTTAGCGCTTTTCTTACAGCAGAAAAGCTGAACATGCAAGAATACAGCCTCCTCTCTCTTCTCTCTTCTTTGTTCTCTTGTACGTGACAAATGAATACACAAGAGGACAAGGAAAAGAGAAGTTAATGGGCGGGAAAGAGGGCAGGGTGGATTGCTTTGTTCCTGGCAAGAAGGGAGCCCCCCCCCCCCCGTAGAGCAGGGCTGAGAGCCCTTACACCCTCTCTTTTGCTTTCTTTCTCTCCTGCGTTCCCAGGTCTTCTGTTCTTTTGCGTTTAGGAAATTCAAGGGAACTGCTAAAAAAGGAGGAAGGAGTTTTTCTTGTCTCTTTTCGTTGCCCTTGCTGGCCCTTGCTCTTTTCTTTTCTCGTTCAGCGAGAGAGGAAGAGACTGCAGGGGGCAAACAACAAAGAATGGACAAGAGCCCTTCTCTCTTATCTTATTGAGAAATTGATAGGTAAGAGGAGGAAGAAACTCCCCTCCCCTCAGTCTCCATCTCTTCTCTTCTTTTCTTTTCTTTACGTGCTCCTCTCAAACCGAAGACAAAAGAACAAACGATGAAGGGAACATGATATCGACTGTTTTGGCTATCCTTCTTGCTTCTCATTGCTGTTCCATCGTTCTCTTCTCTCTTCAAGTCTATCCAGATATTTTCTTTTTTCCTTTCGACGAGGAGAATGGGAAGAGAAGGTCCTTTCTCTTCGTCCCTCGTGTTCCTTCCAAAACACGAAGGGCGTGCGGCGTGTGAAAAGGTAGAATTTCTACCCGCGTCGCGCAGGTATATAGGATGTATGTGTTGCATGAGCAGCTAGAATTTCTACCCACATCTTGTAGGTATGTATCGTATATGTATTGTATATCACATAGAGAAATGGAGAGGAAAGGGCGGGAATCCTCAAACCGTCAGACTAGGATTTGAGGGCATTGGGTTTTTGTATGTAACCCCGATCCAGCGAGAATATTGTGAGCAAGTATCTGGGTTCCGGGCCTTCCCACAAGCCCAACTTGCTCGCAAGTACATGGGTTGTCATTTCAATGTTTCCCAAAGGGTCACCCAGAACAATTCTCATTTCTCACACACACACATCATCCCCAATACTCACAAATACATATCTCATAAACCCTTCTCGTTTAAGGTTTAGATTTCTAAACAGCGTATTCGACGAAGGCTTAGGGTAAATTCCAAGATTTATACATGCTTCTTATTTAGTTTTGGGACATAGCCTTATTCCTAAACCTATTCCTTTAACGTTTAAGGCCAAAACGCATGCATGAGCCTTAGTTGTTTAAGGTTTTGCGCCGGACACTGAGGTCTATTAATTCTAGATTCTTAAACCACGCACCTGGGCACGACGAGGTTGCGGGAAAGGGGGGAAAATCGCGAACCTTATGGCTGAAGCTTAAGCCTAACCCTATTCCAAACCATATTCGCTGAAGATCTAGTGAATTCAGATCGGATTTAGGGGAAAACAATGAGTGAACGCTTCGCTTAGCATTTTCCTTTTCCTCTTTTCAGGAGATAAAACTCGGAGGGTTCTTTCAGAAGAAGATTGTTGATACTTAACGAATATGCCACAGAGGCCCCTTAAAATTAGAAAAAACCTCTTACATTCTTTAAAACCCTTGAAGATTGAAAAGGAACAAGTCTTCTGAGCAAGGACTCGGAAGGACCCTTTACACAGCTCCATCTCAGACCAAAACATAAGGGTTTTCACCAAATTGCTCATTTTGTTGGATTTTTTCCCCTTTTTTGCTCCTTCAGGTACCCCAACTTAACATAAGGATTTTCACCAAATTGCTCATTGCGGTGACTTTTTCCAATTTTGCACCTTCACGGACCCCCAATGAAGGCCAAAAACAAAAGGGTTTTCACCAAATTGCTGATGTTGATGATTTTGCGTCTTGCACGGACCCCAGCTAAAGCCAAAAACATAGGTGTTTTCGCCAAATTGTTCATTTGGGCGATTTTTTGGCAATTTTGCACCTTCACAGACCCCCAGGTAAGGCAAAAACATCCAGATTTTCAATTTTTCGTGATTTTTTGCAATTTTGCGCGTTCACCGACCCTCAGCTAAGGCCAAAACAAAAGGATTTTCATCAAATTGCTGATTTTTGTGATTTTCCTGAGTTTGGTTGTTTTTTGCAATGTGGCGCCTTGACGGACCCCTATCCAAGGCCAAAACATAAGGATTTCCATCAAACTGCTGCTTTTGGTGCTTTTTGTAATTTTGCGCCTGCACCCACCCCCAGCTAAGGCCAAAACATAAGGATGTTACCAGATTGCGACTTTTGGCAATTTTGCGCCTTCACCGGCTTATTTAGGTGATTTGTTTGCAACGTGGCGCCTTGACGAACCCCTACCTAAGGCCAAAACATATTTTCGTGATTGTTTGCATGTGGCGCCTTGACGGACCCCTATCTAAGGACAAAACATGAGCATTTTCACCAAATTGCTCATTTTTGTGCGCCTTCACAGACACCAATCTAAGGCCAAAACACAAGGATTTTCACAAAATTGCTAGTTTTTGTGATTTTTGGCATCTAACAGAAGGATTTTCACCAAGTTGCTCATTAGGCGCAATCTTGCACCTTCACAGACCCCCCTATCTAAGGCAAAAAAAGGATTTGACTGGAGCAAAAATTGAACCCAAAATCTCAGGGACCAGGTCTTGCGATTTGCCTCTTTGAAGCAAAAATTGAACCCAAAATCTTAGGGACCAGGGCTTGCTATTTGACTCTTTGGAGCAAAAATTGAGCCCGAAATCTTAAGGACCAGGGCTTTAAATTATGAGTCTGGGCCTCCCCCCAATACTAAATTACGAGCCCGGGCCTTCTCCCAATACTAAATTACGAGCCCGGGCCTTCTCCCAATACTAAATTACGAGCCCGGGCCTTCTCCCAATTCTTTATTTTCGAGCCCGGACCTTCCCCCAATATTAAATTACGAGCCCGGCCTTCCCCCAATACTAAATTACGAGCCCGGGCCTTCCCCCAATATTAAATTACGAGCCCGGGCCTTCTGCCAATACTAAATTACGAGCTCGGGCCTTCTTTTCTTTCCAGACTGGTTTGGTCTCCCCGGGCCCCCCCCTCCCCAAACTATTCGAACTATTCGAAATTATTCGAACTATTCGAACCCCCTTGGTTCGAATTTTCGAATAGTTCGAATAGTTTGAATAGTTTGGGCGCCCCAGGCCGGGCCCCAAACTATTCGAACACCCCCCCTCCCAATACTAAATTATGAGCCCGGGCCTTCTCCCAGAACTAAATTACGAGCCCGGGCCTTCTCCCAATACTAAATTACGAGCCCGGGCCTTCCCCCAATACTAAATTACGAGCCCGGCCTTCCCCCAATACTAAATTACGAGCCCGGGCCTTCCCCCAATACTAAATTACGAGCCCGAGCCTTCCCTTCCTTTCCAGACTGGTCTCCCCGGGCCCCCCCCCAAACTATTCGAACTATTCGAAATTATTCGAACTATTCGAACCCGCTTGGTTCGAATAGTTCGAATAGTTTCGAATAGTTCGAATGTTTGAAAAGTTTGGGCGCCCCAGGCCAGGCCCCAAACTATTCGAACACCCCCCCTCCCAACACTAAATACGAGCCCGGGCCTTCTCCGAATACTAAATTACGAGCCCGGGCATTCCCCCAATACTAAATTACGAGCCCGGGCCTTCTCCCAATACTAAATTACGAGCCCGGACCTTCCCCCACACTAAATTACGAGCCCGTGCCTTCCCCCAATACTAAATTACGAGCCCGTGCCTTCCCCCAATACTAAATTACGAGCCAGGGCCTTCTCCCAATACTAAATTACGAGCCAGGGCCTTCCCCTCCTTTCCAGACTGGTCTCCCCGGCCCCCCCCCAAACTATTCGAACTATTCGAACTATTCGAAATTATTCGAATAATTCGAATAATTTCGAATAGTTCGAATAGTTCGAATAGTTCGAATAGTTTGGGCGCCCCAGGCCGGGCCTCAAACTATTCGAACACCCCCCTCCCAATACTAAATTACGAGCCGGGCCTTCTCCCAATACTAAATTATTCTCCCAATACTAAATTACGAGCCCGGGCCTTCTCCCAATATTAAATGACGAGCCCGGGCCTTCCAATTACGAGCCCGGCCTTCCCCCAATACTAAATTACGAGCCCGGGCCTTAGCCCAACACTAAATTACGAGCCAGGGCCTTCCCCTCCTTTCCAGACTGGTCTCCCCGGGCCCCCCCCAAACTATTCGAACTATTCGAACTATTCGAAATTATTCGAACTATTCGAACCCACTTGGGTTCGAATAGTTCGAATAATTTCGAATAGTTCGAATAGTTTGAATAGTTTGGGCGCCCCAGGCCGGGCCCCAAACTATTCGAACACCCCCCCTCCCAATACTAAATTACGAGCCCGGGCCTTAATTACGAGCCCGGGCCTTGTCCCAATACTAAATTACGAGCTCGGGCCTTCTCCCAATACTAAATTACGAGCCCGGGCCTTCCCCCAATACTAAATTACGAGCCCGGCCTTCCCCCAATACTAAATAACGAGCCCGGGCCTTCCCCCAATCCTAAATTACGAGCCCGGGCCTTCCCCCAATACTAAATTACGAGCCCGTGCCTTCCCCCAATACTAAATTACGAGCCCGGGCCTTCTCCCAACACTAAATTACGAGCCATGGCCTTCCCTTCCTTTCCAGACTGGTCTCCCCGGGCCCCCCCCCAAACTATTCGAACTATTCGAACTATTCGAAACTATTCGAACTATTCGAACCCCCTTGGTTCGAATAGTTCGAATAGTTTCAAATAGTTCGAATAGTTTGAGTAGTTTGGGCGCCCCAGGCCGGACCCCAAACTACTCCCAATACTAAATTACGAGCCCGGGCCTTCCCCCAATACTAAATTACGAGCCCGGCCTTCCCCCAATACTAAATAACGAGCCCGGGCCTTCCCCCAATCCTAAATTACGAGCCCGGGCCTTCTCCCAACACTAAATTACGAGTCATGGCCTTCCCTTCCTTTCCAGACTGGTCTCCCCGAGCACCCCACCCCCCTAAACTATTCGAACTATTCGAACTATTCGAAATTTTTCGAACTATTCGAACCCCCTTGGCTCGAATAGTTCGAATAGTTTGGGGCACTAGTTTTGTGCGGCATTTGCAGGACTTTTGCAGGGCGCCAAGGGGATCCCGGCAAATTTCGACCCGCAAAGTTGTTCCTACCCGTTCCCGTTTTGCGTGGTACTTGAAGAACTTTCCAGGGTGCCAAGGGGATCCCGGCAAATTTCGACCCGCAAAGTTGTTCCTACCCGTTCCCGTTTTGTGTGTTATTTGCGGGACTTTTGCAGGGCGCCAAGGGGATCCCGGCAAATTTCGACCCGCCAAGTTGTTCCTACCCGTTCCCGTTTTGTGTGGCATTTGCAGGACTTTTTCAGGGTGCCAAGGGGATCCCGGCAAATTTCGACCCGCAAAGTTGTTCCTACCCGTTCCCGTTTTGTGTGTTATTTGCGGGACTTTTGCAGGGCGCCAAGGGGATCCCGGCAAATTTCGACCTGCAAAGTTGTTCCTACCCGTTCCCGTGTTGTGTGGTATTTGCGGGACTTTTGCAGGGTGCCAAGGGGATCCCGGCAAATTTCGACCCGCAAAGTTGTTCCTACCCGTTCCCGTTTCGTGTGGTATTTGTAGGACTTTTGCAGGGTGCCAAGGGGATCCCGGCAAATTTCGACCCGCAAAGTTATTCCTACCCGTTCCCGTTTTGTGTGGTATTTGCGGGACTTTTGCAGGGTGCCAAGGGGATCCCGGCAAATTTCGACCCGCCAAGGTGTTCCTACCCGTTCCCGTTTTGTGTGGTATTTGCGGGACTTTTGCAGGGTGCCAAGGGGATCCCGGCAAATTTCGACCCGCAAATGTTGTTCCTACCCGTTCCCGTTTTGCGTGGTATTTGCGGGACTTTTCCAGGGTGCCAAGGGGATCCCGGCAAATTTCGACCCGCAAAGTTGTTCCTACCCGTTCCCGTTTTGTGTGGTATTTGCGGGACTTTTGCAGGGTGCCAAGGGGATCCCGGCAAATTTCGACCCGCAAAGTTGTTCCTACCCGTTCCCGTTTTGTGCGGTATTTGCGGGTCTTTTGCAGGGTGCCAAGGGGATTCCGGCAAATTTTGACCTTTGGGGGCCCCAGGCCGGCGCGAACCCCCCTTCCTCCCAAACTGGTCTCCCCGGGGACCCCCCAAACTATTCGAACTATTCGAACTATTCGAAACTATTCGAACTATTCGAACCCCCCTGGTTCGAATAGTTCGAATAGTTCGAATAGTTTGGGGCACCAGCCCTCGCCCCCAAACTATTCGAACTATCCGAACCCCCCTGGTTCGAATAGTTCGAATAGTTTGGGGTACCAGGCCGGGCCCCCAAACTATTCGAACTATTCGAACCCCCCTGGTTCGAATAGTTCGAACAGTTCGAATAGTTTGGGGCACCAGGCCGGGCCCCCAAACTATTCGAACTATTCGAACCCCTCTGGTTCGAATAGTTCGAATAGTTTCGAATAGTTCGAATAGTTCGAATAGTTTGGGGGCCCGGCCTGGGGCCCCCGCACTATTCGAACTATTCGAACCCCCCTTCCTCCCAAACTGGTCTCCCCGGGGACGCCCCAAACTATTCGAACTATTCGAACTATTCGAAACTATTCGAACTATTCGAACCCCCCTGGTTCGAATAGTTCGAATAGTTCGAATAGTTCGAATAGTTTGGGGGCCCCAGGCCGGGCCCCCAAACCATTCAAACTATGCGAACCCCCCTTCCTCCCAAACTGGTCTCCCCAGGCAACCCCCAAACTATTCGAACTTTTCGAACTATTCGAAACTATTCGAACTATTCGAACCCCCCTGGTTCGAATAGTTCGAATAGTTCGAATAGTTTGGGGCACCAGCCCTCGCCCCCAAACTATTCGAATTATTCGAACCCCCCTGGTTCGAATAGTTCGAATAGTTCGAATAGTTTGGGCCTCCAGGCCGGGCCCCCAAACTATTCGAACTATTCGAACCCCTCTGGTTCGAATAGTTCGAATAGTTTCGAATAGTTCGAATAGTTCGAATAGTTTGGGGGCCCGGCCTGGGGCCCCCACACTATTCGAACTATTCGAACCCCCCTTCCTCCCAAACTGGTCTCCCCGGGGACGCCCCAAACTATTCGAACTATTCGAAACTATTCGAACTATTCGAACCCCCCTGGTTCGAATAGTTCGAATAGTTCGAATAGTTCGAATAGTTTGGGGGCCCCAGGCCGGGCCCCCAAACCATTCAAACTATGCGAACCCCCCTTCCTCCCAAACTGGTCTCCCCAGGCAACCCCCAAACTATTCGAACTTTTCGAACTATTCGAAACTATTCGAACTATTCGAACCCCCCTGGTTCGAATAGTTCGAATAGTTCGAATAGTTTGGGGCACCAGCCCTCGCCCCCAAACTATTCGAATTATTCGAACCCCCCTGGTTCGAATAGTTCGAATAGTTCGAATAGTTTGGGCCTCCAGGCCGGGCCCCCAAACTATTCGAACTATTCGAACCCCCCTGGTTCGAATAGTTCGAATAGTTTCGAATAGTTTCGAATAGTTCGAATAGTTCGAATAGTTTGGGGGCCCCAGTCCGGACCCCAAACCATTCAAACTATTCGAACCCCTGTTTGAATGTTCAGAAAAGACGCATGGTCACATAATACAGGAAGGTTCCTCGTACATATATATATATATATATATATAGATAGATAGATAGATATATGCGCAGGGCTTGGTCAGGTTGTAGAGTTCAGGGGGGCGAAACATGGAGCCCTGATGCGCAGGGAGTTGGGGCTAAACCCCAAATCTAAAACCGCAAACCGCAAACCCGAAACCCGCAACCCTGAAACCCCAAACCCCCAAACCCTAAACCCCCGTAACCAGGAGACTTGAACCTGAGGCCTCGACGTACACCCCAAACTCGAAACCACAAACCCGAACCCCTAAACCGCCGTGGCGGCGGAGAAGCGCCGGGCCGCCCAGTCAGGGTTTGGGATGCCGAGGAGGAGGGTTTGCAGATTTTCGGGGATAATGGAGGGTTGAGGCAGTCGAGACCTTGCAAGGCCTAGAGTTCAGGGTTTAGGGTTCTGGCAAGCAATCCAAGCTCGTGGACATTCGCCACTTCCCAAAAATTCTGGGCAAGGGAGGGAGTGTAGAGGTGGTGTAGGTCAGGGGGATGGAGAGTGGGAGCATGGGCCCGAGGGGAGTAGGCGGGGCGGAGGGCGGAGGGGGCGGAGCGGGAGGGCCCGGGCATGCACTGGGGCCCTTTAAAGTCAGCTGAGAAGCCACATCCATGCGCCGTCGACCATGAGCCAACGGGGCCAGGAGCCATGGGTTCAGTTGGGGGGCGGGGTGGGTGGGGGTGGGGGTTGGGGGTTGGGGGTGGCAAATTGCGTACGGTATGGGGGTGGGGGTTGGGGGTTGGGGTGGAGCAGGGGCCATATATAGGACCAGCATTGGCAGCCATGCAGGTCGAGGGATGAAGAATGGGACCAGCAGCCAATGGGGCCACAAGCCATGGGTCCAGTGGCGGGGTGCATGGGGGGCTTGGGCAAGGGAGGGAGTGTAGAGGTGGTGTAGGTCAGGGGGATGGAGAGTGGGAGCATGGGCCCGAGGGGAGTAGGCGGGGCGGAGGGCGGAGGGGGCGGAGCGGGAGGGCCCGGGCATGCACTGGGGCCCTTTAAAGTCAGCTGAGAAGCCACATGCGTGGGCCGTGGACCATGAGCCAATGGGGCCAGGAGCCATGGGTTCAGTGGGGGGCGTGCGTGGGGGGTGGGGGTGGGGGTTGGAAGTGGGTGGGGTGGGGGTTGGGGGTTGGGGGTGGCAGGGTATGGGGGTGGGGGTTGGGGGTTGGGGTGGAGCAGGGGCCATATGTAGGACCAGCACCGACACCATGCAGGTCGAGGGATGAAGAATGGGACCAGGAGCCAATGGGGCCAGGAGCCATGGGTCCAGTGGGGGCGCGGGGTGGGGGTTGGGGGTGGGGGTGGAGCCATGACGCCAGGAGCAAGGGGCCATGACAAGCACGGGCGGCGCGGGGTGGGGGTGGGGTGGGGACGTGGGGGGGTGGGGGTGGGGGTTGGAAGTGTGGTTGGGGGTGGCAGGGTGCGTGCGGGGTGGGGGTGGGGGTTCAGGGGCCATTTTTTTGACCAGCGTTGGCAGCCATGCAGGTCGAGGGATGAAGCATGGGTCCATGAGGGAAAAGAATGGGACCAGGAGCCATGGGTCCATGAGAAGCATGGCGGGGTGCGTGGGGGGCTTGGGCAAGGGGAGAGCGGGGGGGGGAACGGTGGTGCGTGGGTGGTGGGGGTAGAGCAAGCGGGCCAAGCGATGGAGAGTGGGAGCATGGACCATGAGCCATGGGTCCAGTGGGGGGCGGGGTGTGTGGGGGGTGGGGGTGGGGGCGGTTGGGGGTGGGGGTGGGGGTGGGGGTTGGGGGTGGGGGTGGAGCCAACCGGAAGTGTGGAAAGGGGTTGGGGGTGGGGGTGGGGGTGGGGTGTGGGGGGGGGGTGGAGCCATGGGGCCAGGAGCCCTGGGTCCATGACAAGCATGGGCGGCGGGGCAGGGTGCGTGCGGGGTGGGGGTGGGGGTGGAGCAGGGGCCATAAATAGGAGGGATGAAGAATGGGACCAGGAGCCATGGGTCCATGAGAAGTATGCGTCCATGAGAAGCATGGCGGGGTGCGTGGGGGGCTTGGGCAAGGGGGGGAGTATGCGGAGCGGGAAGGGCGGATGGACGGGGGGCGGGGTGCGTGGGTGGTGCGGGTAGGGCAAGCGGGCGGGCATGCACTGGGGGCCGGGGGGTGCGTGGGGGGCTTGGGCAAGGGAAGGAGTATGCGGAGCGGGAAGGGCGGATGCGTGGGGTAGGGCAAGCGGGCGGGCATGCACTGGGAGGAGGCATGGGTCCATGAGAAGCATGGCGGGGTGCGTGGGGGGCTTGGGCAAGGGAAGGAGCGGGGGGGGGGGTGCGTGGGTGGTGGGGGTAGGGCAAGCGGGCGGGCATGCACTGGGGGTTGGTCGAGCTTTGGATGGGGTGGAGTAGGTGGTAGGGGCAATGGGTCTTCACTGACGCCGCCCCCCTAGGGGTCGGCGGATAGTGCATATTTCCAGTAGACATGGCTTTGTTAGTTGTTAGATTTCAACTACGGGGTGTCGGGTGTGTGTCGCTGCAAGAGTTCAACATCTACTCGCGGAAGCAACGCGGAAGGGCCTCGCGAAGGGAGGCTAGTGTTTAGGGTTGAGGGTTTAGGGTTTAGGGTTGAGGGTTTAGGGTCTAGGGTATTAGGGTTCAAACATATTTCAACATGAGCATGACACCCGTCAGAACTACTTGTAAGTTGGCTTTTGCTGCCTCTGAGGGTAAGATGTCCTTGTCCCAAAAAAACATTGATTATATGAGGCGAAGCTCATCAGACTGAGTTGGCTGTGGCTTACTACCCCGAAGGGTGACAGTTGCGGCATCGGCTATGAGTCTCTCCATTGTCACCATCTGCATTGATGGGAGGACCCTCAAGTGCCCCAGCGCAAAACCCCACAAACCCCGACATGCCTCCACACAAGCATTGCACCTTGAACCCCAAACCACGGAGAATTCGCCAAACTCTCAAAGATCTACATCCCAAATCACTTGGTGTTCAGGGTTTGGGAGGTATAGTCTGGCTTTTGGGACCCAAAGCTCCCCTTGAACCCTACACTCGCCTCAAAAGAGGCGGCGGACCTGTTCAAGGCCTTCGACCCATGGGGTGCCTCGCTTGACCAGTGGGGATTAAAGGAACCCTCGGGCTCATCAGGGTTTAGGGTTTAGGGTTTAGGGTTTAGGGTTTAGGGTTTAGGGCCTAAATTGTAGAAACCTTGCATATAGAGGGTTTAGGGATAGACAGTATGGTCAGTACGGCGCTTAAGACATGCCGACAGAAGCCTTGGACTTGGATGCCCAGCAGTGCCCTTATCCATTCGCGGCGTGGGACCTATCTCTAGCCTTTGTCTAGGGTGACGTGTGCTGGTACTTGTGAGGTCTCTTTGGAGGGCTGGGGTGCTTCTTAGGATTCAGAGGGCCAGGATTTGACAGCTAGGGACCAAGAATCTCAGGTAGGTGTCATGATCATGGTGTTGTTTTGTAGGAACTTGGGCTGCGGGCAGGTGCAGAAGTGAAAACTAAACTCTATAAACCTCAGAGCCCTTCGTCCTATCCTGACGCCCAAGCTTGCGTGTAGATTCTGAGCCTAAACCGTGTTAAAGCAACTATATATATATATATGTATTATGTGCATATATACACGTATCTATGTGTTTTTGTCTCTGCCGGGTTTGGGCACTTCAGGGTTTAGGGGGAAGGGCGGGAGCTGGAGGTGGGACGAAGGCGGGTTCGGATCATGACGTGGCGAGTTTGGAAGCGTTAAGCAGCAAGGCTCTGGGGCTTGTGGGGTTTGGGGTTTAGGTTTAGGGATTAGGGTTTAGGGTCACCAGCGTTGGGGTGTTTAGGGATCAGGGTTTTGGAGTTCAGGGTTTCTTGATGAACAGCAAAGCGACATGACGCGCAGCGAGACAGTCGCAAGGCAGCGTAGATCCCAGCATGCGAAACCCTAGACCCTTAAACCTGCCATGATTCTGTCAAACTCTGCGCTGCAACCGTGCGGCGAGAATCTCCAGCCCTAAACCCAAATTGCAATCATGATGATGATGATGATGATGCTGATGATGATGATGATGATGATGATGATGATGGCCGTGATGATGATGACCCTAACCTAAGGCAAGGGTTGGCTGCCTCTCCAGCGCATGATGGAGTACGAGGCATTGCCTTCACGAGCGGGGGGTTCCGTCTTAGCAGTTTGGGGTTGGTTTGAGGACGTAGGGTGCGGAGCTGCAAAAGATCCCCTAGGCCTTATAATCCCCATAATCAACCCTATAAAGGGCCCTTTCCAGGGGTCATAGGGTATAGTAGCCTACCCCGGAAAGTTAAGCTCCCCCGGATCAATCTGCAAGGTCCTGCGTCTGGGGTTAGGGGCGGGATCTGGTTTGATCTTTGGATTTCCGCCTCCTTCCTGAAGAACGTTGTAAGAGCCCAACCTTGAGACCAGAAAGACTTCAACCCGTCAGCCATATGTCCGAAGCACACCGAGCTCACATAGTTCTGAAACCAGAAGAGGGTGTTAAAACCAAAATGAGGGTTAGGATTTAAAAAAACACAAGAGGTTTAGGGTTTTGAAAAAACTGAAGAGGGCTAGGGCTTTTTTATCACCCTATTCTGAAACCAGATCTACGGCATCGATTGGCTGCAGCCATCAGTAAACGTGGTCGGGATCTCAGGACGCCCTAAGCCTCTTGAGGTCAAGCTTTCTGGCCTTTAAAGTGGCATAGGAGAACCCTGAACCCTAAACCCTAACCCCTAAACCCTAAACTGGGTTACGTGGGCGTAGGGGGCCATCCTGCATCTCAGAACAGCTTCACAGGCCCTGAGGATTCCATTGAGGTGGTTGTGCTTTTGGCTGTAGCTTGGCCTCAGGGGGCTCAGGGTCCAGTATCTGGGCCTCAGGCTGATTCAAGAGGTCTGCTTGATTGCATACTGCCAGAAGAGGTGTTGCTTCTTGTGGAATCTATAATAAGACTGCACCCTTTCGGGAGGCTGGTGGCTAGCGCTGTTTAGATGCCCTGCCTTTCCTCCCCCATCTCGTAGACGGGGTCGAAACATGCGCTGCGTTGCATTACCCCAGAAGACTCTTCCTTCCCGAGCCTACCTGGAGGTTCATGGGGAGGTATAAGTGGGGTTATAAGTTGGGCAACTATAGTTAAAACTGGCTATAACCTTACTGAGGGTACTCAAATCCCTACTTGTAACTACCCATGAACCTTCACTAAGTGAGGCCACATCCCCTCGAGCATCGCGATCCCCGCGGACGTCGCCGAGGCGTTTAAAAGATAATATAAGGTACCCCTCCGAAAAGTGGAAGGTCCATGGGTCCTTAGAGAGGGCCATAAGTAAGGCTCTACTGTACGTGTTTCCTTTCGCAAGGTACATCATAAATCCCTAGTTCTCAATATGTATATATATATACACATTGATTGTTCATTGATTTATCTCTAGCTATTCATTTAAAGTTGATTTAGAATGTGTACGTACGCGTACCTATACTTGTAGGCTTCGTCCATCGTCCTTGTCGAATCCTCTCATGCGACGCTCCATCGCAACCCACCTTGAGGATCAGAGGTCTCCTTCAGCAGTTTCGGAGATGGCCTTGTCTCCGAATCATTGCGGTTTAGGGTTTAGGGTTTAGGGTTTAGGGTTCAGGGTTCAGGGTTCAGGGTTCAGGGTTGGGGGTTTAGGGTTTATTCTTGAATGCTCTTTACGTTCTTATTCACTCTTCATGGAAACAATCTCGGATCTGCGGCCATAGGCCTAGCTAACTCGATCAGACGCGCGGTCAATCCTGGGCGTTCGTCGAAAAAGCGACGCGCGCTACGCAATCCAGGTTCGAGGTCGCAACATGACAGTGGCACATTTAGTTTGCGATCGAAGTCACGGGCGAAGAAGCACTCTTTAAAGACGAAAGAAGTTCAATTCGCCAGCACTTACTTCTTGGAATGTTCAAAAATAAATCCGAATTTACACATTTCCTTCGGTCCCTAGTTCTCTCACTCCGCTAAAAGAATATACCAAGAAGTGCAACTCTGCCTGGCAGTCGAACAGTCGCACATGGTTGGTAGGGGAAGCGAAATGACCCGCTACTTCTTTAGAGGTGTGAGTTCAATTGATTACCCCCAATGGGTTCTCAGAGCCCGGCAAGTTGCGTTGAATACGGTTTAGGGTTTAGGTTTTAGGGTTGCTGGGGAGTTCGATGGGTCTTCTGCAGGCTGGTGATGTTGAAGACTTGATCTGTGATGGATGTTCTATCAGCAAAGGTGGCGTCATGAAGGCTCAATGCTTGCTTTGTGAATCACTGCCCCACCGAACAGGAGTTGATGCTCGGACATCCAACGCTTGACGATGATTCCTCTGAGGACATGGACGCCTGGTTCAGCAACACAGTTGCTATGATGAAGCCGACCTCGCCCGAGATTCTGCGGGCCACGCCTGCATTTGAGACGCTGCGATTTTTGGCCCAGCCTCTGCGCGCTCGACAGGGCGACTTCTTTGGGCGGAGCCAGGTCACTACCAGCATTGCGTCCTTTTGGTCGCACAGTTGGCACGGGTCGACGTGGCAGAAGATCGCCTTTCTCTTCTTCCTGAACAATGGTCCTGCAGCTGCCGCAGTGAGCTCGGCTTCAGCTGTCCTGGCAGGACTTCTCTATTGTTTCCGGTTATTGCCCAGCATTTTTGGGCACCTGGGGTGGTGCTCGATCTTTGCGACCTTCACGTACGTCTTCACCTTGTTTTTTTGGCGAAGGCGGCAACTGGTTTTTCTCGACAGGATCTGCATCTCAAGCGACGAAAATCTGAAAGCAGAGGCGATGCTCAGTTTGGGTGCCTTCTTAAGACATTCTGATGCGATGCTCGTCCTGTGGGATCCGACCTTCATGGACCGGTTGCTAAGAGAAACTTGAATACAACTTTTTAGCCTTTTTCAATAGTTCTCAGATTTTGTACAAATTAGGACACTGCTATACGGTCCCAAGTTCCCCGTAGGTTGTGGTGCTTGCTTGAGCTGGCCGCCTTCTTACACAGCCGCAAAGAGGGCTCCAAGATCAGGCTCACCATCCGCCCTACGGTGTTGGGCCCCTGCTTGCAAGTTACGGTCTTCTCCTTGATCGTCTTCAACGCAGTAACCACGTTTGCTTGGGTCCTCATAGACAGCTTCTGGTACTTCTGGCTGGGCGTTCTCCTGCTGTCAAGTGTGAACTTCTGGCTCACCGCTCACATGGGTCGTGAGTACTGCCGGTCTATAGAGAAAGTGCGAGACGATATTGCATTTTTCAGTGTTGACAAGTTGGTGAGTTGGTGCTGTTGCGTGGGGCACAAAGATCCATCATCGGGAATGCCAGTGGCATGTGACCGGACGATCATCTTTCACTGTATGCAAATATGGTTTGGCACAGTCGAAGCCTTCGAGCATCGAGTACGGTCAGATGTCCTTCGGATCCTCGTGGATCAGCTCTCTAATCAGGTCTGCGGGCACTCTGTGATGATAGGGGTGGGACGGCTTGCTACATTTGCAAGGTTTTTGCGTTGGAGGGGCCATAAGGGAGAACAGGAACAGTGAGCCTATATAACCCCACACCATAGTCACAGATGTCACAGGTGCTTTCTTATGGGCAGCTGGTCACGGTCACGGTGCCCATAACTTGGGGATACCTTGACGTTGTCTTCGACCACTTCTTGGTTGGCGAGTATGCGGAAGGTGTACACAGCCTGATGCGTGGATTGACCTACGGCTTAGCTATGTCTCCGTCAATGATATTACTCATGTTCCGGCTGGCGTACTACTTGCGGAGGAAGCGGAGCCTGCACCTGCTAGACTGGCTCGTGTCATCGCTCGTCATTCTTTGCGGGCTTTGTCTTTTTGTCTGCTTTGTCGCATGGGATCTGTCAACTTTCACCGTGCTGCTGCCGGAGGCTCCAATCGTAGCCGGGCTGCTATTTTCTGTGCCCACAGTGGCTGTGGCACTTTTGGTGTGGAGAGTCGTGCCCAAGGTCAAACTTCTCTAGCTCTCTTGCGCGCCACTGAGTGGCCTCAAGTTTGCAAGTTTTAAGAAATATTTCGCATGGCTGCATGTCTCAGCTTGGCATATGACATATTATGTTCTGTGCTTATATCATTATAGGCTTTTCTTCTGTGCTTTTTTGGCTTGGGTGATTTGGCCTTCTAGTCATGGAGGGAAAACAAAGAAATGACAAAAAGGAAGCGCGATGCCAACACAACTAGCTCCCTTCAGCTTGCAGCCACGCCACCCGATTGTTTCACCCATGCATCACGAGCCAAGTGCTTTAACAGCACATCGCAGCATCCGAAGTGGCATGACTCGCAAGAGCTGTTCCACGTGCTGTGGAAAGGCAGTTTGTGTTTAGATTTCGGCTTGGTTTCCTAAACCCTGAACCCTAAACCCTGAACCCTAAACCCTAAACCCTAAACCCTAAACCCTAAACCCTAAACCCGTGGGAGGCTTCGAAGTTCAGGTCAGGGCTTAGGGTTGCTTCGGGTTTTGGGGGTTCAAGTCTGGGCCGGCGCTCGGCTCCTTGGCTCAACCGTTGCGACGGCAGCAGCTTTCTGAGGAAAAGTTAGGGTTTAGGGTTTAGGGTTTAGGGTTTAGGGTTTAGGGTTTAGGGTTTAGGGTTTAGGGTTTAGGGTTTAGGGTTTAGGGCCTGTGGTGAACTTGTAACCTTAAGAGTTTTGGATTGGGATGTTCCCCCTTATACTAACAGTCCTCAATAGGGATTGTCTCATAAGAGGGGGACTGTTAGTATAAGGGGGAGCATCGCAAGTTTCGAACCTCGATAGAGTGGCCCGGGCCCACTCCAGCGCCCTCCCCGCCCCGGCCATAAAGGGAGGGGACTTGCTTAAAACGCCCTAAACCACAAACCCTCCCTCTGTCCTTCCGGTCAACTCTTGAAAGGCTTTGGGGATGGTCTGGGAGGAGGTCTTTTGAGTCGTCCTCTGCAGGAGCTTCTTAGACCCCCCCCCTCCCCCCCTCCCCCCTCCCCCTCCCCCGCCCTCACCCGCCCTCTCCCCCCCCCCGTCCGCCCCCTCGCGGGGAGCCCCCCCCTCGCCCCCCCTCCCAGACTGCTGTTTCAGTGCGGAGGTCCCTCTCTGCAGCGAGCTCTCCACCTCCCCTCATGGCGCGGAGCTCAAAAGATGATTGGGGCATACAATAAACATATATATATATAATGATGTGATATTAGTATTAGTATTATTATTGTGTATATATATATACACATATCATAATGTTAATAACACGTGGTGTGAAGAATGTATAGTCACAGATACATCAATCAGGGTTCCATTTTCTGCCTTGGGGGTGGGAGGGGGGGGGGGGGGGGGGGGGGGGGTTTGGATTTGCTGCTAATTTTGTTCTCAGCTATTCTCCTCCCAGGGGTCTCTTTTACTCTTACTTTATTGTAGTAGTTGGTATTTTGTTATGATTGTCCTGCATTAGTGTTCTGTTAATACCATATTAGTTTTATGATGTTATTTGTAGTTTGCCTTACGTTTTTAGTGCTCATACTCTATTATTGGAGTACTTCTGAAAATGGTACAAGAATCTGAGCTGCTAGCAGCCGGAATCTAGGAGTTTGGGTTCTGAGGTCGGGTGTTGACATGTCCTTGACTGGAGATATCGTCAGACATGGGAACGTCTGCCAGCGTTTGGCTTGCATACGTGCGCCGGGCGACCGACGACTCGTTCGATGAGTTTTCTTGGCTGTCCATACCCTAAACCCTAAACTACCCTAAACCCTAAACCCCTAGTGTTAGATGTCAAAAGATGGTAAACTGGTTCTAGTCTTCGTCGCGACACCGGCGTGGACTGGAACAGGCCGATCCAAGCAAGGCAGATGCCTCGTTTTTCAACGACTCACAACTTCCTGAGCTTGGGATGTTCCCCCTTATACTAACGGTCCTTAATAGGGATTGTAGTACCCCCCCTAGTATCATCCCATCATCCCTATTAAGGACTGTTAGTATAAGGGGGAGCATCCCAACCCTGAGCCTTCAAGCCCTTGTCCATCCTGAGCAGCTTAGGCTTTGCGAGTATGGGTTCAGACAACATGCTTCTGAAGCAGCACAGAACCTTTGAACCCAAAGGCCCACATGCCCCGAAGCTCTAAGGCTGAAAGTTAGTTTGTTAGTAGGCTCTAAAGCCTTGCGGTTCTGCCCTCACAGGATCGCGCCTCGAGATCGCGCTCAAGAGGCCAAGAGCTGAAATGAACTTCAGACTGTCAGAATTTGTTTCTCTTCGAAACAGCCCAGTCGCCCCCCCCCCCCCCCGGATGCAGGGTTTAGGGTTTAAACGGTTTAAGGGTTTAGGGTTTAGGGTCCCTCCCCCCTCCCTCCCCCCGCGAAGAGGCTTCTCGCCCACGGCAGCCGAGGTTCAGGCCGGGCTTAGGGCTTTTCAGGAGTTTAAGGGGGACCCTCAACCCTGAGCCATTTAAGCCTTTAAACCCTCAACTTAGGGATACTTGGGAAATGTTTTTTTAGCAATTTTGAGTACTGTAATTCCTAAGAAACAGCTTAAATTATATTTTGTTTTGCCAGGGTTCCAAGTTCAGTCTATTCAAGCTGATAGGTAACCAGTCAGTCGGCCGGGAGGGGGTGGGAGGGAAGGGGGTAAGTCTGCATCTTAAGGCCTTCAGATGGAAAGACTGTTGTGCTTAGGTGATTCAGACTTGAGTTCTTGGGGGGGTCTGTCATGGTTACTTGAAGGTTCAGGGGGTAGTTATAAGCAGGGATACAAGTACCCTAAATAAGGCTATCTATAACCAGTTATGTTTATAGTTACCCTGCTGATAACCCCACTTCTAACTACCCCTGGACCTCCAAGGAAGGAACTGCCCCTTCCTCCTCTCGAGTTGATGGCCAAAATGCGCCCCCGGACACCACCACCGAAACCACCGTCGTATCCTTAAACCCCCTGAACTAACGAAAGGACCGACCTTTCTTGACATTCCAGAAGCATGATGAGCCCTGACCACTTCTACGCCATATTTTTAAAAGGTTGTCGTGTTCCGGATCGGGGTCCAGGGTTTGGGGTTTGGGCTTTCGATTTCTCTCGAACGGCTGAGTTCAGGGTGCAGGTTCATGGGCTCTAGACTT
This sequence comes from Symbiodinium natans, assembly GCA_905221605.1. NCBI lineage: Eukaryota > Dinophyceae > Suessiales > Symbiodiniaceae > Symbiodinium > Symbiodinium natans. The sequence goes on from CAJNDS010000016.1 coordinate 19,225, forward strand.
CAGGCTTAGGGAGGAGAGCTTAGTAGTTCAGGATTCATACCTAGGGGCACTGCGTGATTAGTCAGCACGTTGAACTGCAGCCTAGATGAGGGAGCCCGCAATCCTTGACCCGAACTCCCCTCCATAAAGAGCAACTGCAGACTTATCGAGGAGGCTCTGGAAGAGTATATTTGGGGTAACTCTGAGCTGCGCGGTCCGGTCCCTCAGTCCTTAGTAAAGCATGGCGCCCTTATCCTGGAGACCTTTGGAGACCCTGCGAGCACTGCCCTGCAAGGCACTCGGACTTGTGCCACCTGGGTAACCCTGTAAACCCAAAAAAAAACTGGCCAGGAGAGCTCCACCTTCCTCTTCTCGGACCCTGGACGCTTGGATGGCCCTGTGCCAGCCAGCCCAAGGTGTGGGCTGAGGTGTCTTGGGGTTTTAGGGGGTTTAGGGCTAGGGTTGAGGAGTGTTTTTGAGTGGTGCTGTTCAGGGTTTGAGGTTTGCATGGGGGCTTAATTCGGGCTGAGGGTTAGGATCTTCTTTGGGGGATGAATGGAGTAAGAGCGATGGAGTAGAAGAGCGAAAGACTCAGAGGCTGCATACCTTGCATCTGCTTCATATGGCCTCCATGGTGCCTTTTAAACATGCCCTGCAATGCCTTCTGCCAACATCTTCTCTGTAACGCTCAGTATGTTGCGATGACCATCTGCACACTGCCCCCATCGTAGAATAGACCTAGGAACGGTTGCATGCCCGGCTTGGCTTTAGTCTCGGTGTGCGTGCATGAGCTGTCGAGACGAGAGAGGCTTGCGTTCGCAAATGTCCGTCCCGCAATGCGATTGTGCCAGGCGTCAAGCAAGTCTCTCGCCAAAGAGTTCTGGATCACCGAGTCGCTCGCAATCGCCAGTGCGCAGGGCCTCAGCACAGATTGGAGCCCAGGTTGGATGATCAATTTTGTTGTTACTATCCCTAAACCCTAAACCCGAATGGGGTACGTGAACAACCTTATAGCGCAACGAGGCACGAGCGGCTCTATGTGGCCAGGACCGGATACCAGAGGCCTCTGTGGAGTTTGGAGTTTAGGGTTAGGGTATAGGGTTCACATAAGGTTTTTTGGGAATTTGGGGTTTAATGAGGAATTTAAGGGGTTTAGGAATCTTGGGATTGAGGGGTTTGAGGTTTATGAGTTCAGGCTAGGGATTTTGGTGGGATTTCGGGTTGAGGTGGTAGGAGTACAGGCCTTGGTTACATAAAAACAGTAGGCTTACAGGTCTTGGGAAACTGACCGGGCATGTTTCTGGCCCTAGTTTTCGATATAGACATCTCCCTAACCAAAAGTACCAATGAAAGTTGGCTCAGGCGTTTGGAATTGCAGGGGTCCATGTACCTATATAGTATATACTTGGGCCCTAAAGCTACTACATAGAACCCCCTTTTAGACCCAAGTATATACTATATGGGTACATGAACCCTTTGGGCCAGGTCTTCAGGAAAGATGGTTTTAGGGTTTCGGGTTTAGGGTTTAGGTTTAGAGTTTAGGGTTTAGGGTTAGTGTTTTACAGGGTTCAGGAGGTTTCGGTCGAGGGCTTAGGCGCGAAGGGCAGCATGGCTTTGAGTCATGAGGAGCCATCTTTCCACGACGTGAACTGCAGCGTTCTTGTTTCAGTGATAAGTAGGGCTGTAGGCACTCTAAAGAAGGTCATGACCCAGTTCGAATTTTAGATACCCTGCTTATAACCCCACTTATGACTTCTTCTGAACCGAATGACCAGACTATGTCAAGATCCATGCCTAGGTTCCGTTGCTGTGAGCTCTTGTCCACTGGCCCGTCTCAGGGGCCAAATGGCTAAGGCCAATACATGGAGTTTCACCGGTATACCGGTAGTTAAAAGTGGGGGTTACAAGCAAGGTAGCTATAAGCAGAACTGCGTTATAGTCTTATCTAGGGTTATGTAGTTTGCTTGTAACCCAGTTTCAACTACCCATGGGTGCTCCAGTAGCCCTAAACCCTAAACCCTAAACCCTAAACCCTAAACCCTAAACCCTAAACCTGGACACCTTACTGTGGCCAGGGTGCTCTCTGGCGATCCTGGGGGCTCTCTGCGCACAGCCTACCACAACCTCGATCAGGCAACGGCTTGCCCAAAGGGTCCAGTTTAGGGTTTAGGGTTTAGGGCTAGCTAGAGGTTCATGGTTAGTGATAAGTGGTGTTCTCAGTACCCTCAACAAGGCTACAACCAGTTATCATCATAGTTGCCCTACTTATAACGCCACTTACGAGTACCCATGACCCTCTAAGTACGCGGGTGTCCGAAATTAGGGGGTGCCTTATTGGGGTCCTTATGAAAAGGGAATCCTACTAATATTAGGGGTCCCTTCTTTTCGTAAACCCCTGTACAGTATGTACTTGATCCTTGCAGGGGTTTCTATGTAGTTGCTTTCGGCCCAAGTATGTACTCCATTGCATGGACCCTTAGGGATTCTGTGCGGGTTTCCAGCTAGGGGGCAGACGTATCGTTTCGCCATCCAGTCTAGGCTACGGCTCCAACGCATAAGAGTTTCATAAAGTCACTGGGCTACCATTTACACTTTTTTGGTTCTGGGTTCCCTTGTAAAGTAACCAACCCCCCCAAAAAGGCTGCCCATGTTATTAGAATATGGTTACTAGGCTACCGATGCTTAGGGGTAGGGTTTAGGGTTTAGGGTTTAGGGTTTAGGGTTTAGGGTTTAGGGTTTAGGGTTTAGGTTTAGGGTTTAGGGTTTAGGGTTTAGGGTTTAGGGTTTAGGGTTTAGGGTTTAGGGTTTAGGGTTTAGGGTTTAGGGGCTCATGAGGCGTTTGGCTTGAGCATGCCTCGCGCCAGGCGAGAAGCCTAATGGAGGAAATGAACAAGAAGGCCTGGCTGCCACTCCCCCAAGTCGAGAGGTGGATTCCCTCAAGTAACCCGCTCCCAAAGGGTCCATGTACCCATTTGAGTACATACTTGGGCCTTAAAGGGGTTTCTGCGTAGTAGCTTTATACGGCCCAAGTGTATATAGCCACATGGACCCTTACTTTCTTCCACCCTATACGCCCTGAACGTGCAGAAGATGAAGCTTTCACAACCTTAGCCCTAAACCCTAAACCCCAAACCCTCAGAAGAATAAGTTTCGTAATCGGCAGAGTCTCCAGAAGTTGCGCCGCCCAAGAGCCCACGGTGAGGCAAAGGAGCGGGCAGCTGCAGCCATGGCCCAGCCCTCATTGCAGGGCGTTTAAATTACTTCCCAAAGGGTCCATTTGTACCAATAAATTAGGGTTTAGGTTTTAGGGTTTAGGGTTTAGGGTTAGGGTTAGTTTAGGGTTTGGGGTGTAGGGGTTACACCCAAAGGGTCCATGTACCGATTCGGTACATACTTGGGCCTTAAAGGGGCTTTCTAGAAAAGCTTTAGGGCCCAAAGTAATAGTGTTTAAGTGCTGCACAACTTTTCGAAAGCTTGATGAATGACAGAAGGGTTCTTAGGGTTGAAGACAATGTTTTATGAGGCTTATCTAAGTTTAGTTTTTGATTCTATCGGGCTTGCCTATGGGACTTGCTCAGGGCTTGTAGGAGGCTGTGACTCTTTCGCTAGGGTTTTGCCGGGTTTGACCTGCCTCTGGGCTTGTTGCATACGGACTTATAAGGCCTTCAGGGCTTCTCAGGGATACTTGGAAATATTTTTTAATTTTTCGGCAATGTAATTCCTAAGAAACAGTTAAAGTTATAATTTTCGCCAGGGTTCCAACTTCAGTATAGGCTTATAGACCCCAAACTCCCCAGGGCCAGGTGCGAGTCTTGAGGGATCTGTTGATGCAGATTCTGGATGCCCGCCATGAGACCCGAATGGGAAGCCACGGAGAAGTTGCGGCCCCGTCCGAGTTTTCATCTGGCTGGTGCTAGGACATGTCAGAACCCTAAACATGTTTAAGGTTTAGGGTTTCAAAGGGTCCATGTGTAGTAGCTTTAGGGCCCAAGTATGCACTATACAGGTACATGGGGTACATGGACCCTTAGGGATTCAACAGGATGAAGGGTTTTGGGTTTGGGGTCCAGGGTTTCTTCCCAGTCTCTGAAACCCCCGATGATGCAGTGGTCAGGCTTTTGGCAACCCTACGTCCTACACTTACCCCCCGAAACCGCACGTCCGTCTGCCGAGCCCCATTTTGAGCCCTCAAACTCAGCTCCACGCTTCCCCACTCCGAGGCAGCAGTGGAGCAAGCGCGGCAGCGAGCCGCAGCAGCCAAGGCATGACTACGCGAGCTGCGCGTTGTTCTGAATAAGGGCTTCTGGCTTGAGAATGGGGCTCCTTATGAAAGATCCAAAGAACGGGCACACAGTGTAACGATATGAGAACGCGTGACGAGACCAACATGAAACCATCAGCATCACCACTAGGTAAAGGCTGCTGAGTGCACCGGCGCCTTGGACAAGTGAGCAGAGGCTAGTCGACACACAAGCTTCGCCAACATCAACGTCGACACAACTGCAGACGGAAGCACCCCGACAGAAGCACCCTGATAGAGAACAAACAGCAACGTGCAACAACACACATTTCCACCCTTACTACGAACATTCCCGAGCCAACAGCCTGCCAGCTGTGCAGGCAGCAGCAGCTACTTGGACCTGCATGTGAAGCGGATGTTTTTTTCTTCTGGAATCTCTCATCTGGTCTAGGACGCTTCGTGTTTTCAGCACACTCAAGGCCTTTGGATTGAGTTCTTGAGCGCTGGGAAATCTAGGTATAGATGTAAGGATTAAGGGCCAAAGCCCTGGCCATGGCCAGACCTTAGCTTGTTTCCTTGGTTGGGGTCCCATTCAACATAAAACATGCCACGGGGTGCCCGCGACGCGTCCCGAGGAGACGGGAGCAATTCCAGACGAACTCCAGGCGCGCCAGCGTCGAGAGAATGCCGGTTTTATGCCCACCTTCTCTTCTGTAGGGGCGAGGTTCTCTCATACCCTAAACCCCCCTAAGCCCTAAGACCTAAGCCCTAAGCTAAGCCCTAAGCCCTAAGCCCTAGGCCCTAGGCCCTAAGCCCTAAGCCCTACTTTACTACTTTACAAGAAAAGGGCGCAGGGGGCGAGGGTCTGATACTAAAACTTTGGGTTGGCAGGGCCGAGGGATTACAAGCTCCTGTGCTTGCCAGCGGCGTAGCTGGAATATTGGGGTTTCCGAAATGAGGGGCACCTTATTTGAGTCCTTGATTATAAGCCTTGTTGGGGGTCTAGATTTGCGTAAATTCCCACATGACATGCCAAGGCTGCGACACCCATGACGCCCAAGCCTTGAAGCCCCCACTCCAAAGCCCCAAAGCGCCAGGGTATAGGTTGAGGGTTGAATTAGGGTGTATATCTGAGGAACCCCAAAAGCCTACTTTCTTGTAGGTTACCTGAGAATCCGTGACAAAGGGCTTTGTAGCAATAACCTGAAAAATATCGGTTTTGAGGTTCTGAAGTTAAGGGTTTAGACCCAAGACCCAAGACCCTAAACCCTAAACCCCCAACCCCCTGCATGCAGAGAGGCGCCCGGCCCGGCGGAGCGCTTCCGAAATGCCAGGTGCGCCCATGTGCGTTGTTTAGGGTTTAGGGTTTAGGGTTTAGGGTTTAGGGTTTAGGGTGTCATGGGTGTCATGGGTGTCACGGGTGTCATGGGTGTCACGGGTGTCATGGGTGTCATGGGTCTCCGGTGCTGCTCTCGCTGCCGTAAACCTCTTGGCAGCCCAGTGCTCGTACCCTTTCTTGGGGTAATCAACCCTCCAAAAGGGTACCCTTGTTATCGTCTGGTTACTGGGTATCAAGAACCTTTGCTTGATGTGCACGGGTCCTAATCCCTCCACTGCAGCAAAAGGCTGGTTTTAAATGGAGCGCCCAAATCCTTCCCAGACACGAACCCCTCACCTGAGAACAAACCGATTCTGCCAGTTGCATTACGTATCTTTCTTGTCACCTTGTGTCCTCCTAAACCCTACAAACCCTAAACCCCAGAAACCCCTTGGCAAATCCTAAACGGTGTAGTAACTTGAACCTATAGGGCTTAGGGTTCAGGTGTTAGGCTACCCTGCCAGCCCATGTCTTGAGGCCTGCAGCCACAGCAGAGCCCGCGAGGCCCTTATCGGCCGCTTCGCGCACGTCTGCGGCCGAGGCGATCGGGGAAAAGTTCAGCTAAAACACTAAACCTAAACCCCATAAACCTAAACCCCCATAAACCCCATGATTCTGCAGGTTGGAGTTTCTTGGTAGCCCAGTGCTGGCCTTGTCCCTGTTTTGGTTGAGGGTTCCCCTACAGAGTAACCAACGCCAAAAAGGGTGCCCTTATTATGCTACGGTTGCTGGGCTGCCAAGGTTTTTGCCCTCAGACCTAAGCAGCCGGTTTTGAGCTAACCATTCTTTGTTGAGCTTATATGACTAGCAAACCAAGAGCCTGTTCTGCTTCCTCATGTTGTCTGGCCATGTTTGGTGCGTTTGGTTTCTCGTGTCCTGTTTCGCATCCAGAAGTACAATCATTGCCGCATCCGCATGATTGAAGCAACATCAGGAGGGGGGAGTTCGCCCAGTCAATCACACGCACTGGAGGGGGAGAGGGATTGGCAGGAAGAAGGGCTTGGAGTGGTGAGCTTGAAGCCGCACAGGCAAAGTCAACGTCAAAATTCATGATATCCAGGTTGAGCATCGCTGTGCATCGCTAGAGCAGGCAAAGTCATCTTCGGCGCGACCATCGCTTGGTCCAAAGGTGCTGCTGCCAGTGGCCAGTACAGTATTTGCATAAGTTTGGGTTTGTGGGCGTCGTCTAGGGTCCTTCTTTAGTATGCTAAAGATTTAGGCTGGTTTCTTTGTGGGCCATCCGCTTCATGCCCTTCGTGTGTTGGGTCGAGACTATGAATCCATTCTGGAACTTTATTTATCAACTGTTTAATGGGCTGTGCGAGCAAAATTAAGGGGCTCTAGGTAAGCCCTCGAAAACCCGACCGTCCTAACCCACGCCCTTGAACGAGAGCCTAAATGGCAATTAGCAGTGCTAGCCTATTATAAGATCCCTAAGCAAAATTGCAATACATGCTATCCTAGGACCCGGAGTAGGCCCTTGTTCCCTTGTTTCGGGGTTTAGGTCACCCTAAACCCAAAACCCTAAACCCCAAACCCCAAACCCTAAACCCCAAACCCTAAACCCTAAACCCTAAAGACCCCAAAAGCAGGCCCCTCTACTTCCCGCGCGCTTCGTCAGGCAGACGCCTCCGCACCCTCGCAACCTCCCCAGGCTGCCTTGGGGCTTAACACTGGTGCCTTTTTGCGTTATTCGGGGTTTAGGGTTTAGGGTTTAGGGTTTAGGGTTTAGGGTTCAAGGCTTCCTGGCTTCAGGACCGAGCTAGGGGGCTCTTAGAATTAGGGCCACGAGGGTTTCAGGGGCACCTTGAAGGCTTTCACGTTCCGCCCCGTCCCCGGCGCTGGCGCATGCCCAAGAACTCATCATCAAGACACTATAGGCCATAGGCCCTGAAACCCTAAATCGCAACCGTACCCGTCTTTATATGGTCTCCTTTTTTAAGGACCCATATGAACGGGCCTAGGAGGTTCAGGTGGCATCGGGTTTTGAGGGTTATGATGTTGCCGGGTTTTTTGTTGGGCTTGGGGGCTTCGGTTGCTGTTAGGGTGGTTGGTGTTTAAAGTTAAGGGTTCATCGTTGGAAGCTTTAAACAAAAATCACAAGAGCCCAATGCCCCTAATTTTAACGCTACGCGACCCGCCTCGGCCCGGCCCAGCGCATCCGCGTGAGCATGGTGATTCCGCAGCGCCCAAGTCGCTGGACCCCAAGCAATAAGGGTTGGGTTTAGGGTTTAGGGTTCCGGGTTTATGGTCTATGGCTTGGGGTTTAGGGTTGAGGGTTAGTTTAGGATTGAGGGCTTAGGGCTCAAGGTTCACGCTTTGGGGTTTAGGTTTTTTTGGGTTTAGGGTTCAAGAGACAGTTCGGCTTGGATTGATCGTAGGGTTGAGCCAGGCCCCTCAGGGGGGGTAGAGGGGGTGGGGGGGGAAGGGGGAAGGGGGGGGAGGGTTGCGGGTTTAAGGTTCAGGGTTTAGGTTCAAGCTTAGACTCTTCGGCCCGGCCGTGCTCACACCAGTTGATCACCAATATTTTGTAGTGGGGAAAAGGGGAGGGCGGGGGGGGAGGCAGCAGGGGTGGGGGGGGGGGGGGGGGGGGGGGGGGGGGGGGGGGGGGGGGGGGGGGGTAGGAACCGTCCGCTTGCGGACCCCTGGCTTGGCTTAGGGCTTACGCTTAGGGTTTAGGGCTTGGGGTTTAGGGAGCTTAGAAAGCACTCAACGAACTATATAAAGGACCATCCGATGAATCCGCCGAGGCCTCGGGCCGGAGGTGTAGACACCTCCGGCCCGAGGCCTGGGCGGATTCATCGGATGGTCCTTTATATAGTTCGTTGAGTACTTTCTAAGCTCCCTAAACCCCAAGCCCTAAACCCGAAGCGTAAGCCCTAAGCTAAGCCCTAAGCCCTAAGCCCTCAGCCCTGAGCTCTAAGCCGTGAAGCCCTAAGCCCTAAGCCCTGCTATTTTTCCACCAGGCTGCAGCTAGCAGCGAGACGCCGGATGCCGTGTGCCCGGCGATCAACTTCCCCTTTGAGCCTCGGGGTTTCGGAACGCAGGTTCTTCACGAGTTTTGGGTTTATAGTTTTCTGAGCCTCAAGGGTTTCTGGGTACCCTGAACCCTACTGTCCTAAAGCCTCTACACTCTCCACGTTGTTCTTGGGCGCGGAGGTACGTAAGCATCGACACCGGTAGGTTCGCACGAAGCCACTACCGCTTCGGGATTTGGATGTGATGCCATAATGTTAACATATCTGCGTCGCGCCCGGCTTCAGTAGTACTGGAAGTTTTTGAATCTACGTTGTTATAGCCTCATCCCGCTGCACGCTGCACCCCGGGACGACAGTCAATAGTCGGTTTGCTGAGGTCCATAAAGTAAGACAAAAGGGGTAGACAATTACTTGTATTTCTCATTTTTCTGTTGTCTCTATGTGTATATATATATATACATATATATATATATAGATAATATGTATATATATATATATGTGTGTGTGTGTGTGAGAGTGTCTATCCGTGTTTATGAGTTGAAGCTATCTAAAGAGAAGTGTAGGCTCTGTGTAGGTCGGCTTAGAAAGGCTATTCTGCAAGGCATCCTAGGGTTTAGGGTTTAGGGTTTACGGTTTAGGGTTTGGGGTTTAGGGTTACCATGCGCGACCTTTCCCACCCGACATGAGTCTTCACCCGGTTGCGACTAAGCATGGGGGGGGGAAGGGGAAATGGATGTCCGTGGTTCCAGGTTTTCTTTCAGCTCAGGGACTAGGTAGGGCGCGCTGGTGGATCTCCCCGGCTCCTATTGGAACGGCTATTGCCTGCTCCAAAATGAAACATGTCGCAAACCAGGCTGAAAACCCTTGGTAGTGCGACAGGCTTGCTTGACTGCACTAAATGGTTCGGCAGTATCGCACGCGACCATCACCGCAAAGATTTGAAAGGAACTTGCACAACCCAACATCTACTGGCTGCTATGCGGTGACACCCATGGGCAAAACACTTTTCCTTTCAGCCTACATGAATGAGAAATCAGAATTCGCCGCAGCTTCAAAATTCACGCAACACCACCCCACCAACCACGCCTGCTTGAACGCACACGCGAAGCTACAGCGAAACATTCGCCCCAAATTTATACTTTTTTAATTTGAAGCTGGCCCTAAAGCATCCTAGGCCCTAACTCCTGACTTAAAACCTCAAAGCCCCCCAAACGCCAAAAACACCCAAAACACCCAAAACACCCCAACACCCCAAACAAATCCAAGACCTCCAAAAGCCCAACAAAAACCCAACAAAACCCTAAACAAAAACCAAAAAAGACCCAACAAACCCAAAGCACCAAAACCCAGAAGCCCCAAAACCCCCAAAACACTCAACACCGCCAAAAGCCCAGAACCCCAAAAAAAACAAAACCCAAAACCCCAAAAGCAACCCAAACCCAAACCACCCCCACCCAATCCAGAAAACCCAAACCCACACGAACCCCCCCAGAGCCCCGGAGCCGAGAAGCACAGCGTGAAAAGCCCGGATATTACTTACGGCTGGACACAAATACTATATAAGATGTTATTTATGGTTCGACACACAATGACTTACAAATACTATATAAGATGGTTTGTGAAATGTGATTACCTGTATTGGGGCTGCCAGGCAGCCGCAGCTGAGCCCGGTGAGGATGCGGAGAAGGTGCTGGGGAAGCCATGACGTAAGAACAGGAGTGAAATGAGACGAGTATCCCACTTGTAGTCCCTCTGTCTGTAATATAGTAATATGTACGTGTGTATTTATGTATTCATTTGTTTATGTGTTTATATAATAGACAACAATGACATATATACACACATGTCTCTATGTTGTGTTCTACATGTTATGCAAACTATGCTGAACTTGGAGTTCAGATGTTGATTGACCAGGCCTCCATGGATAAGGGCGTAGGGTAAGGACGCTTTAAGGGTTTTAGCTGCCTAGGGTTTTGGGTCTTACCGTGGAGCATGATGTTGAATGACGGTTTGAAGGCGAGCGTGTGGCTTCGGGATGAGGACTCAGTCGTCAGGTTTTACATTAAGCCCGATGTCCCCAGTGGGGTGGCCATTGTTGACATCACTTCAAATTGCTAGGATGCCCAAACCCTAAAAACCCTAAGCCCTAACCCCCTTCAAGTAGTCTGCAACGTGGCCAGGCATCCAGCTCAGGAGTCGCGCGGGTGGCGGCGGTCAAGGCCTCCTCCCTTTAGGGCCAACACTTTTCGGCGTTTCGACTCTGAAGAAACCGCCGGATACCCGAATGCACAGCTTCGACTGCTTTACCCCTAAGGGTCCATGTACCTAAATAGGGACTACTTGAGACTCAAAGCACTTCCTATATGGAAACTTTGGGACGCAGGTAAATAATTATGGGGTGCACGGGCCAAGAGGGTTTCGAACACCATCCCAGAATCTTCGCCAGGCGATGGCGACCGCGTCCACCGCACAGGCCGCGCGCTTCGGGCACTGACGGGAAGAATTGTCTGTGCGCCCGTATGAGGGCTAGAAGTACAAGTAGCCTACTCACATCGACTCCCCAAGTATTCCCTGCTAAGAGACCCCAGACATGAAGGTGCCCAGTAGACCCCTACTGTCTCACTTGCGGGGTGTGAACGTGATGACCTCATGGATCTTGTAATCAATCCCGAAGGCTTTGGATTCATGGCTGAGGAGCTAGCAGAGCTGCGGTTTAAGTTTAGGGCTTAAGTTTAGAGTTTAGGAGGATTTGGAGATGCTGCTTTTACTGTCTCTGGGGTCATAAGGTGTAGAGGGGGTTTAGGGTGGAGGGTTTGGAGTTTACGGGGTTTGAGCTCCTGGCCCGGCGTGGCCCATCGATTTCTGACAGTTAGCACGATTTCAGGGGCATCGCTTAAGGGTAGGCCCCTCCCCCTTTTTCCGAGGAACAGTGCCAACTTTTGGAATGCAAGCAACGGCAGAGCAGCATGAACACACACATGTTGTCCCAAGATGTCCCATGCCCATCATTCACAAAGAAAGTCCACAGCCAACTCTTCCTTGACGGCTCAACCCTCCCAAGCCCAACAACAGAAAACCTGGGCCTGGGATTTGGGTAAGTAAGTTTAGTGTAGACCCTGCGGCCCCTAAACCCCCCTCCCCCCCCCTCCCCTAACCTCAGCCATAGCCCTAAACCCTAAACCCTAAACCCTAAACCCTAAACCCCAAACCCCAAACCCTAAACCCTAAACCCCAAACCCTAAACCCTACCTCTAACCCCTAACCCCCAACCCCTAACCCTGAGCCCACCTTCGATGGAGGTTGGGGAGGGCAGCCGGTCGGCACTGCAGCAGCGCCGGAAAGCGCGCGAGCAGCGTCGCAAGGCGGAGGGCTGTAGCTGGCTATGGTTTCAGGTTTAGGGTTTGGGGTTCAAGCCCTGAACCCTAGACCCTAGACCCTAGACCCCTGAACCCTAAACCCTAAACCCTAAAACCTAGACCCTAAACCTTAGGGTTCAGGGGTTCAATGATTCAAGGTTCAGGGTCTCAGTGTACTCTGAACCCCCAAGGCAAGACCCCAAACGAAGATTTTTTGTCTTTAGGATCCACGCACGATTGGAAGCACCTGCCATTTTGCAAGTGGGGTCTGCTCAGCCCTTGTAAACCCTAACCCCGAAACCCTAAACGCTAAACCCTAAACCCTAAACCCTATTCTGGCGGTATCTATCTAAAACCTCAGGCCCCTGTGTAAGGCCTCCACTCTGCACCCTAAACCCTGAAGGCGCTCATCCCTAGACTTGGTGGTGCTTACAGGGGGTGATGAGAAGCAAGAGCGGAGCCCATTGCATCATATTCCTGTGCATGTACATATTGTAGGACCCACTTTGAAGTCCCGTAGGCTTTTGGCTTCCGGAGGTAAGGAGGTTTGGAGGGTGGATTTCGGGAGGGTTGGCATTTCGGGAGGATTGTCCGAGTCCTTCAGGAGGTGATGAAGGTCCTGGACGCCGATGGTGATGGCGTCATCACGAAGACGGAGTTCCAGCAACTGCAGGAGACCAGCTTTGCTGTCAAAGAGCCACTTCTGTACTCTTATATCTACTATTTGCTTAAGAACCCCCCCAAACAAAATGTATGAATATATGCACCTATGTATATATGTACATATATATATACATACAGATATATAGATATATATATATATACATATATCCTTATAAGGACAATATACGGATCATTGTTTCTATTTTGGGGGGGGCTTCTTAAGCAAGCAGATAGAGTCCCACACCGGTTTTGCAGTTGAAGGTTGGAGCCGAATTCGCGGTGTTCTAGACTGCATATGGGGAGATTTCGAAAACTGTATAGGTTTTTTAGGGGGCTATGGGTGGCTAAGCGTCGCAAGGACAACCCTCAGTTCCCTGACTCCAGGATTTGGGGGGGGGGGGGGGGGGGGGGGGGGAGGACTTTTGGCTTAGTAGGAAGTGGGGTAGGGCAGGGAATCTGAAAGATCATGCAGTTAGCGTCCAGCAGGTAAGAACACCACCAGTTGCAAGAACAGCAACATCAACAAGCAAGAGTAACTTTGATCATAAGAATATTCGGAGCAATGTATTACAAATTAGTTGCAAACAAACCCAAAAACCATGTACCCACATAGCATATACTTGGGCCTTAAAGGGGTTCCTATATAGTATCTTTGGGGCCCAAGTATATACTCGATAGACTCTATAGGAGGCCTAAACCCTAAGCCCGAAGCCCTAAGCCCTAAGCCCCACATACCAGAATAACAAAGGCGCATGGACCTTTAGGGAAAAGTCACCATATCCTTTCACAACACTGAACCCTAAACCCCAAACCCCTAAACCCCTAAACCCCTAAACCCTAAACCTAACCCCCACCAATCCTTTCACAACTGGAGCCAATCCTGTTGCCTCAAGGCGGCGAACCCCGAACTGGCCAAGGCACTCGGATTCACGGGGAAGCCCAGTAGTGCTCTTGTTTGGGGTTCTGGGCCCCTTTATCTTTGCAGGTTTTAGGGTTGTTTGTTTAGGGTTTAGGGTTTAGGGTGTAAGACTGGGCTGGCTAGGTTTAGAGATTAAGTTTCAGGAAGTTGGTGCTTGGTGGTTCAGGGTTCTTCTGATCAGCCGCGTTTTTTTTGCACTCTAAAACAGTGTCCCCGGAGGTGGAAACCCTAAACCCTGTCGAGCAAGCCCCATTTAAGGCCCATGCATATACTACTAGGACTGGGAGTAGGCCCTTCTATTCCTAGGTTCCTCCCGGGTCTAGTATACTATACGGTTACATGTAGCCATTGGGTTGTATACCTTTACTGAGTCGATTTCACCTTGTCCGAAACCCTGAACCCTAGAACACTAGAACCCTAGAACTCCAACACCCTGAAAGCTTGAAACCACAAAACCCTACAAGCTACACCCAAAAAATCCCGGAACCTTAAAACCCAAAAGCCCAAATCGCCTAAAACCCTGAACCCTACAACCCGGTGGTATTAGGTTTGGGTTGGGCAGGTGTGTTGGTGTCGAAGGCTTGGACTCCTTGAGCTCGTGAGATCTTGAGCCTTAAGCTGTGACACCTTCTGCGAACTGGTTGCTGAGCACACGAACTTGCGATCCCGTTCAGCGTTTAGGGTTTTGGGGTTCAGGGCTTTGGGGTTCAGGGTTTTCGGCTTAGCAGCTGTTGGGGCTTAGGGAATCGGGGTACCCTACATTGCAATCAAAAGGTCAGCTCGTTGGTCACCCATCTGGGCTTACTAGGTTAACCAACCACCAAAAAGGGCACCCTTATTTTTATATGGTTAGCGTAAGAACCCAAAGCCTGCCTTTTTTGGTAGGTTAAACAATCCTATACGGGGTTTATAGCAACTACTACGAAGAAGGTAGGTTTGGGGTTCTGAAGGTGCCGGGCTACCAAGCTGAAGATAGTCGAACAACCCTAAACCCTAAACCCTAAACCCTAAACCCTAAACCCGAAAGGTGGACATGAGCAAACTCGATGCCGACGGGGACGGCCAGATCAGCAAAGAAGAGCCCGCCCGGCGAGCTCAAGGGAACATCCTAAAGCACTTGACCCAAGGATGCGCGGGGGGGGGGGGGGGGGGGGCATAGGTGTGGACAGCCCCTAAACCCTAAACCCTAAGCCCTAACCCCTAAACCCTACCCGATCATGCAAGAAGCCCCCAAATTCAGGGACTAGTGGAGGGACCCTTCGAAGTGACCATGGGAGTTTTGTTCGACGGCCTGTTGTTGGGGCTTCTCAGTGCCCTAAGGTTCCCTGCACCCATACACTCTATACTTGGGAGGTAGCTGGACCCTTAGGGTTTAGGGTTTAGGGTTAGGGTTTAGGGTTTAGGGTTTAGGGTTTAGGGTTTAGGGTTTAGGGTTTAGGGTTTAGGGTTTAGGGTTTAGGGTTTAGGGTTACCACCACACACTGGATAGCAACTGTTGGAAAGTTCGACGCGACCGCATCGCTACCCTGGTCAGCTACCCAAAGATCGTCCCTACTTGGGTGCCCTGAGTTTTAACCCTAAGGGTCCATGTACCTCATTATTATATACCTGGGCCCCCCCAAAGCTCCTTTCTACGAGGTACTTTCAGGCCTTCAGTAGTCCCTTTTTAGGTACATGGACCCTGGGGGTTCGGGGTCGTAGTATATCAGGAACCTCGAAAGAGGATTCTTGTTAAATCAGAGGAAGGACCAAGTAGGTCTCCAAATCCTCATCCCCTCACTCTGGGGACTCCTCTGCATCAGGCCTTCTATATGCGGGCCATTCTGGCTTTCTAGTCACAGATCCCCGTCACAGGTAGCAAAGCTTCTAGTCCTAAACCCGAAGCCCTTAAAACCCTTTCAAGCCCTTCTAAAAAGGAATACCGAACCCTAAACCCTAACCCTAAGCCCTAAACCCTAAACCCTAAACCCTAAACCCTAAGCCCTAAGCCCTAAGCCCTAAGCCCTAAAGACAAGCACAACAAGCCTCAAACGGCGCACCTCCCCCAGAGAGCCAGGCTGGACAAAGCTCTGGACGAGCTGCCTCGCTTACTTGGGTAGCTGAGTGTTGTACCCTTTTGCACCATTTGATTTCTGGGTTCCCTAAACCCTAAACCCTAAACCCTAAGCCCTATAAGCCCTAAACCCTAAACCCTAAACCCAGGTCTGGGTTCCCTTTTTTGAGTAGCTCGGGGTTCCCTTTCCTTTTTTTAAGCAGTTCTGGGTTCCTTTTTTCAAGTAGTTCTGGGTTCCCTTTTTTTAAGTAGCCATTCAGCGCCTAAACCCGAAACCCTAAACCCTGAACCTCGGGAAGCCTTGCACTTGGGACCCTCCGGGCGCTGCAATCGGCTGCCAGGATTGGGATGGCGATGGTCAGGGCAGCCAGGCGGAGCGCTCAGACGTCTTTCGGCACCTTGGGGACCACATGAACCCTAAATTGGGGTCATCTATACATATACATATGTATATATATATATATGTATACCCTATCGCTATACTTTGTCAGAATCCCTATTCAGGTATGTGAACCATAAACCCTGTGAGGGTTCATGTGGTCCCCTGTGAATGCTTTGCGTTTTGGTTTGTCTCGCCTTCCTTGGTTTCGGGGGCCGGCACACGAAGCAAGGGCGCCACGATCTTCGCCGCTGTTGCCAACATCTTCGGCAGCCAGGCGGCAGTTCCCTGTCCTCTCAGTTCAGGGTAGATGTCCTCCATGGGGTCAGGACTTCCCTCCATGCCGGAGGGCAGACCAAATTCTTGATACTCACGTGGCACTTTGCTGGTGCAGGAGCAGACGCAGGAAAAGCCGGACGAGAAGAAGGAAGAGGCCAAGGAGCAGAAGGAGGAGGAGAAGAAAGAAGAGGCTAAGGCTAAGGAGGAGCAGCAGGACAAGGCAAAAGAGGAGAAGAAGGAGGAAAGGACAGTAGAGAAGAAGGACCCGGAGCCAGAGGACCCGAAGGAAAAGGATGCCCAGAAGCCCACCGAACCGAGCGCCTCATCCGCAGACGCAGCGCCGAAGCCGGAGGAGGCGTCAGAAGCTAAGCCCGACGCGGACGCAGCAAAGCAGGCCTTGGTTTAAGTTTAGGGTTGAGGGTTGAAGGGTTCAGGGCTTGGGGTTTAGGGTTGAGGGTTTTTAGGGTTTAGGGTTTGGGGGTGCTGTGAGCCCTGCAAGCCCCTGAAACTTCGAAGCTATTTAAGGCCGACAGATGATACTTCGATCTTGCAGGATATCGTGTGCATGATGCTGTCGGACTGCATTCCCCGAATGTTGTGTATACAATTCGTGCGTCTGGACATTGATATGTATGTATGTTGCAAGGTAGCACATGTGAATGTCAGGTGGCACATGTGAATGTCAGATTGTGTCTTTGGCTGTAGCATGAGATCATGCTTCACCATCGAACCATGTCAGCTGTGCATACTGCGTATGGGAATGCATGTATTCGGACATACATTCATACAAATATACATGTATAGGTATAAAGTCTTTCTGAACCCATAACTGCATTTACATACATACATATGTATATATATGTATATGCATTTTATCTATCTATGTATGTATATACAGACCCTGTCGGAGTGCACTATACTGGAGTGCTTGTATTTCATGATATGGTATGATATGATTATACTTTCGTTTGATGCTGCAAGGCTTTTGAGTTGTGCAACTATTTGGTGTTGCGCTGCATTGTATGCCATTGGGCCGTGCCACGTGCTGCTTTTTAAGAAGATCAAGCATTGACAGTTCGTACTAACCTTTTCTCTGAATGAGAACCATCAATTCCTCGGATCCCCATCCTTCGATTGCGGGAGCTGATCGGGTTGCAGGCTTCGGGGCATTGCTGTGGCCTTATGCAGGTGTGGACATGTTTGTTCTCTTGGACCCCTCCGGCCACCCTCCGCCTACTAATCCTAAACAAGCAAGCCCGCACTTTTAAAGTCGTAGGGTTGTCAAGCACCCTCAAAAAAGGGGTTTCCGCCAAGTATAGTTATAGCTACCCATAACCCGTCAAGTGAACCCCTAGACCCTAAACCCTAAACCCTAGACCAAACCCTAAACCCTAGACCCTCAACTCCTATCTTGAACCCGGAAGATCGAAATCCTTATAATGCCCCAAAATTGAGGCCCCTCAACCCTTGAAGCTCATTACTTAACCTTCAGGCGTAGGGCCCAATAGGGGGCCTGTATAGTTAGAATAGACGTTGGGGGGAAATTACGGCATACTTACAAAAAGGGGCCCTAAGACTAAGGGAATACTATGCGTGTTTTTTCCGACCCCTATATGAACTCTTATATAACCCTAAACCCTAAACCCTAAACCCCAAACCCTAACCTTCTTACAGGAGGCGGCCGAGGCGCCAGCGGCGCCACGACCCAAAGCTCTTCCCAAAGCCATGTCGGCCGGACTCCCCGGAGAGAGAGATTTGTTGAAGAATTCGACTTGAGGTTAGTTGTTCTTCTTGGTTTTTCGTTAGGGCCGTTAGGGTTGTTAGGGTTTAGGGGTTAGGGTTTAGGGTTCAGGGTTCAGGGTTTAGGGTTTAGGGTTTAGGGTCTAGGGTCTAGGGTTTACGACTTAGGTTTTGTTTGGGGTTCCTGAAGGCTTAGCAAGACGAGGATTTAGGGTGCAACTGCTGTTTTGGGTCGAGGCGTGGGTTTGGAGGGCTTGCAATATGGGTTGCGCCGGGGCACACGGGGGATTCTTTAAAGTATGGCCCCTTTTGGGTACCCTGGTATATACATATATACATATATACATATATATTATATACATGTATATATGGCAATGGACCCAAAAAAAAGAGCTTCCCATATCTGAAGAGGCTTAGCTGAGGGTTTAGGGTTTAGGCTTTCAGGGCGTCTGTGAGTTGAGAGGCCCAGTGTCTCTAGCAAGCGCAACTGAATGCTTGGAGCACTCTACCTTTACAAGCACGGCAATGACTGTTCTCATCAACTCCACTTCAGGCGCATAAGCGCTATAAGACAACACCCTGAACCATGAACAAGCCACGCTACTTCAGCTACGTACCCGAACGTTCACGCAGGTGATGACGAAGGTGAACTTCGTCGCCGGCAGGCCTGCCTTAGATCTGCATGTAGGGTTTCGAGTTGAGGGGCTCAGGTTGTAAGGCGTGCACTTCAGGGGATCTCAGGATGATGTTCTGAAGATTTTTTGGGGATTCAGGGTTTGGGGTGGGAGAAAACGACAATTCTTGGTGTGAGGGTTCGGCTTCATGGTTTAGGGTTTGGAGTTGAGCATGAGGTTCTGCATGCACCACAATCTCCAGCACTGGCTCACGGTGTTGTATGACAGCAGTCCGTATAGCAGATGGTACGCACCCCTTTCCATCTAAAGGTGCAGCAACAACTTGTGCTAAGACTTCCCACTTAGCAAGCATGCCCCACAGCGAGTGCTGCTGCGCAAGAGAAGCCTTAAGCCCCCAAGCCATACACCACGACCCCTGCGAAAATCATCGCATAATAACAAGAAGTTGAAAGTGTTTCACCTCGAAACGGCAGCTCGAGGGGCTCGCAAATCGGTCTCCAAGCCCAGCAACGATGATTCTTTCGCCTGACAACACATCATCCAGACGCCGGAAGCACAAGAGAAAAGGCCCAAAAAGCCTTCCCCGGCGATTGCTTTGTACCCTACAAAGGGAATCTAAGGTGCCCCCTCTTAGACTTTTAGAAAAACCCCGGCCCAAAAACCGCCAAAACCCTAAACCCTAAACCCTAAACCCTAAACCCCCATAAACTCTCCGGTAAATCCTAATTGAACCTTAGGCCCAAGGGGCGCTCTAAACCCTGCAAGCCCTTCTCCCTGTGCAAGCCCTGCAGTCTCAGCTCCCTAAGACCCCTAAGACCCTAAGACCCCTAGGACCCCCAAACCCCTACACCCCTACACCCCTAAGCCCCTAACCCCCTAAACCCCTTAAACCCCTAATAACCCTGAGAACCAGGAAGGGCAGCCGTGGCCTTGGAGACGTGACATGAAGTTTCCGGCTGAGGGTTCATGGGCCTGTCTATATTCGCATGATTCGGGGGTTTAGTGTTGTTTAGGGTTCTTAGGGTTCGGAGAATATTTAAGTTTTTTGGGGTGGGGGAGTAGTTTGGTACGCAGGATGTTCTTGGCAGTTGTCTAGGCTCCTGTCTTGGGCGTCCAAGCCCAAGGTCTAAGGTCCAGCATTCAGAGTTTAGGGGCTCAGGTGCAGGGCTTTAAGGTGGAGCTCTTCGGGAGGGGAACGGTGGATGAAGGGACGACCGCTGAAAACCGGCAAACCCGCAAAGCCCAAACCTGCGAGACGCACCAGACTCCCAGACTGTGACATCCAAGAGGCCGAGATCCCTTCGGAGAAGTAGAATATGCAATATGTAGTATGCAGTATATATTTATATATGCAGCACTACTACATTATATATATATATATATATATA
Source organism: Symbiodinium natans (assembly GCA_905221605.1). NCBI lineage: Eukaryota > Dinophyceae > Suessiales > Symbiodiniaceae > Symbiodinium > Symbiodinium natans. Next base: position 39,212 of record CAJNDS010000016.1, read on the forward strand.
TATATATCATAAAAATAGCTTAACAGAATGCCGAAGGGTGTCAAGGCCGAACCTATCCTTTGAACCGTCCCCGTGGTTTCAAACTTCGAACCCCGCCCTGAAGTCCGTGAAAGCAAGGCGCTTACGCACTTAGCCCACACCGAGCCACGGAAAACGAACAGGAGCACTTGCAGGGTTCAGGGTTGGTTTAGGGTTTAGGGTTTAGGGTTTAGGGTTTAGGGTTTAGGGTTTAGGGTTTAGGAGGATTCAGGGTAAAGGACCGCAGCATGACCCTCAGAAACACCGTCGCCTTAGGCCTCGCTGTCAACTCCACGGGCATGGATGGCCGGGCGCTCGTCATCCAAGCGAAGCTCACGGGTTTAGGATTTAGGGTTTAGGGTTCAGGGTTTAGGGGTTAGGCTTTAGGGCTTAGGGGTTAGGGGTTCGGGGTTAGGCGTATAGGGTTTGGGGTGTTTGGGGCTTAGGCGCTACAGGGCTTAGGGCCTCAGGGCCGGATATATTCCTCGGGACAACAATGATCCTCAAGGGTGTGCAAGGGCATCGGGTCAGGGCCCCGAGTAGGCCCTTGTTCCCCTTCTTTTAGGGCTTAGTTGCCCTTAAAAACGCCTTTACCGTGCACCCTTTTATTCCTAGGTCACTCTTGGAGTCTAGTAGGCTTTAGGGCCTAGGGCCTATATTGCTTAGGACAAAGATGATCCTGCTCTCTGATCTTCGGGGCTGAGCCATCCACCGGGAACCCATACGGAAAACTATACGACTCTGCATTGACTTGCCATAGGATCCCGAAAAGGAACCCTAAACCCTGAACCCGAAACCCCCCATACCGTCGAAGCCTTCGCCCCATCGCCCAGCACGCCCAGGTGCTGCTGTGGGTGAGGCAGCCCTGTAGTGCTTAGGGTTAAACCCTAAACCCTAACCCCTAAACCTAAGCCCCAAACCGTGACACCGCAAGGTTTAGGTGTAGGGTTAGGATGCTGGGGTCTGTGGCTTGGAGGGTTTATGGGGTAAAGGCTCAGTTCTTCAACCCCCCGTAACACCCGAAACCAAACCCCGTGAACCCCAGACCCGAAAGCGTGTAATAATGTTTGGGTTTAGGTTTCAGGGTTTAGGGTTTAGGGCTTGCAGATGCCAGCCTTATATAGGGTGGTAGGATTGCTGGGCGTGGAAGCCTTGCAGTTAGGCATTGAGATTTCGGTTTAGGGGCTTATGGTTTAGGATTCAGGGCTTCGGGATGTTCTGGGCTTAGGGTTTAGGGGCCAGGACTGAGAGTCTCAGAGCTTCGCGTTTGGAACTCGTTGCGTTCTGTGCATGCCTGATTTCGTCAACTCTCGGGGGGCATCGTGCTGGAACTTATGAACCGTTGGCCCCTGAATCCCCTGAGTCGAACCAAACTCAACCTCAAAACCCTGGCTACTCACTTTGACCATGACCGTGTACATCCGTAAACTCTGCCCCTGAGAAGCCCTGCAAAGCCCAAGCTCCAATACAGTCCAGCTTGCAGTTTCAGAGCTTCAGGGCTCTTAACGTGAAACTCGGAGTTCCTAAGCCTCACCCGAAGCCCTAAACCCAAAGGCCACCCAAGTTAGTGGCACTTTTTACGGGGAGTTGAGGAGTTTAGGGTTTAGGGTCAGTCGCCCCCACTCATTGAAGCACCAGCATAAGCCTGGGACGTTTTCAACTCCTAAAGCCCTCTTGTCATGCCTTGAGGCTCTAGGCAATCCTAAACCATCCTAAAGCCCCGGCTATAAACCTTTGAAGACTTACGCTCTTAGAGCCTTGAGCCCCTAAAGCCCTCAACTCCTGATGCCCTCAGAATCCCAAGAGCCCTCAAAACCTCAAAGCCTCAAAACCCACAAGCCCTAGACCCTAAGCCCTAGTAAGCCCTGAAGCCTAAAGCCCAAACCCTCAACCCTCAACCCTCAACCACCTCAACCCTCAACCCTCAACCCTCTCAACCCTCTCAACCCTCTCAACCCTCTCAACCCTCTCAACCCTCTCAACCCTCTCAACCCTCTCAACCCTCTCAACCCTCAACCCTCAACCCTCAACCCTCAACCCTCAACCCTAAACCCTAAACCCTAAACCCTAAACCCTAAACCCTAAACCCTAAACCCTAAACCCTAAACCCTAAACCCAAGCCCGCCGGTCTGGAGGCCTCCGCCTCCGCTGCGCGAAAGCGCAGGGAGGCGCGGAACCAGAAGAAGCCGGCTGGCCCAGGCTGAGGTGTTCCAGGATTTTTGCGGTTTACTACGAATTGCTTAAGAACCCTCCCAAAAAAATCAAAACAATCATCCTTATAAGTTTAAGGTAAATACAGGGATTATTGTTTCTTGTTCTTTCGGGGATTCTTACGCAAATAGTAGTTTAGGATCACGTTTAGGGTTTTGGGTTTAGGGTTTAGGGTTTCGGGTTCAGGGCTTAGGGGCATACGGAAGGTTGGGGCCAGTTTGGGTTTTACTTTTTTTGACAGTGCGTGCCCCAAGCTTCAAAAACTTGCATAGAACTACTTAGAGGTTCATGGGTATTTTCAAGTAGGGTTGCACGTCAGATAGCTCTAGCTACTACCTGTCTCAGGGCGCTTATAACCTTACTTGTAGTGAGCCATGAACCTTCAAGTGCAACATGTTCCTGCTGCGGTCTGGTGTTGGGCCTAGCGGCCTAAGGGTACTCGAATCGCAAATTCGTGGATAGTTGCGTGTAGGCTTGTGCAGACGCTAATTTGGGGAAGAAAAGGCAGTTACCCGTAGTCGGAACCTTGAATTTAGGCAGGGTTTAGGGTTCGAGGTTTTGGCATTGCTCTTGGTGTGGATGTGCTCTGTCTGCATGCACGCTTTCCATGCGATGTGGAAAGGAGGGGACAATGTCAGCAATAGTCTGGAGCCCTACCGTCCAGCACAGTACACCAAAACCCGAACACAGCTAGCCTAAACGCCTCGGACTATACCAAACATTAAGGCTTTCGAGCCTTGGCAGCTTCGGTGTTTGGATGATAACGTTCCCTCACAGCCCAAAGAGCTTCCAAGCCTGAACCCAGCGCCTCAAAGCTAGCACCTTCACCCTTTTAACCCTTTTCGTGGTTGAGGGTTGAGGGTTTCGGGTTTAAGGTGAAGGGTTGGTAGGGTCAACCCCCAAAACCCCCAGCTGTTTGCTGAGGGCGATGAAGATGGCCACTGTCCAGGTCGACGGGATGGTGGTCAGTGCTCCAAACTCTCGTCAAACCTAGTTGGGCGGTAATTCTGTTGTTTGGGGTCTACAGTACCTGTGACCCAAAGCCTACAATGTTGTAACGTAGTAGGTTAATACACTCAATATGGGGCATAATAATCCCCCCCCCCCCTCCCAAAGAATAAATGGAGTTCCAGGGGGGGTGGGGCAACTAACCAACTAGATGTGCTGTGATCTCTTCATGCCACAGGTCTCTGAAGCGGCCCAATCCTCAAGAGCCTTTGGTCAAGATATCAGTTCCCGCAAAATCCTCAAATGACCATTTGAGATTCAAACACCCCCACACCCCCCCCCCCCCCCGCCACCCCACAAAGGGTACTTCAGGGTTTAGGTACGGTTCAGGGCTTAGCTAGTCTAGAAGCCCTGAAACCTAAACCCCAACCCCCCCAAAACCATGAAATGCCGCTTGGACGAGGAAGACGCCGCTGACGGTGGCTGAGTGCCTCCCGCTGTGTCGGGATGTAGGCAGGCGGCGGTTGCCGGGTGGAATGAAGGGGTCGGAATTGTTGCTAGTAGTTTTCAGGTTTGGGTCGTTATATAACGATTATACTGTAGCTAACCCCCAGAACACTGTTCGAAATTTATGCAGGCCCCTATATTACAGGTTTCGGGAGTGGGGCGGGCTTCGACTTCCACCAGAGACCACCGGCCTGAAAGAGAAGAGTCGGAGGTGTGGATCTGACGGCAACGGTTTAGGGTTTAGGGTTCAGGGTTCAGGGTTTAGGGTTTAGGGGAGAATCTGCCCTGCACCTTCCACAGCGCATTGAGCGCTAAAATCCCACACTCAGATTGCGATACGAGCACCTCCATCAGAGGCCAGGGGAAGAAGGGATTCCCCGTAAGCCCTCACCAAACATACCCACCCTAAACCCTAAGCCCTGGGCGTCTCCGTAATTTGCAGCGCATCAAGATTCCAACAAACCCAAGGATGCCAATGGATCTTTCCGACCTTTGTTTCTTAGATTTCAGAACATTGTCAGGTCCATGAACCATATTACTATATGGAGGTTTACGAAAATAAGGGTTCCCTGAGATGGTCCCCAACTAGTAGGATTCTCTTGTAATAAGGACCCCAGCAAGGTAGCCATAATTTAGGAACCACCCCCCATATGATTCAGTTCCAATGATGGGTCCCTTGACCACATAAGCTGTATGAACCGTATGAGCCATATATATACACACATGCATACCTAAAACTTACCTGTCGACATGCTTCAGTCTACTAGGAGGCTTTTTTCGAACATGCCTCTTTAGAAAGGGTCTCTTTAACCTTGAAGCGTTGCTGTCAGATCCCCTCTCTGCTGTACACAAAGGGCTTGGGGCGCGACGGGACGCCGCGCGGCCCCCCAGCTCCCTCCGTTAATGCAAGCTGATCGCACCCGCGCGAGGATGGACGGACGCCAAGTTCTCCAGACTAAGCTGCAGTGTACTTGAATCTCCACCGACAGGCCCTAAGAACAGCTCCCGCTTTACGTCATGACAGGAGAGGATCCTTGATTTCAGGAAGTTGCTGACGAGGTAGTTGAGCCACTTCACTTGCGCCCGCAGCCCACGACTCCAGTCCCAATAACTCGGCAGACCCAAAGCCTCCCAAGCCCCGTCCGTTTGAAAGAACACCGCGCGGGTGGCGGCTGGATAACTTGCTTGGACTCGTCCGAACATCGGCGCTGACCAGGGAAAAGGGCTCTTTTGCGGCGTCGGCGTCTTCAGGACAAATAAATGGAAATGTCTTACTGACACATGTTCAAAGAGCTTCTTCATTGACTCTGGTGGCCGAGACGAGCATCTTCATGCTGGTGTCGTTTTCCCCGGCTCTCCCCATCACACGGGTGTGTTTCGGTTGTGCTTCTTTTGCATCGGGCAGGAAGTTCTGACCTTCGCGGAAGCTTAGGACATGATATGCAGGCGTTGCACCTGATGATCCTAATGTGGCTTTGCGGGGTTTTGGACGTTGGGTGTTGTCATGGGTCCTGCAGCGAGCACAAGCACTTCTTCAACTACTAGACTGCCCAGTCGCTTCTCCATGACCTTCTCGTTCAGCGAAGTTCAACATCTTTCAGACTAGTTTGAAAACGTTCCCCGCCAGTTTATTCTCTTGAGCTCAAGCCTCCTGTTGCCACCATCAGCATGTTGTTTGGCATATGGCGAGGCCTGCGGTTTTCAAGACTATAGGTGGAGGATTCCCGACTGGTCCGTGGTCAAGGCTTTTCTGTCTAGGGCATGTACTTTTTAGGATTCTGATTTCTGCATTAAGGATCGATGTTTAGATTCACTGTAGGGCTGACGATTATGGATTTCGGGTGTAGGGTACATATACACTCCTCCTCCTGGAATACACCTCGGCAATGGCGCGATCCGTTACTGCGGCGGTTGTGTGGAGCTGGCTCCCGCTTGGCCCCAAGCTCCTCCTGACCTTCACAAGGGGGGGGGTAAGGTTACAACCAGAGTGATAGCGGGAAATGAAAGGGAATCCCACGGAGTATGATTTCAGTTACACAAGGCCCCCTTTTTGCCCTGTTGGGCAGCCACAGCAGTAGGGTGACCTGAGGGTTCAGGATGATGTTGGAATTCATGGTCCGGGGCTTGAGGGGTTTAGGGTTTAGGGTTTAGGGTTTAGGGTTTAGGGTTTAGGGTTTAGGGTTTATCAGGTCTTTTTGGTGCGGTCCCTAGAGGGATTCCGGGGTGCAGGATAGGCTTTCGGACACTGGGTTGTTCTAAACAGTCAAGTCGGAGACTACTAATACATGCCCACAACCCTCAGTGAAACCCAGTCATCTACTATGTGCTTCAGAACCCCCCCCCCCAAAAGAAAAACAAAAACAAACGAAAACAATAAAACCGATTATACGGGCAATTTAGGGATTTTGTTGTATTTTGTTTTGGGGGTTCTTAAGCAAATGGTAGTTCCTGCCGGCTCCAGCTGCGAAAGGTCTTCTTCCTTGGCAGATTGGGTTACCATCAGCGGCGTGGGTGTCTTAGTCTGGTGCTGCACTCTGCAAGCTTTGCAGTAGAAGACGCGGACCCAAAAACTCCAGAGCCCTAGATGAGCCTGTTTTCCAAATGGTGAGGGTAATGGAAGGAGAGCATAATTTGGAGAATTGCCTGTGTGCGTATAATATGTTCCACTGCTTGTCATTTCCAGAGTCGTAGTGTCTTATTATTGGCCTTGCTTTGTCTACGTAGTGCTCGGGTCTGGGTTGTGTGTCCCAAGTCGATGTCGGGTTTTGGTGCCCCTAAACCCTAAGCCCTAAACCCGCCCGCCTTCAGGTCCAGGCTTTGACTCTTGGGAGCTCACAGTGGTTTAGGGCCTAGGGTTTAGGGTTTAGGGTATAGGGTTTAGGGCAGTTTAGGGTTTAGGGTGCATGCCAACAGGCGTCGCACCTCTTCTAACAGACCTGCATCCCCACTTGCCTGCTGTTTAGGATTCTAGCGGGGCGGGCGACCTGCTAAATCCATACCCTAAACCCTAAACCCTAAACCCTAAACCCTAAACCCTAAACCCTAAACCCTAAACCCTAAACCCTACAAGCGCAGTTATAAGCGCACAGCCAGCCTGCTCGGCACTAAGTTACCGGGAGATGTGCATCACGTCGGGCCTATGCACGCTTGTCTCTGGTTTCAGATTAGGGTCAGATTAGGGCCCTTTTTGGGTCCTATAGATAGTACGGCACCTATAAATAAGAACTCCCAAAAGGGACCCCTAATTTAGAGAACGACTCCTGTGCTTCATTTGTTGGTCCTTACGTCTTGGGCAATCCTTGGAGAGCTTCGGGAACCTACTTACAAGCCCAAACCCCATCAACTTGGTTAGAATTAGCTCCCTACATCGGGTACTACCCGCCAACATGGTAGACCCCCAGCTGCTGGGCTTAGCCCCGGGAAGCACCCGCCCTCAGCACACCCAACGTTCTAGACCCGAATTGCCTTGAAGCAAAACGCCGGGGATCTTTCGGGTTTACCGCCTGGTTCTTAGTAGGGAATGGGGGAATGGGGCACCCTATATAATCCCTTGAAGGGTATATATATATATATATAGGGGGATATAGGGTATCCCAATCCCTCATTCCCGACTAAGCACCAGCCATTCAACGGAGGCGGGATTTAGGATTTAGGCTTTGGTGTGGTCCGCCGGCGTGCGTGATTGGGCGCAGGGTTTGTTCCTGCGTGCCTTGCTGTTGCCAGCAGCTTCACGGCTGATATGAGTAACGAAGAGTAGTCGGTGTATAGAGTTCGAGGTACTCTCTGAGGCCTGTTTCTGGACATACTGGAACACCTTGTAGAACGATGTTGCAGTGATACTACACTAAACCCTAAACCCTAAACCCTAAACCCTAAACCCTAAACCCTAAACCCTAAACCCTAAACCCTATAAACCCTAAACCCTAAACCCTAAACCCTGCCAGATCGGCACGGAGACTACGGAGCAAGAAGAGTGGGCAGCGCACCCAGCCAGGCCACCATGCAGCCGTGAAGGGTGCCGACAGCTGGGGGTTTAAGGTTTCAATTTAGGGTTTAGGGTTTAGGGTTTAGGGTTTAGGGTTTAGGGTTTAGGGTTTAGGGTTTAGGGTTTAGGGTTTAGGGTTTAGGTCTACAGGCCGGTTTATGGTGTAGGATGTAGGATGTAGGAAGGAACCAAGTAGCTCGGAGAGGGTTTTGGGGCCCGAGGGGTGCGGCTTATTCTCGAGATGCGCATGGATCCACAGCAGTTTTGCTGGGTGGCCCGTGCGCAAACTCTAGTAGTCTAGTCGAACTACTCCCTGCATCCTATATTCCCTAAACCCTTAAACCCTGCATTCTTGAGTTCCCCCAAAAGCCCCTCAGCCGTAAACCCTGAGCCCCGCAAGCTTGATGCTTTCGAATCTTTCAAGATCCCTGACGCCCAAATGGTTCCCAAGACGCCCGGAAACCGTGAAAACCCCCTACTTAGAGGTTCATAGGTAGTGAGACGTCGGGTTGTAAGTAGAGTCGTGACTGGTTATACGCTTTTTTCGGGTACTTGTAGCCCTACTTGTAACTACCCCCCTAAACCCTCCTAAACCCTAAGCCCTAAACCCTAAACCCTAAACCCTTTAAGTGGAATCCCGGGCTTGGGGTCCTGAGCCCTGTGAAGCCTCAAGGCACTTAAACCCCGAACCCTGCAGCCTTCGAGTTCCCCCAAACTGGGGCCTTTTGTGGCAGCTCGGGCTCCTAGGGTTCAGGGTTTAGGGTTTAAGGGTTTAAGGGTTTAAGGGTTTTAGGGTTTAGGGTTTTAGGGTTTTAGGGTTTTAGGGTTTTAGGGTTTTAGGGTTTTAGGGTTTTAGGGTTTTAGGGTTTTAAGGTTTTAGGGTTTTAGGGTTTTAGGGTTTTAGGGTTTGGGGTTTAGGGTTTCGGGTTTAGGGCAGTACCTGGAATGCCGCTTGGGGGGGACCCTGAGACCAAACCTCAAGCCCCAGACCCCTACTTGGAGGTTCATGGGTAGTTAAACGTGGGGCTATAAGTAAGGTAACCCTACATATGACTGGTTAGAACCTTACTAAGGGTACCTCTAACCCAACTTCTATCCAACCATCAACCTCCAAGTAGGCCCTTTAAACGCTAAACCCTAAACCCTAAATCCAAAACCCTAAACCCTAAACCCTCTTTCTCCTCGGGTTTCTGGGCAACCTAGACTAAGGTTCCGATCACTGCGCGTACTCTATGGCCTCCGGAAGGTGGGGGGGCGGGGGGGAAGACCGCAGTGACAGGTTTAGGGTTTGGGGTTTAGGGTTCAGCGTTTAGGTGGGAGTGAGTTCAGTGAGTTGCGAAATTTCAGGTTCCTAGCTTTCGGTGTAGAGCCTAGGCTTTGATTTCTAGGAGGACCATCTAGTCGTTGAGGATTTGAAGAAAGGAACCCTCAAACCTCAATAGTTTGAGCCCGTAGCATACCGAGACTCATCTAAACACGGAATATACCTTAAGCTGTACAGGGGGAGGGGAGGGGGGGAATATGGGCAGTTGGGGATTAAGCATCGACAAGGGTTTTCGGGGGGGTGTAGGGTTTCAGGGATCTATACTAATTAAGCTTGGCGCCTACTTTCAGGGCTTAAATTTAAGTAGTGTTACAGCCTTCTTCCTCTTCTACCACTCCTTGAGCCCGCTACCTTAAGCACTGCGCAGGATGATACAAAGCGCGGTCTGTAGCAGCCATTTCCGAACTCCAAACTCTGGGCACACCCTCTCAAGCCAAATGCGGTTTAGGGTGCAGGGTACAGGGTTTGCCAAAACACCTCCCAACCCCTCAAAAGCCCACACCCTCAGCTAGGCTGAAGCACAAGCCTCCCAGCAAAGGATACAATCCTGAAGTCATCGGCAATCTTGCCGGTGCCCGGTGCTTAGCAACAGGGTTTTAAGAAAATTGTTCCGGGAGCTTCACTCGGGAGGTGAGGGAGTGTTGCAGGGTTTGGGCTTGTGTGTGTGAAAGCGCAGCTGAACCCCCCCATCCCCCCCAACCCCCCGCCCCCCGGGCACCAGCCAGCATTCCCGGCCATACAGGCCCGTTTGGGGGTTTACAAAAATAGGGGGGGCCTCCAATATAGATCCCCAAATACGATAGGATCCACTTAAAGATAAGGACCCCATTAAGGTACCCCCTATTTTCGGAAACCCCCCATATGCTTGTGAGAGGTTTCTGTGCCAATGACCTCGAAGCTTCGACAGGTTAGGTTGTGGTTTAGTCCTTTGCAGTTCTGAAGATTCTCAAGCTAGGCCGCATGAGGCCTTCAACACAGACTATAAAAGACACAGCGCCTTTTGTCGTGATGTGTTTTAGTTCGTGCATCCTACTTGTACTTTAGTTGAGTTTGACACTACCGGTATCGCAGTTCAAGTATGAAAATCAACACAATCCGTTTTGCACTCACTGGCAAGCACCTTCTAATAAAGATGATCGGCCAGGGCTTGTGATGCTTGCCTAGAGCATGCCAAACCATACCCCCTTGAGCCAAGTCGTTCTGAGCCTCTGTGTTAGTGCCGTTGTCTGATCATATAAGCGGCCTGAACAAAACTGCGTTAAAGGATTTCCGAAGATGTAGCTATTTGCCGTTATGCATGAGGTGGACCCACACAGCCTCGAACCTCCAGCCAGGACCCATACACCCTAAACCCTAAACCCTAAACCCTAAACCCTAAACCCTAAACCCTAAACCCTAAACCCTAAACCCTAAACCCTAAACCCTAAACCCTAAACCCTCCTCCCCGGAGACTGAGGCCACCCTAGCACCACCCAACTTCGGTGCGCGCAACTTTGCGATGGCGCGGTGGCCCAGCGCTCTTGAGGGAAGGGCTGAGGATGGTTCAGGGATTGTTTCAAGGGTTTAGGGTAGAAGTTTTACGGGTTGAGGAAGTCTGCGTATATACATGTATATATATATATACATGTATATATATATGTATATATATATATAGATAATATCTATATTATAGATATAAAGATAGATATATATATATATATATATATATTTATATGTAAAGCATGTCTGTAGCGACCGGACCGATTGGCGGCAGCTCATGAAACCTAAGACCTAAGAGCCCCTGGAACGTTGCGTGGCGAGGGCAGCCCATGGCAGTCCTAGCAAGAGACACCTCCAAGTTTAGGGTTTAGGGTTCAGGGTTTACGGTCTCAACCATATACATTTTTTGCAGACGCTAAGTGCTAAACCCTGCAAACCCCCAGACGCCCCATACACCCAAAATCTTAAATCGGCCCCCCCCTACAGCACCCTGAGCCTGAAAGCTGCAAAGGTGGCACCTGTCAGTGCAGGCAGTCCACCGCAGCCTGTCGAGTGAGAGCGCCCAGTTGAGACCAGAAAACGCCTAAGAGGTGTAAGGTTTAGGGGCTTCGGGGGGGGTTTAAGGGAGTTGAGACCAGAAAACGGCCAAGGGGTGTAAGGTTCAGGGGGTTTCGGGGTTTCAGGGTTGAAGTCGCTGTTTAAGGGTTCATGGGGTTTTAGGTTTTAGAAGTTAGAGTCTAGAAGGTTTCCACAGTACTTGGGCCCATACCCCTTTTGAAAGGTATGGTGGGGTGCAGGGAGACGTTCGCAGCGGTGTCCTGAAATTCTGGCTTATCCAGGCTCTAAGCCCTAAGCCCATGTGAGCTGGTCCTTGTAAATTTTGCCTAGTTGTCCAGTACCTGGGGCAGCTAAAGGTTAATCTTTGGGAGTATAAGGAGATTCTACTAACCCCAAAAAGGTTAAAGGTTGCCTACTCTACTACTAAGTTTGTGAGTGTATGAACGGTGTCCTGTTGGGTACAAAAGAAGAATTTCACATCCCTATAAGCCCTACCACAAATCCCAAATGCTGAAGCGGAGGTTGCTCTAAATTGGGGTCTTTTGGGGTTCCTCTTTATCAGGGAGTCCACTTTTTTTGGAGAACAGATACACACTTGTATGTGTATATGTACACATGTACTCATATGTTCTATATTTATTTATGCATTTTCTTGGTCAATGTACATCATATCTCATCAGACCATATGTACACACACTGACGCATGCATTTGGACGTAATGTCCATTTAGAGCGACCCTGATTTCAAGACCAACCCCCCAAACTTTTCTTGAAGCCAAGGCCTGTAACCCGAAGCCCAGAAGCCGGCAAGGGTTCTGTGACCTCTAATGGTCTCTGAAGTTAGGGCCAGTTAGGGTGCAAAAAAGTTTGAGAGGGGGTTTATGGGCGGGGGGGGGGGGTTTCAAGGTCTTGGAAGTTTTAGGGTGTAGTGTTGGTGGCGTTTAAGGCTCGTAGCTTTGTTTAGCTTTTGACAGCACGGGTGTTGGGCTTGGGTTGCTTCAGGTCAACATCCATCCCAGCCTCATATCCCGAGACCGGCATGTCAATGGAGGCTCGTAGAAACACCGACTTGGGCTTTTCCGACCAGGAGAATGTTTGTCCAGGCGTACCAGACTCTTGCTGGCAAACACGTGCGCTCACACACGCACGCACGCAAACACCCTAGAACACTTGAGAAACCCCTAAGCCCCAAAGCTCCCGAAGCGGTCGGGGAGCTACCAGGTTGCTCCTGGACACCGAGGGCAGCGACATTTGGCTGCCATCCATCCGATGCAGGGAGTGCGCTGCGGACAAGAAGGACCTCCTGCCTTCCCTCAACGCAAACCAGTGCATTATGGGGGTTTCTTCCTTGTAGGTCTTAGGGTTTCGGGGTTTGAGGTCTTTTTGAGTGAGAGTTTGTACTGAAGCTGGGATGGCAAGTGTGCCGGGGCTGGGGAGGAGTACATATGTATGTATATACATATATATGTATGTATGTATGTATGTACAATGTACATATATATATATATATGTATACGTATATATCATCTAGACAGACGATACCGCTGTAGTAGTGCTACCGGTTCACTATCAAGACGCTTGGCTTCAGGAGCAGGAGAGCTTCTATCATGCCACGGAAAGCCAGCCGGCTCAGTGGCTTTAGGGTTCACACTGCTTGGAAACTCATGGGTTGGTTAAGGTAGGGTTATAGGTTAAACTATAAGCAGGCTGACTATGATTGTTATAGGTTACACTCTTATTTTCTAGCTGCCCATGTACCTTCAAGTAGGGACTTAGGTCGGGGGACTTAGGTCGGGAAGGGGGGGGGGGTGGGGGGGGGTTCAAACTCTAGACTTATAAGAGATAGATGTGTTGGGACTTCAGCGCATTACAGACTTTCGCAGCCCTAGGCCAGGGGAAATGATGGAGGAGCTTCTACTTGGGCCGACCCACCAACTCTGCGAAATGGTCACACGCTCCGCCGCCCTTCAGTCAGGGGTAAACCCTAAATCCTAAACCCTAAACCTAAACCCGGGCCCGTTTTTTGTGCCCGTTTCGATACCCTAATGTCAGTCCTGGCAGCGGTCCAAGAAAGTCCTCGCAACTCAGATCAAGTCCAGAATGTCAGGCCCTCCCCCCACCTTTTCAAGCAAAAAACTCCTCAACCCTACGCAGATTCACCACATGCAAAGACTCAGCCCTAAACCCCAATTTATTCAACCCCAAACCCCAGACTCCCAGACCAATAAATTCCAGGCAGCACCTTCCATCCGCACCTGACGCCCACACCGCAGGGTTCCCCAGAACTGCTGTTCAGATTATGAGTCGGCTAGATTAGACATCATGCCATACATACATGTACACACACACACATATATATGTGTGTATATATATATATACATATGTGTGTTTTTGTATATATATATATGTGTGTATATAGGTATACATACATATGTGCACATACGTATATACGTACGTAAGCAAGCATGCACATATGTATGTATGTATGTATGCATGTATGTAGGTGTATGTGTATGTGTCCATAATATAGTATAATATAATATAATATCGTGCAATATGACATAATGTAATTTAATTTAATATGCGCATATACATACATATATATGTATATATATATATATATGTATATGTATAAATTATAGTTTTCTTTATATGTTTATTTATATTTACATTTTATATTTTAGATGTTATATTTTATAGGTATGTTTATATTTGTATTTGCATATATATTTATATCTATGTTTATAGTTATACTTATGTTTATATTTATGATTATATATGTATATGTATGTATATAGGTACGTATATATATATATATATACACATACATACGAGCACATAGGTTTACATGGTTTAGATGTACATACATACCAATCTGTAAATATTTACATATGTATATGCACAAGTGTCTATATGTACATGTGCATACGTACTTATGTGTACGGTCAAATTTATGATAAGAAAGGTCCAAAAGTTCACCACTGAGGCGTCTCTTAAATTGGCAAATTGGTCAAGAGAGCTAGGTTTGAGATGAGAGTAAGACATTTCCTATTTAACCCTGACCAACCCTTCAGACCTCCAGCCCTCATGCCCTCATGCCCTCCAGCTCCCTCCAGCCCTCAACAGGACTAAGGTTGGCTGAGGGCTGGGTCCTTGGATACATACTCCAAGCTTGGAAGGTCAAAGAAAGAAGGGCTGGCAGACTGATGTAACCCCAATGATGTTTTGGAGGCGATCGAGACCTGCCTCTGTATGAATTGTACGTAGGTGCCCTGTTTACGGTCAACTCCCGGAATTCTGGCCATGGGTAGGTATAAGTGGGATTATGGGTAGAACCTTAGGGTACTTATCACCCTACGTATAACTATCCATGAACCTTCAAGTAGCTGCTCTCCCAACATGCGGAAAGGAAGCCACCCAACTCCACAAGCCGGGGTCCCAACTTCCCGTCGATGTAACTCCAAAGGCTTTAGGGTTTAGGGTTTAGGGTTTAGGGTTTAGGGTTTAGGGTAACCATGAGTAGGAAAACTGGACCTCAACCGCTGAACCCGCCGAGCTGGCACGTTGTAGGTTTGGTTTGGCTCCGCGCGCTGTGGGTGTCAACGAAGGCGCCCAGTTGGCAAGGCTTTGGGGCTTCGTACCCGAAACTCGAAACCCTAAACCCGAAACCCTAAACCCTAAACCCTAAACCCTAAACCCTACACGACTCAGGATGTAGGTCCAGCACTTTTCAATTTTGACACTTGCCGTCCACTGCCAGGTGGTGGCCACGTCGGAGGGCGCCAGCCTCAACATGGCCAGTTTAGGGTTTAGGGTTTAGGGTTTAGGGTTTAGGGTTTAGGTTTTAGGGTTTAGGGTTAGGACTTGGGGACAAGGATCTTTATTAATATAAAAACCAAGGGAGTATTTAATACACCCGTTCACATCGGGTTTTGGGGTCTTAAAGGTTTAGGAGTTTAGGGTTTTTGGGGTTTAGCGGTTTCAGGGGTTTAGGGTGCAGGGGTTTTAGGTTTAGGGCATTTTTTTCGGGGTGGGATGGGGGGTTAGGGGTTGACCAGGGGTTGTGGGGTTTAGGTTTTTGTGTTTTTTGCTGGGTTTGGGGCTACGCTTTCTATGGTGGCCTTTTTTGGAGAGTCGGCGGGTTCTGGGTACAAGGCCCTAGATTTCTAAACCCTAAACCCTAAACACTAAGTTTCCCCCAGGTACGTCATCAACGACACCATTACCATTGGGAGCCTGCAGGCGCAGCTCGAGCAGGGCTGCGCGATGTTTTTTTTTTTTTTTTTTTGGGGGGGGGGGGGGTGTTTGGGGCTTGTGGCTTCGTGTCCTAAACCCTAAACCCTAAACTTGGAGGAATTGTAGGGTTCATGCGTTTCTTGCTGGCGACCCAGGTTTTGTGGCCTTGGAGCCTTGAGATTTTGGAGTGTCGTTGGTGTGGAGCCGATTTTCTGCCGCTTCTTTTCAGTTCCTTTTTTTGGGTTCAGGAACTTGAAGGAGTTTAAGGGGTTTAAGGGGTTTAGGGGCTTCGGGTTTAAGATTTAGGGCTTAGGGGTTTGGGGCTCAGGGGCTTAGGGTTTAGGTGTGACGGTTCAGGGGCCGACACAGGCACAACGTGTCCGAGACGGCTAGGCAGACCTGGTTTTGCAGGTGTACGACGTCAATTTTTTGTTTTCGCTACAAATAGGGGCCACTTGAGATGTGTTTGAAGTCACAATGTGCAAAGCGGGGCAGAGGCTATTGGAACTCTTTCACGGTTTTTTGAACATAGCCTTTTTTCCTTTTCAGTGCTGCTCAGTGGGGTTAACCCCCAGGGTCACAGAAGAAAGGTAGCCACAACGATGTGTAAGGTCACGCAGATGCCTATTTTTCAGAAGCCAGCGATGCCCCAAACTGCCGGTGGTCTGCGGGCTGCATTGTGCAGGAGTGGCCCCCTCATAGTGGGAAGCCCTCACGGTAAAGCCCTTCTTCCCAAAAGCTCCACGAGACTTCGATTGCCTCAAAGCCACAGAAAACGCCCGAATTCATGTCTGGAACCCCTCTAGGCCGCCTCCTGCAGCTGTTCGCGGTTCAAGCACAGTTGTAGTGGGGGAATGTCTATGTCATAGCTGCACCATGTAGGAAGCGACATAAGGGGGAGTGGAAAGTCAGGGTTTTGGTCGTTTGTGCGTGGACCTTGTCTCCTGCCGGTGAGAAGCCTGCCTCGCGCGTTCATGACAGGAATGGTGCCGGTCTTAGACGCGGGTGTGGTTGTGATAGATGTATGGGGGGGGGTGCAGGGAGCACAGGGGCTGGGGTGGCGATGCGGCGTTGTCCCGCAATCGGGTTCAGATCTAGGTGCTTAGTGTTTAGTTTAGGCGCTCGTCTTGGAGCTATTTTCTCTGGGGGGGGGGGGGGGGGGGGAGGCGGAGCGCCAAGACTTGCATGAGTTGGGCTGAACAATGTGATGCTGAACCCCCTGAACCCTAAATCCTAAATCCTAAATCCCAAGTCGCAAACACCCAACACCCAAGTAACCCTAAGCCCCGTGCCTTGTCGCCATGCAGCCCCCGCTCAGGCCCTGGCTTCATGAGGGTTTAGGGTTTAGGGTTTAGGGTTTAGGGTTTCAGGTTTAGGGTTTAGGGTTTGGGGTTTGGGTCGGGTTTAGGGCAACTCTAGGTTCATGTGCAGTTGCTCTGAATAAGGCGAACAGCAGCTATAACCACAATTACCCTACGTATCACCCCACTGGTGGCCACCCTTGAACCTTCAAGGAGTGGTTTTAGGGTTTTGAGGGTTCGAGGACGATTGAAAGGGCGCTATGCAAGAAGCAGCTTCTCCCGAATGCATCTTGGGGTTTGCTTCGAACTTAGGGTCGCACTCCCGAAGCCCAAGGGTTCAGGGTTTAGGGTTTATGGTTTAGGTTTTAGGGTTTAGGGTTTAGGGTTTAGGGAAACTCCCTCTTGGGCCCCCTACCCAAACACTCCGAAAGCCGCCCAACATGTTAAAACAAAGCCCTTCCAGAGGTGGGTTTAGGGTTTAGGGTTTCGGGTTTAGGTTGTAGGGTTTAGGGGGCTCTTGAAGCCTCGTGGCCCTTGGGGGTTTTCGAAATGAGGGTCGCCTTGTTGGGGTCCTTGTGATGAGGGGATCCTACTCTTTGGGGGTCTACAATAGGCGTCCCCCATCTTTGTAAACTCCCACTTGGCCCCCATACAAACTGAGCCTCGCGACTTGTCCTACCTTTCTTGTTTTTTTTGGAGGGATTCAGATTCGGGACGGAGGGTTTACGAGCGCCCAGAAGGGCCTTTTCGGGCTTAACTTCCCCAATATCCCTCCTTTTTTTACGGTTTAGGGTTGAGGGCTAGGACCCGGAGTAGGCCCTTACTCCCGTTTTTTTTTGTTGGGGGGGGGGGGGGGGGGGGGGGGGGGGGGGGGGGGGGTAGATTCCCTTCGAAGCCGCTTTAAACCAACAAGGGCACCTTTGTATTCCTAGGTCAGGTCGAGTTTAGGAGCCCAGTTTAGGGTTGAGGGTTTAGGGTTTAGGGTTTAGGGTGAACTTGCTGGTTCTTCGTGGGCAGTGAAGGAACTACTGCAGCTTGGGGACTCTATAGCTTACCTAGTCCTTAGTTCCCCAGTTCCAGGAAGCAGCAGGCTAAGCTTAGAGCATTTACCTCCAGACACCAAGTGTAATTATAGATCTATATACAGGATGGGGGCATATATTTCTATACATATACATACATATTATGTGTATGATACCTACTTTGGGCATTAGGGGGTCACGAGGTGTGTGGGCGTAACCCAAGGTTTGGGCTTCAGGGCCCTGTAGGGGCTGTCCGTGAGTCCGAGGCGCCGCAAAACGAACGCAATGCCCTGACCTCGGAAGGCTACTACGACCCACAAAGGATCGAGGCAGCTATGGCTTGAGCCGAATAACGCGCAAGGGGGGGAAGCCGTGCTTTTGTGCTTTTTGACTCTGTTTTTGTTGTTGTTTTTGTTTGTGTGTGTGTGTGTCCCGCTGGCGCTTTGGTTTTGCAGCCTTGTCTAGGGTGTAGGTATCAAGGGAATCTCTGCACTGCCTAAACTTCTTATGGCTCATGGGCTTTGGGGTGTAGAGCTTTGGCAAAGAGGCACTGGAGACAGTAGGGCAAGGTGCGAGATAAAGTCGATCTGTCTCTCGTATCCATATTGGCAAATACATGTATAGACAGACAGTGTATGCATACACATTATATGCATTGTTTGTAGGAACGAGCAGTTCTATACATACATATATATATATATGTGCATATTGATGAGTGCGTAACGAGATGTACTGAGATGTGATGAACTGTATCGGCATGTAAGCACATGTCTTGAAATGTCATGAAATGAATGTAGTGACTGTTCTGAAGTGTTCTGAAATAGGGTGAAATGTAAAGAGGCACTGGAGACAGTAGGGCAAGGTGCGAGATAAAGTCGATCTGTCTCTCGTATCCATATTGGCAAATATATGTATAGACAGACAGTGTATGCATACACATTATATGCATTGTTTGTAGGAACGAGCAGTTCTATACATATATACATATATATGTGCATATTGATGAGTGCGTAACGAGATGTACTGAGATGTGATGAACTGTATCGGCATGTAAGCACATGTCTTGAAATGTCATGACATGTAGTGACTGTTCTGAAGTGTTCTGAAATAGGGTGAAATGTAATGTAGTTGCTTGTGACGATGCAATGTGAAGGTATGCTATGCCGTTGACATGCTAGTTTTCGTCAAGTGCACGTATCTTTGAGACTGTGTGTCTGTATCTATGTGTGTTTCTTTGTTTGTTTCTGTGAGTGTGTGTGTGTGCGCATGTGTTTTTTGTTTGATTTATATTGTTGTGTGTGTGTGTGTGTGCGTGTGTGTATGTGTGTGTGTGTGTGTGCGTGTGTGTGTGTGTGTGTGTGTATATATGTCTATATATATATATATATAGGCGCGCGCGCGTGTGTGTGTGTGTTGTTGATCTTGATGGTTTTTTGTTCTGCGTATTTGTTTCTCTGTATGTGTTGGTTTGTTTCTTCACGTATTGTTTCTGTGGGTGTTTGTTTCTGTCTTTGTGTGTGTGTGCTGTGTGTGCGCGGGTTCTTCTGTTTGTTTTTGTGTGTTTTCTTGCTTGTGTTTATTTTGTGTATGTGTTTGTGTGTGTGTCTCTGTGTTCGTAGTTTGTGTATGTGTGGGTTGGTGTTTGTTTGTGTGTGTTGGTGCTTGTTTGTGTTTTGTGTGTGTGTGTGTTTTTGTTTTGACTCTGTGTGTGTGTGCGTGTGCGTGGATGTTGTGTGTGTGTGTGTGTCCGAACGTTTGCTTCTGCTTCCTTGCTTTTTGTTTATCTACGCCCTCATTTGTTTGTTGTGTTGGTTTTGCTTGTTTTCTTGCCTGCTTGCTTGCTTGTGCTGTCTCTGTGTGTGTGTGTGTGTGTCCAAATGTCTGTCTGTCTGTGTCTGTCTGTCTGTCTGTCTGTCTGTCTGTCTGTCTGTCTGTCTGTCTGTCTGTCTGTGTGTCTGTGTGTCTGTGTCTGTCTGTATGTCTGTCTCTGTGTGTACGTGTGTGCGTCAATCTCCTTTTGCATGGTTCCCTCTCTGGAGGTTTTGGTTGTTTTGGTTTCGGTTGTTGAAGGCGGGTTGTGCCCGATTCTCGTAAGCCCCTCCCCCCATCCCCCTCTCCCTCCCCCCTGCCCAATAAAACTACCCCCTAAACCCTAAACCCTAAACCCTAAACGTCCCTAAACCCTAAACCCTAAACCCTAAACCCTAAACCCTAAACCCTAAACCCTAAACCCTAAACGTCCCTAAACCCTAAACGTCCCTAAACCCTAAACCCTAAACCCTAAACCCCTTGGACCCACAGGTTATCCTCAAGGCGCAGCTCGCGGAAACCTTAGCATCCAACTCTTGGAGAGGGCTCTCCACTAGTTGCTTAAGAACGAAAAATAGATAGAAAAAAAACACATTCTTCCCTATAAAGGGTCCCCCCCCTCGAAAAAAAGAAGCAAAACATGCTTCCTGTTTAAGGGTAGTATAGGGACTGTTGTCCTTCATTTTTTTAGGGCAGGCTTGTAAGCAACATGGTAGCCATACGGTGTACGATTTAGGGCGGCGTTTGAACAGGTAGAGGTGGCGGAGTCGCTTGTGTTTTTTGTTGTTGTGGTGTTGGGTTTTGGGTTTAGGGTTTAGGGTTTAGGGTGTCCGATCCAGAGGCTACGGCTCAGGGTTTGGATTTCCGAGAGTAGTTCATCACAGGGTCCCAAGCCTGTCAGGCCCTCCTTCATCCCAGATCCAACTTCCCCCAAGAAGCTGACCTGGTGCCCCAAACCCTCTGATGAAGCTGACATGGCGTGTTGTTGGATTTTTCGGGGCTTCAGATGTTTAGGGGGAGCAGAGGGTGTCCGAGTGAAACAAGGAAGGGGATGGACATCGAAGTTGTCGTTCAAGCCACGGACCCCCAAAAGCCCTGAACCATGGACCCCCTACCCCGTGCTCGTGATAAAAAAAGGTCTAGGACCTCTAGGACTGCTAGGGTTTTGAGCGTAGGGGCCCTGAACCGCTTTTGCTTCGATTTTGTGCTGAGGCGGAGCTGTATGGCATCATCACCAACTACAATAAGACTCTATGCTGGAATGAGACGTCATACCTGCTGTGGCCTGCCGCGTCCTAGTTCGTTAAACCCTGTCAACCATCTGCACCCTGAGCCTGGAGCTGCTCCTTCTAAGATCCCAAGCCAACCTGCTCAGTATGCGAAACTGGGCATCATGTTGTTCCGAGGACACTTAGAATTCCGAGGAATTTGGATGATGTACTTCCGGTCAGAGTCATGTCACCACTGCCTGAGATGAGCGCAAGCAGATGTCAAGTAGGGTGGCTTCTTTGAAAGCAGTTGGGGTTGGGTGGTTTGTTCCTTACTGGTGTTTGGCAGCCTCTGATCAGCTTGACTCGACCATCTGACGGGAACACGAAGCCCCAAACCCTGAACCCTAAACCCTAAACCCACAGTCGAAACTCCTCAAGCCATCAAGCCCCTAGTGCACAAATCTGACACCTCTAAGCATCTAAGCCCCAAACCCGCGTAAGAACAACACGCGAGTTGATCTATCTGTTGGGCCCTTTTTTGGTACCTAAGCCGCTATAAAGGGTTGAGGGTTTATGGTTTGGAGTTTATCCTCTGCTCATCTCACCTCAGTTTGTTCCCTGCACGACAAGACAGTAACTTAGGCACCACTCCCCTACGAGTCCATGCACCAAAAAGACTTCCTATGTAGGACTCTGGGACCAAGTATATAATAACGGGGTACATGGCCCAGAGGGCTCCCTTTTCAAGGCAAAGGGGGTTACTCCACGTAGACCTCGGGGACCTTAAACTTGAGCCCCCAGTAATACAGCGTCTGAGGGGTTAGGTTCCCTTCCAACAATACTCCCAAAACCCTAAACCCTAAACCCTGAGCCTTAAACCCTAAACCCTAAACCCTACATGAGCCCCGCACCCAAACCCTTGAGCCGCCGAGGAAGACAGTGGACTTCTGCCTCCATCACTACGAGACATGCAAACAAGCCCAACTTGAGAATCACGAGCTGCGCACCAGGCTCGCAAAACCGTCTGACTGTTGCAACTGGATACTATATTTTAGACATGTCTAAAAACTAGTATCTAGTTGCAACAGTCAGTTGCAACAGTCAGATTTTGAGGATGGCATTGTGGGCGCTTGGGGTTCAGTTCTCTCCCATCTTTCGCGGAGCAGGTTCCTGGGACTAGGGTAGACTCAAGTCAGGGACGGTAGAGGATCAAATCCCACGCAGCAAAGGGGATAAGGGTACTCAGATCAGCCGACGGAGAAGTCCGTGCGCAAGCGCTCCTGCCCTAGACTCTAAAGTTCCTAAAGCATCCTAAACCCATTCAACCATGGGGGTTTCCGAAATTAGGGGTTCCTTATTGGGGTCCTTATTATAAGAGAATCCTACTATTTGGGGTGTCTTATGTTCGTAAACCTCCATATCCAACCTTAAAACCTTATATCCTAGACCCGAACCCTGAATATACCAGGCGCTCACCCGCCCTCCTCGGTAAAACCCTGCGTACTTGTTGCGCGTGTTCGGCATCATGGTTGGTGGTAGTGCTGCAAAGAGCAGGCTGTCGGTAGGATAAAGGTGTTGTGGCCACGCAGGGGAATCTTCCCCAAACCCTAAACCCTAAACCCTAAACCCGAAACCCTAAACCCTAAACCCTAAACGCAAGTGCTAAAGTCGGGCAGGATGGCCGTGATGAAGGAGACCGTTTCGACCAAGGGGAACCGCAACGACGTGGGACTGCAGTCGTTGATGCCCACGCCCCAGAGTTCAGTAGCTTTAAGTGGGGTTTGGGGTTTAGGGTTTAGGGTTTAGGGTTTAGGGTTTAGGGTTTAGGGTTTAGGGTTTAGGGTCATACATCATTGTGCAAGATTCAGAACCCGCCGTGCAAACCGTTCGGCTTGTATTGCGCCCACGTGATTCCATAAGAATAGTGATGAAGGCCAGTGCTGCATCCTGGAGCCTTGGTGGAGTCTGATGGAGCCAAAAGCTTCATACTTACTTGCTACAACCTTATATAGTGCATTGTTCACCCTACCTGGAATTAGTAACTTCTCATGAACCTTCAAGTTAACCTGAAGGTTTGAGGCAGTCGGAGTTTTTTTTGATTTGGGGTGTGTCGACCAAGGTCCAAGCAGCACGCTCAGGCACGGACCATGCTGGGTTGACTGCTTCCGTTCCGTCTTGGAGGGCTTGTGGCCTTAGTAGCTGAGTGAGCACGCTTGACACTTTTTGGGATACTATAATCCCCTATAGAACTGAAAGTGTGCACTTTTTGGGGGGCTATGAACTCAGCAACCAAGGGTGGGTTTCGAGGGTTCGAGTTGCTGGTGCCTAGAAGACCCGCGATCTTGTGGCACGAAGGGTTGGGCCTACTGTGCCTGTGGCTGAGGTCCCAGGTTAGAATCAAAGTGGGTGATACAGGCTTGGGGCACTAGTGGTATCTTACACTCCCTAGCTTAAACCACTAACTTTGCACCACCCCCCCCCGCCCCCACCCCAAACCCGACATCCTACACTCTGAACCTTAATCCCTAAACCCCATCCTAAACCCCCAAACCCTGCACCCTCAACCTGACCCTCTACACCCCAAAGTATGTGTCTGGGACCTGGGGGGGGGGGGGGGGGGGGCTCTGGGTTGACATCCGGCCACGAGAAGGCCACCAAGCTACTGGTCCGCCGAGATCAGGAGGCCCAGAACTTCTTTTTGTTGTTTTTGTTGATTCTTTACTTTATTTTTTTTTGGGGGGGGTTTTTGTGGTTTCTATCATTTTTGTTTATCATGTGTATTTGTTTTATGCGTTTTCTCCTTTTGCGGGCTTTCGGATCTAGGGTCTTTGGGGGAGGGGTTAAGGTTGAAGGTTCAGGGCCTTAGGGTTCATGACCTAGGGTTGTAGGCTTGAGGCACTGGAGGGATGTGGTGTGCTGTTGAGTGAGCCAGAGTTCCTAGAGTGGGAGAGTTACAGGTAGGGTTAAGTTATAATTTCCGTTCTTATAACGCCACTTATAACCTCCAACTAGGGCTTTGCAACTTCCACAAGTGTCACACACACACACACACACTTTTTTAGTGTTTGTGTGCCAGCTTTGCTCTGAGCACTGTGGCGTGATCCAACCCTACTCTAAAGACCCTCAGTTCCAAGCAACCCTTAAACCTTACCCCCTAAACCCTAAACCCTAAACCCTAAACCCTAAACCCTAAACCCTAAACCCTAAACTCTAAACCCTAAACCCTAAACCCTAAACCCTAAACCCTAAACCTTACCCCCCTAAACCCAGGAAAGCTGTGTGCGTACATTAGGCTCGGAGCGCGGTGGCAGAGAACGCGGTGCTCCGCGAGCGCCTTGTATTCGCGCAGAGGCCAGCAGGGCTTGTTGAGCGTTTGAGGTTCAAGGTTATGGGGAATACATATATATATATATATATGGTACCCCCCCCCCCAAAGATCTACCGTTTCCCACCTTTTTTCAACAAAAAAAAATCCGTCTGCCTCATAGTGAGTTTTCGCAATGCAATAAAAATCCTTCTGCCTCACAATGATAATGCCCACGACGCCATTCATAACTCTCTTCAAAGATTTCGAAAGCCGGCCGTTTCAATTGAAACGTTTCCGTTTCAATTGAAACGGCCGGTTTTCGAGATCCAAGATCCAAGATTTCCCAGGACTCTTGCCGAGGCATCTTGGAATCCCATATCTTGGATTCTGCCCGTTTCAATTGACATGTTTCCGTTTCAATTGAAACGGCCGGTTTTGGATTTAGGATTGCAAGATGCCTCGGCAAGAGTCCTGGGAAATCTTGGATCTTGGATCTTGGATCCCGGCCGTTTCAATTGAAACGGAAACGTTTCAATTGAAACGGCCGGTTTTCGAGATCTAGGATTCCAAGATGCCTCAGCAAGAGTTCAGGGAAATCTTAGATCTTGGATCTTGGATCCCGGCCGTTTCAATTGAAACGGAAACGTTTCAATTGTTGAACTTCAAAACTCCGGGTTCCAGGATTCAAGATCCCGTGGAAACTTTTCCTGCAATCTTGAATCTTGAATCTTGGATCCCGGAGTTTTGAAGCTCAAAACTCTAGATTGAAGTTCAAAACTCACGGAACCCCATAGGGCTAAGGTTTGAAGGTTTAGGGCTTCAGGTTGAGGCATTAGAACCTGAGCCGGCAATTAAATCTAAACCCTTAACCTTCAGCCCTATAGGGGTAAGGTGTTAAGGTTTAGGGTTTACGATTTAGGCATTCAAACTTGAGCCGGTAGTTCAGCCTAAACTCTCGACCTTTAAACCCTATAGGGTTAAGGTTTCAAGGCTTAGGGCTCAAGATTTAGTCATTTCAAGCTAAGCCCATAGAGTTTAAACCTCAAGGGTTTAAGGTTTATAGGTATGACAACATGAACCCTAAACCCTCTAGGGGTCTAAAAGGTTCAAGGGTGTTCAGCCCACAGGCGCTGAAGGTATAAATGCCCAGCATTGAAACCTTGAAGGCCTATAAGTGTTTTTAAAGGTTTAAGGTCTGGGGATTGAAACCTAGGTTTGGGCATTCAAACTGGTTTAAGCCTCAATCCCTGTAGGGCTAGCTATTTAAACCGAATAGCTTACCTTGAAACGCTATAGGTTTAAAGGTTGAGGTTCAAAACCTTTAAGCCTCTGGGGTTTAAAGGTTTAGGTTTTTGCAGAGTTTGTCTACCCTATTCGGGGTAGCCCTATAGGGTTTTAACCCTATAGGGGTTCAAGGTTCAGGGTTTAAGAGGGCATTGCAACAACCCAACCCTAAACCCTCAGGGATTGAACCCCTTTACTGTTATCCTTAAGCCTTGAAGCATATAGGGTTTATAACGCTGAAGAACCCTCAGGGATTTGACCCCTTTACTGCTTTCCTTAAGGCAGAAAGCACAAACGGTTTAGGGTTTATAACGCTGAAGAACCCTCAGGGGTTTAACCCCTTTACTGTTTTTCTTAAGCCTTAAGGCATATAGGGTGTAGGGTTATCACGCTGAAGGTATAAATGCCCAGACCTTAGGTACATCAGGCTTAGGCATTAAAACCTTTAAGCCCTATAAGGTTGTTAAAGGTTTAAGGTCAAGCCTTAAACCCTATAGGGCCCTATAGGGTTACGGTTTTTTCAGGGTTTATCAACCCTAAACGCTGTGAGGGGTGTGAGGGGTTGAAGGTTTAGGGTTGAAGGTTCAGGGCATTGCAAAAACATAACACTAAACCCTCAGGGATTTAACCACTTTACTGTTTTCCTTACGCCTTCAGGCATATAGAGTTTAGGGTTATAACGCTAAAATCTATAGGATTAGCACCTTATACCCCTATATATTGTAGGCCTTGAGGCCTAAATCCTAACCGTAAAGCCCATAAAGTTCTGCCTGTGTTTGTAGGCCTCGCCTCCTGTGGAAATGCAAAGGAAAAGTAGAATAAGTACTCACTGCATGTATGTATATAGGGTATATGTATTGCATATCAAATACAGATACTGGAGATCCTTGAACCATAAGACTAGGAAGTATTCGAGCGCAAAAGGTGATGCGGAAAAATCATGTACTGTAAGCCCCGGGGACGCGAGAATACTATGAGCAAAGACCTTTTCACTATTTCCCTCTTAATTGCCGGTTCGGTGTCTTGGGTTGGTGCAGGATCGGTTAGCTATTGTTACGAGGGACTAGATCGGAAGGGGTTCTGGATAGAAAAAGCATTAAAACAGGGTAGATCTCTGGGGGGGGGGGGGGGGGGAAGCATATATATGTATAATTTGGGTTTAGGGTTTAGGGTTCAGGGTAATCCCATTACGCAAAATTTCCCTTGTTTTCGGGCTCCTCGTCAGTCGAGTGTATAGTGAGATCGCTGATTAGGCTTCAAGGCCCTTTCTTTGTAAGGCTTATAACATAGGTTGTTAGGGTTTACAGAGATGAGCGTGTTATGTTGCCAAGGGTACATCAACTCCCGTGCAGGAACATCCAGCAGCTGGAAGAGTTGGGAAACAGCAGCCGTGATCAGTTGCCGCATTGGCTGCAGGCAGACGAGGGTCTAGGGTATAGGGTTATGGGGGTTAAAGGGTTATAGGGTTATAGGGTTATAGGGTTTAGGGCTTAGGGTTTAGGGTTTAGGGTTCAGGGTTTAGGGTTTAGGGGTCCCACAACCGTTGGCCCCTGAACGTGACAAATTTGGCATCCCCAATGAGTTCCCAACCGCGTGCAGGCACGCTGGGGATGTCAACGCTCCTGAGCCATAATCGCAGCATTCATTTTAGGTCAAAATCGCGCTCTCGCGCGGGGTCGCAGCTTTCACAGTGAAAGCCAGTGTAGACTGTGCATGTATTACCATGCAAATATTACCTTCATTTCATACAAGCTGCATATATAGCCATGAGAGCCGTGAACACACGCAAGCAACAGAGAACCTTCATGCGCAGCTATACGGAGGGTTACAAGTACCCTAAAAGGTTATATCCCGTTAAAATTCCAATTAATTACCTTGCTGCTTACCCCCACTGTTAAATAATAACGACCCATGAACCTCCAAGCACACGGCTCGCGCGACGCCCGACGGAAACTCCTGAAGTTCCATTAAGATCTGAAAGCTCCCTAAACCATTTTAGGGACCTCCCATATGGGGGTTTACGATATGAGGGGCACCTTATTGGGGTCCTTACTCTAAGGGGGATCCTACTATTTGGGGGGTCTATATTGGGGGGGTCCCTAAACCCTAAACCCTAAACCCTAAACCCTAAACCCTAAACCCTAAACCCTAAACCCAGGGGGGGTCCCTGGTTTTCGTAAACTCCCACATCGCTCTTCAAAAGCTGCGGCTCGGCCCAGGTCACTCTGCGAGGTCGACACCTCTCCCACCGGAGCTTCGATCACCACGCTGCGCGGCTGCTTTTCACGGTGTAGGTTAGGGCGTGGGGTTCGGGGTTTAGGGTTTAGGGTTTAGCGTTTAAGGGTTAAGGGTTAGGGCCGGTTTAGGGTTTAGGGTTTGGGATTTGGGGTTTAGGGTTTGGGGTGTACGTCGTACTGTAGCGGGCTTCGGAGCGCATGGGCTCCGATTTCTTCAGGGTTCGGACAGTTGAGGCTCAACCCCGTTGCAAAACCAGGGCCGTCGTGGCTATGAGAGCCCTCCCATGGCATTTACAAAGCATGAACCCGAAATCCTATAAGCCCTGACCCTACTTAACCTACTTCTGCGGGGTCTTTTCTTTGAAGGTTGTGGACCCCGGGGGCGATTTGGAGGAGGTTCATGAGTAGTGATGTGTGGGGTTCTAAGTAGCACAACGGCCCACAGAACCTCAAGCCTAGAGCCTGTGCTTCCCCAACCCTTATGGAACAGCGGCTTCTTACCCAAGCGTGCCAAGATAAACAGTCAGGGAGGGCCCCAAAGCATCCTCAAAAACCTCAAGAAAAGCCCGAAAACCCTTAGAAACACCAAACTCCTGAAGCCCCTGCCCTAAGCCCTAAGCCTTGAATCGAACCCCTTAAACCTTGAAACCCCTAAACCCTAAACCCTAAACCCTAAACCCTAAACCCTAAACCCTAAACCCTAAACCCCTCAAGCCCCGAAAGCCCCGAAAGCCCTCCAGGGCCCCCTCGGAGCAGCGACTCCGGGCCGCGGCGGCACCCCCGCCGATGCCGGCTTTCGGCGAGGCACCTGACATGGCTGAGGGTTTAGGAGTTTGAGGGTTTTGAGAGTTTAGGGTTTTAGGGTTTAGGGTTTAGGCTCTGAGGGTTCAGGATTTTGAGGGTTTAAGAGGGTTCTGGAGGGTTTGTAGGGGTTTATAGGGTTTGGAGGGTTTATGGGGTTCAGGATTCTTAGGGTTTATAGGGTTTGGAGGATTTATAGGGTTTGGAGATTTTTTTGGGTTTAGAGGTGATGGGGTTTGGGGGTTATTTGGTGTCGGGTTCTCGGGTAGCAGGGTTTGGGGGGTCGGGTTTCGGGAGTTCAGTCTAGGGTTTGCAATTGGTTTACAATGGCGTTGGGGGTCAAAGTGGAGGAGCATGCAAAGTCCCAGTGTCGTATCCGTAGGGCTTACCTATTATGGCCAGGTTACTGAGGTCCTAGTTGAGGGCCAAGGCAGGGTTCAATGTCAGAGGTATATATATATATATATGTATATTCTTATTTCATTTTATTGTATTATGTTTTTTTGGGGGGGTTGGGGGGGGGGGTAGGTTAGGTCTTCTGAGGCTGGAGGACCCAAGATTGCAGGAATTGAGGCCGGTTTTGGGGTGAGGAGCCAGCTTAGTTGGTGTCAGTGGTAGGGCAGGGCTGTGGGTTTAGCCAATCCAAGGGAAGCTACATGATCCCTTAGCATGGCCCCCGACCTTCCTGAAAGGGTTCTGAAGTATGGGGTCTTGAGTTCTACAGGGGTCATACAAGTAGTATAAGGGGTCCCCATACCCTAAACCCTAAACCCTAAATCCTAAACCCTAAACCCTAAATATGAAGGGACCATGCAACTACCCTTCGAGCCAAACCTCATCATCCCCAGCTCCAGACACCTCAGGCCTCCCCTGGCGGGGAGCTCAGCCTGTCCAAGCACCTCGGACCTGGAGAGACTGCTACATGTTATAGGGTTCTTAAGGGAGGGGGAGAGGGGTTCAAGGGGGGTAGGTACCTAAGGAACCCCCTTGAACCCCCCCCCACTTAAGAAGCTAGGTGTGGCTCCATAAAGGGTTGTCCTAAACCTAAACCCGCCCAAACCCACCCAAACCCATAGCCTCGCAGCTTCGCCTGCCGAAGCCTGACACATGCCGGGGGGCATAAACTGAAGATCCTGAAGTTCTGCCCAGACCATCGTCGTTTTTCAGGGTTGTTTAGGTTTTTGGGTTAAGGGTTTAGGGATACTTGGACGTTCATGGGTAGTTGCAGGCCGATTTATACGTAGGTTTCTCCGCAGTAACTACTTCCTTCATGCTAGAGGGTAGTGCGGGGGGGTTCTGGCAAGTATTAAGGCTTCAGATGTAGGTTTTAGGGTTACGGTTTAGGGTTTAGGGTTTAGAGTTTAACCGCAAAAAGCCCAAAACCCTAAACTTTCAAGTCTTCCGAGCGGCGCGTGCGGCGCGCGCGGTCCTGGCAGTTTTACCAAAAGCGCTCACCCAACGGTCCCTAAACCCTAACCCTAAACCCTAAACCCTGAACCCTGAACCCCAGATGCCCTTAACCCAACATCCGAACCCCTGAACCCTAAACCCCAAACCTTTCGGCTCCCAAGCCAGGAAGCCCGAAAGCCCCCTCAGCTTCCGAAACCCTCAGCTTCCGAAACCCGCAGCCAAGGAGTTCATACGGCTTCCGAGGTCCGGAGCCCGGTAGGGGTTTAAGGGTTTAGGGTTTCGGGTTTAGGGTTTAGGGTTTAGGGTTTCTAGTTTTTTGGGTTTGGGGTGTACACCCAAAGGGTCCATGTACCCATATAGTATGTACTTGGGCCTTAAGGGGGTCTCGATATAGTAGCTCTAGGGCCCAGGTTACCATACAGGTACATCCATCCTTAGGGACAGAGTTCAGGGGTTTGGGGGGATGTTTGGGGAGGTTTTGGGGGTATGGGGTTTATGGTGTGGGGCGGATGTGCACTTCAGGTGTTTAGGGTGGTTTTCATGCGGCCCTTAGGGCTTCGGGTTTTGAGCCAAATCCCCGGATCCCCATTTTTTGTGTTTGTAGTGCATGTCTTCTCTGAAGCACTCGAGCCATAGTTTTAGGCATGTGACCTAAAAGCCACTGACCAGGTGCCTTCATTTTGAGGGCTTTTGGCCATGATTCTGGGTACTTAGGAGGTGCAGCGTATACGTGCCCTAAGCCCTAAGCCGCAGGCCAGAGTCGTTCCGAAGCAGCCCTTTTAATCCTACAATTATAGAGTTCTTCAGGGAGGGGGGTTCATGGGATAGGTACCTAGGGAACCTTAGGGAAGCTTAGGGAGCCTGAACCCCCCCTCCCTGAAGAACCCGAAAGTAAAAGGCGACTTGGTGGAGGAGATCAAGCTTCCCAACCAACCTGTTGACGACGGCGTGCCTCGTCGTATCCGCAGTTAAGCCCTAGTGCCTTTTATACAGGCCAGAAATCATGAACCCTAAGCTCTTGAAGCTTAAGCCCTGAGCTTGAAAGCCACGCGTAAAGTATCAATTCTACCAAAGCATCAAGGCCGTTGAGCATGTAGCCCCAAGCCCTGAATCACCCCCCTCACCCTGCACTTACTCTGTCCCTTGTGGCCAGTCCCCTTGACTAGGCTCCCTGTTTTTTTTTTTTTTTTTTTCTGGGGGGGGGGGGGGGGTAAACCGTGCCTTGTAGTGCCCTGTTTAGGGTTCACACGGTCCTTGAAAAGACCCCTTATAAAAGCACAGAAGGACGCCCTTTTTCTGTTTAGGTTGCTCTCAACTCATAGGCCTTACTTGAAGGTTCATGGGTAGCTAGAAAGTGGGGTTATAAGTAGAAAACTATAGTTCTGACTGGTTATAACCTTGTCTAGGGAGATCTAGGGTACTCATAAATAACCACCCATGAACCTCCAGGTAGCCCTAAGAGCCCTAAACCCAAAACCCTAAACCCTAAACCTTAAACCCTAAACCCTAAACCGTAAACCCTACCCTAAACCACCCATGAACCTCCAAGAAGGGCTCCTATGCCCGTGGCCCTGGCACAAGGTGCTCTTCCGCTCGGATTCCGAGGATGGCTTGGGGCGGTTCATGAACCCTCAATTCGCAACCCTGGTTTAGGGTTTAGGGTTTAGGGTTTAGGGTTTAGGGTTTAGGGTTTAGGATCCTAAACTCTAAACCGGCCCAAAACCTAAAACCCCAGGCTAAGCTCTGCCCAGGGGACATCCCGCCCGGGAATTCTGCACACATTTGAAGTACAAGAACCTCCCAGCACCCCCTCCCAACCAAAAATGCCCTTGTTTGCATCTTCAGGATTGGAGTTTAGGGCTCGAGGTCTTTTGCGGCTTAGAACTGAGGGTCTAGGGTTCAAGGTCTCGGTTTCAAGCGTTTTCTAAGGGTTGAAAGGGGGGGGGGCTTCTCTCCCCCACCTCCAGGGATCCCCCTGCCAGGGATGTCTGGACTCTTAGGGCTTGAGGCTCTTCGGCTTGAGGGCTTGAGGCCATCGGTTTTCTGTTGTGGGGAAAAGTAGCAGCACATATGTATAATTCATATACATATATATCGAAATGTATATATATATATATATATATATATTAATTAATATGTTTTGTTCAATATACATTGTTTGTATACATTGCTTATTAATTATATTTATTCATTTATGCATTTATTTCTTATTTATTTATTCAGTTACTTGTTTATTTGTATCGGAGACATGATGCGCACTTCTCCTTCAAGCCTCGATAGACATCTGCGTCTTGAAATCGCAGATGGCCCCCCTTGTCGTAGATCCAAGCATGCCCATGAGGAGTCTTCCGACGAAAACGAGGCCACCAGCCGACTGCGACCAGCAGAGGGTGTTTAGGGTTTAGGGTTTAGGGCTTAGGGTTTAGGGTTTAGGGTTTAGGCTGTCTTCTGGGTGCCGGTATAGGGAAGAGCCTGCAGTATGGTCAGTTCTCAACAGTGTGGTCCCTTTCTGGGAGGCCCTAAATATTAGGGGGCCGCCTTAGAATCGTAACCCTGAAAGGGACCCTAATTTTGAAAAATGACCGTATGGTTTAAATTAGATATTTTTTGTTACGTTGCCCGTGAGGCTGGAGGTTGCGGTTCAACCAAAACCGTGGACACCCGAGCCCTCCGAATCGCCAGCTAGAGGAATCTTTTGCAAGGGTTGATGATCAGGGCCATGGGACAGAGGACAGAGAGACATCGAGCATAGATGGGGCTTCCGGCTTCCCGCCATAAGCAGCACCGGGGGGGGGAGGGGGGGGGAGGGGTGGGGTGGAGGGGGGAGGACGGGGGGGAGGGGGGCTTCAAGCAACAACAACTCCCGTCTTTTTTGTTTTTTTTTTGGGCAGTCGGGAGGGGGGGGGGACCTGGACCCTCAAGCTTGAGTCGCGTTTTTGGAGTTGAAAACCGACCTAGGCCCCTGGTCTCTCTCTGCCTTGTAGAAGGAAAGATTCTAGGGCTTAGGGTTTAGAGTTTAGGGTTTAGAGGATGGAGGTCGATGTGTTTCCGAGGCAGGTACCCTGAAAAGTCTAAGCTTTCAAACCCTCAGGGAGTAAGTACTACCCTCGAGACCAGACCTTGATCCTACTATTCCACGGGCTATAAGAAATCCTAAATACAACAATACAATCAAACAAAAAGCGAAAAGCAAAATAACAGTAATAATGAAGTGATGTAAGTATTTAGTACTGCAATAAGAGAACAATGTGGTCATATGCTAATGTAATCACTTTTAAATATGGTTAAGATAGTCATATAGTCATATAGTCATATCTCAATGCAGTAGTGTCATGATATAAACATTTTTCCAGAAAGATACTAGTGTATTGATTCAGAACATCATGCTATAATGAGCTATAACTGAACAGACTACACAACAAAACGATTTGTTTCATTTTTTATGAATCAATAGTAGAAGAGATTCGTATAGTATTTAATGAACATACTAGATTACATCCTAAAATCATTTCATTCTGCCAGGATGTCTTTGGGGAGACGCAGTCCTCGGTGCGCCGTCGCTCGGGCGTGCCTCAGCTTAAGCCCAGGCTTCCTAAAGCCCCCGGCAGCCCTGAACACGGAGAGTTTAGGGTTTAGGGTTTAGGGTTTAGGGTTTAGGGTTTAG
The DNA here is from genome assembly GCA_905221605.1 of Symbiodinium natans. NCBI lineage: Eukaryota > Dinophyceae > Suessiales > Symbiodiniaceae > Symbiodinium > Symbiodinium natans. The sequence continues at coordinate 72,523 of CAJNDS010000016.1, forward strand.
GGTTTAGGGTTTAGGGTGTCGTTTTTAGGGCGGCGGGTTTAGGAGTGCGAAAGACCTGAAGGATTCCTACTTGTTAGTAGCTTTGGATTTCCTCAAACCTTGGCAGACCCCCTCCCTCCCCCAAGTAGCTCTCGATAGGGCTTGTAAGGGTTCATGGGTAGTTAAAAGTAGGGTTTTCAGTCGGCTAACTGTAAGTAGAACCTGACGAAAAGCACTTGTAGCCTTATACTTAGAGCTACCCATGACCCCTCGACTTATTGAGGGGGAGGGGTGTAAGGTGGTCTTACTGGAGAGCTGATCCGCATGTCTCGATGGCACGAAATCTCTGCCGTCGAGGGTGTTAGGGCTTTTTGGTGTTTCGGGTCTTGGGGTGAACGGGGGCAGAAGTCGGTGGCCTGCATCTTGCAAAATGCTGCGGGCTGTCTTTGCCTTCCTGGGACCCGATGCACAGACCTAGAAGCCCCGCAACAACAGAGGCTTCTGGCTCCGGGCGGTGCCCGGGTACGCAGGGCCTGAGGGCACTGCAAAGTATAGATAGGGGTGACATAGGGTAGTAGGATCAGCACTGGGGGTCCCTTCCCTCCGAAGATCTCTTAAGCCCTTAAGGTTATAGGTTCCATGGGCCTTACACACACACACACAAGTGCGGCCGGGTTAGGACTGCACCATGAGCCCCAAACCCACCGCCACTTTAGCCGCTTTCATCGGTTTCGGGCTTAGGCTTTGTCATTGAGGAATTCTCGACCCTAGCCTGGTTGAAGGCTAAACGGTGCATATAAGTAAGGTTGTGAATTGGGCAGCGTCATTTATTAAGCTTCTAAACCTTACTTGCGCTACTACCAGCAATGCGTAGAAGTGGCCGCAAAAAGGCCACCCCATACATTAACCGCCCAGGTCTTGGATATGAAGCGCAGGCTGCAGCAGATGCTTGCGGCCACGCCCCTTGGCTGTTGGCTTCCTTGCCTCAGTGATCCCTGGAGTTTGGGACTGGAAGACGACTTCTGGGGTCCGGGAAGAGTCTACGGCTGCATGTTCCCCCTTAAGCCCTGTTGCACTGGGCCTTTAAGGAGCATTCGGGCCTGTGATTCGCCCTAGGTTCTACAACTGCTCATATGTGTAGGGCTTTTGAGTTTATTACTGGTGTGTTCCAGCAGCTGTTCTGCTGGCTTCTGATTCAACCCCCCCCCCCCCCGCCCACAACCTTCCCTG